>CM035436.1:47842239-47857239 GCA_020310875.1 Ceratopteris richardii | reverse complement strand
GTCTAAGGGTGTGTGTAATTAATGCATATACGTGTGTGTGTGACAGTGTATATAACGAGAGAGAAAATGAAAAAAGTGAAGAAAATGCACTTAGCTTGATATAGATCCAAGCAAGAGAGTAGATCCGAGTGGGAAGAGAATAGATTAAAGTGCCAAGAGAGTTCCAATAAGCTTGCATAAATCCTAAGAGAATTCCCTTTGAAGTTGTTTGCAAATCCAAAGTAAAATGTAGAGAAATACACTCTTGGATTTTTTTTTTCTGTCCGTTGTTAGGCCCATCAGTAGCACTAGTATCACCATCGTTAGCCTTGTTAGTGGGTTGAATAAAAAAAGCTATAGGGCCAAATGCGACTTGAAGAACAACCATTCATAGCTTCATCAATAGAAGATTGAACAAGTCAAAAGAAAAAAAAAATCATGCCTAACGATACCTAATAGAGATAGCTACCCCTCACCTTATCAATGGATGATTTCGTATAGAGAATCCTCAAGCTTGATTACCTGGTGAACTAGAAGCAAGCACTGCTTGGTAAATAATTGGTTGCTTGACTTCTCTTTGGGATGTGATTAGAGGTGAGACCCTCTAGAAAATTTTAAAGGAAACATGCACGATTAAATTTGGTAGGCTCCCAAAAAAATTGTCCATAGAGAATTTCCTAGAATACACACACAAAAGATTTAAAGACCATAGGGAATACTCATTCTTTTAAACATTCGAGGTTGTTTGTGTTTCAAGACAACAAATTTGAGAGGAGATGGATCTTGCATGAAGGGAATGAAGGGCTGCCTAATCTCCTTTGTACCTTTCTTTAACTCTCTGTACATCGTTTGTTATTAGTCGAAAGATCTTTTATTGGACAAAATAGCACCTATAAGTGTCCAAATGGTTCTATTTTTTACCCAGAAAAAATATCCCATGACATTTTATGCCCGTAGAACATGCATGATTTAAAAGGGTGTCCCTAAAATAATTTCAAATATTCACAACTTAGAAAATAATCCATGAAACCTTTTTTTCTATAGGAAATGCATGATTTAATAGAGTTTATATTCAAGTATGAAAATATGCTTATAAATTTATCACTTATTAGCATGAAACGGAATGATTGTGGCAAAAGACTAGCCATAAAATTCTCATTGATGTAATGCTTTTCCTAGAGTAGGTGCATGATATTGTAGGATGCCTCTTCAAAATGTGTAATTTATCATGAAACCTATCACACATCAAGATGAAAGAAAATACCTGCTTGAAAACCATAGCCATGATATTGTTTGAACCTTAGGTTCATTACCGTGGAAGAAACTAATTTCTTGAAAAAAAAACAACCAATAATCTATTTTCTCTCATGTTAGAGGCCCTTTGACAAAGAGCTCCTTGAGTTAGCGGCATGCTATAGAATTTTTTTATGAACTAGAGACCCTAATAGAAGTGATATCCCTAGGATCAAATCAGATATTTGTTGCCTTCCAAAGGATAAGGGAGTCCTATTAATCCTTAACATGTTAGCCATAGAGAAGAAATTGATTAATAAGATGGATGATGGAAATTAGCCACCAAGAATCTTGGACCCAACTTTTAGTTAGGAATAAAACCAACTGTCTCTAGTTCGCTTCCCCCATTGGAAAAATTTTGAAATTGATATGATCCTCTTCTTGCCCCTCAGAGTCTTAATCAATGGTTCATAGCTCATAATGTCTCTATGGAAAGCGTAGGACCTCAATAATGGTCACATTTGCCTCAATCTTGACTAAATATTGGTGCTTGATAATAGATAGAATTACTATGCCTATAGAGATGTGCCTCCCCCTAGGAACAAAGTCGTACCAAGAGCCAAGGGACTACAGTCCAAAGGCTTTCACAGACGGAAATCTATGACGTCCATCATTGGATCAAACAAGAGGATATATATAGTAGGCTCAAAATAGAGTATGAAGATTGTTGTGTTTTTTTTTTTAAGAATCATATATAGTGCAATGAATATATACATTTGTTGCACTTTAGGGGACATCCACATTCTATAGGCATGTAGCTTAAGTGTGAGTACCACCTCCTTTGCTTGTCAATCTACAGAGACGTGAGGACTGGTATGATGACCATGAGCATGTGAAGACACAAATGTGTGAGTGAGATGCACACTAGCATGCACACACATACACACACACACGCACGCAAGATAAGAGCAAAGAGAGGAACAATGGAAACCTTTCTATTGCAAAGGAACTCTCTTACAAAAGCTCAAATCTCTCACAAACTACTAAGAAGCTAACAAAAGCCAACCCCAAAAATGTGCTCTCTAGCTCTTTTTATAGTTGTTGGACTAGTTTTGGCCTTGTCCAAACCTATTGTCTGGTCTAGTTAAAAACTAGGTTGCAAGGCTTATTTGAGGGCTCAAATGAAGTCTAAAAATTATGAAAATTTATACGTAGATACTTCTACTGCTCCTAAACCTCGAGAACTCCTCTTCTTGCAAAAAAAGGTGAAATGATATTTACAATGGTTTTAGTGATCAAAATCACTCTTTTTATAGGGGTTTCTTCTAAAAATTTGACATGTACTTCTTGGAGCTCCCTACATGCTCCAACTTCTTGTGTGTCCACTTCTTTGATGCATTCTCATGCCTTTGTGCTTGACCTTGAATGCCAACACTCCCCCCCACTCGAGTCTATATGTCCTTGATAGACCCTTTAGTGGGTATTCCATGTAGTACTTTGAGAGGTAGCATCCATCATGTATCAACAAGAGTGGTTTGTCCTCCAAATGTAGCGACGTCAGTTGTCCTATTCTTTGTTGTGTCATTGCTAGCCTTTGCAAGTTTTAGTCCCTTTGTATGTACTTCTTCTTTGGCGTCTAGCATTGTGGTATATTTGTGAGCTTCCAAAAATTGCGAGTTTCTTAGAAGAGGTTTTCATTGTTGATTTTGAGCAGCTATCCACTATGAGTTGCTTCATGGGTACTGATGTTGTACCTTGAGTTCCTCTAGATCTTTCAAACATGGGTTTCATAGTTTGCATGTCAAGTACTCATAACCCATAATGAATGATGGGTAAGTGTGTTAGTGCATGGGTTGAAGAAAATATGTGCCTTGTGCATGGCCTTGTAATGTGGCCCTATGCATGCTTATTTGGTGAATGCATGTTATGGTGCAACAAGTTGGGTCTTGAGCTAAGTGCTCAAGGGATGCTGATGAAGAGGTTTCCTAATCTATTATTGTTATAATGTTGCCAAATTAGGAGATTGTTACCATGGGAAATGGTCAGTCGATATTTATCTCTTCATGTTGTACTCCCATCGCGGTGATTGACCATTGGCTTGCCATTTGTTGTTGATGGATGTCCTTGTTGATGATTCATTGATGAATTTCTTTGAGCGCACGGTCCTGGCCCTTCTTGTCTTTTCTTCTTCTTCTTCTTCTTATTCTTCTTTTGTTTTCTTCTTCTTCTTTTTCTAAAAATGTCACAAAACAAGGAGAAAGAGGTTAGTATCAATAAAAATAGTTAACATATGTCAATGTGCTCTTGTGTCTAGGACTCTCAAATGTGTCAATGCATGGCCATGTAATGTGGCCCTATATTAATGCATACTTTGGAAATGCATGACTTGAATGGTGCAAAAGACAGATTTGTGCAAGGAGCACATGGTTTTTGCATGTCGAGGCTTTTGATTTTACTTGTAGAAGTTGATTCAATCAATCAATTCTTGACTCACAAAAAATCATTCCTCCTTATAGGGATCCATTTTAGAACATTGTTCAGCTGCGTACAGATCACTTCTGGCCTCTTCCTTGTTGGATGGCCTCTTAAATTGTGTATCACTTGTGGTTGGCTCTTTGGTTCTATGGGGACGATTGGTGCTTTTGGCTTCCAAACCCATACACTTGATGATTGTCTTCTTACTATTGCCGAAGTGGTGAGTTGATCTTCTTTTGATCTCTGTGCTTGGTGTTGACCCTTGGCTCTCCTTGGCTCCTTTGTTGTGACTTTTATCGTGAGGGAGATCATAGAGCTTTGTGCATGTAAGAGTGCCTTGGGTACCCACATGTGTAATTGCCTTTGTTGAGCTGCAGTTAATTTCTTAGGCACCCAAATTTGTCAAATTTCTTGTGGTGGAGCTTTTCCTTGGTTCTTGATTCTTCTTTGGTCGTGGTTGGCTTTTTTTTAGTTTGACTGCATGGTCATAGATCCAATCTTGACCCAAGACAAGTGGTTCTTTAAGGTCCTCATCTTGACACACTAGCATTTTGACTGTCATTGGGACATCTTGAAGGTAGATGGTGTTAGATATGCTCAATACTCCACCCTCATGTGACCACAAATGATCCATGGTGCTCTAAGTTGTAAGGCCCCCATTATGAGGAGAATCCATTATGAGAGCCCGGACATTTGTGGAACCCTAACTTCCAAGTTAGATGAGGTCTATGTGTGACCGTTGATGGTTGTAGATGATCTTTGTGAGCCTAGCCGTTAGGTTAGGTAGGGCATAAACTTCCAGGCCATTGAGTTGTCATTTAAGGTGAAAATAAAGGCACTGTGGTGTCGCGTGGTTTCCCCATAGAACCTTAATGGAGGGAGTGCAGAGGGGGGCTTGCCCGCTTCTGCGGGGTCCGGGGGGCCTATCCCCCCGACACGTAGGGCTGAGATGGTAGGACTTCTGGTCGTGGAGATATTTTTGGATCATATATTTTACCAACTATTTTGTACCTCTCGACTACGTTTATCTATACGGAACCGCCTTGTAAAAGCTATATAAGCACGGCCCAGGTTGAGCTTTACATAGCATTGCGCACTAGTAAGCCCTTCATCTAGAGTCTGTCTAGATCACCATCTAAGCTCCATAGTGGGAGTGCACGGGTGGACAACACCATCATTGTAACTGCATTATGGTCGGCAATCTGAGAATTTGAGTTCTCTTTCTCTCAGTCTGTGTCTATCTTTGTCTGCGTTTTTCTCTCAACTCTATCTATAGGTCTATTCCACTGTGCTGTTATTTTCTTACATGGTATCAGAGCTCAGGAGGCTCTGAGTGGTGTAGAAGTGGAAACGCAGAGGTTGCAGAGGCCTGAACAACAAAAGAGAGAAGATGTCAAGCGGTGCGTCATCATCTACGACTGGGGGCCAAGGTGATTCATCAACAGGAGTAGGTGGTGCACAAGCAAGAGTAGCAATGATGTCGGTCATCCCAACGTTACGGATACGGCCACCAACCTTCATAGAAGGTAAACTTGATGGTACAAACTACACCCTATGGAAGTTCAAAATCACTTGTATTCTTGATTCGTATAAGCTTTTGGAGACTGTTCTTGGGACTGATCATGAGCCCCAAGAAAGACTTGATCCAAATAATTCTAGTTGAATGATTCCTCCTGATGCTGATCTTCTACGTGCTTATAAACGTAGAAACGCAGATGCACTTTGTGCTCTAGTTACAAGTACTTCTGATAGTGTTCTGACTCTCATTCAGCATACTACAAAGGCATGTGAAGCATGGAACATATGGAGAAATCAATATGAATCTCGTAATCAGACACGAATTCAGAACTTAGAGAATCAGCTTGTAGCAGAACGGTTTGCTGATGGGGAGACTGCAGAGGTGTTTATCACTCGCATAAAGAATCTAAGAGATCAAATGTCGCAAACAAGTGTTCAAAAGTCAAGTGAGGAACTAGCTCGTCGTTGTCTTTGAATCTATCCACCTAAGTTTGATGGTTTGGTAACTTCCCTTAACACTCAAATCAGACCTCAACCACTAACTTTTGAAGAATTTAGTGCCTTACTCATGGAGGAGGAGCTGCGGCTCAAGGCAAGGAGTGGTGGTAGCAAAGGAGATGCTGCATTCACAGCAAATGCCAAAGGAGGCAAAGCAGACTCTTCAAAAGATGGAGACAAAAAGAAGAACAACAAAAAGAAGTTCAAGGGAGAGTGTTTCCACTGCAAGAAGAAAGGACACAGAATCCAAGATTGTCGCATCAAGAAGGTAGAAGAGAAGAGTGGCTCTTCAAAAGGTGGCAAGGGCAAGGAGTCTGCTAACACAACAGAAACAGAGCTTGAGTTATTTGTTAGGATAGAGGAGGTGTGCTCCTCGGCTGAAGATTCAAGAACAAATGACTCATGGGTGTTGGACAATGGTGCATCTCATCACATGACGAGTAGAAAAGACCTTTACAGTTCCTTACAGCCTCTAAAGGAACCAATCACAATAAAGGTAGGGAACAATGCAAGATGTATTGCAGAGGGTGAAGGTACTTTTTCTTTCATTAACTCTAATGGTGATATTAGAAAGCTTTCAAATGTGTTGTATGTTCCACAAATAAAACAAAATCTACTTTCAGTAGCTTCTATAACTGATCAAGGTCATCAAGTATCTTTCAGTAAGACAGGAGCTAAGATTATGGACGATAACAACAACATTGTTGGGACTGGCATAAGGAGGAACAACCTATATGAGTTGTGTGCTCTTATAGCCACTACAAACATGGGCACAAGTAAGCTATGGCATGAGAGATTCAGCCACATTGGATACCGTGTACTGAAGGAGATGCATCACAGAGGTATGGTTGCACACCTACCATCGATTGCAGAAATGAAGGAACCATGTGAAGCTTGCATGATGGGCAAGCAACAAAGGAAGGCGTTTCCACAAGAAAGCAAGAACAGAGCAAGCTATCCTCTAGAGTTGGTGCATGCTAACTTGTGTGGAAAAATGCCTACACAGGCCTTGGGCGGATCTTCCTACTTCATGTAACTTGTTGACGACTACAACAGGAAGATGTGGGTGCACTTCCTTCGCAATAAGGCTCAAGCTTTTGGTAAGTTTAAAGAATGGATTTAGCTTGTTGAAACTGAAATAGGGAAGAAGATGAAGAAATTCAGGACAGACGGTGGTGGTGAGTTCACATCAACAGAGTTTGAAGATTTCTGCAAGAGAAAGGGAATCAAGCATCAACTCACAGTGGCACATAGTCCTCAACAGAACGGTGTTGCAGAACGTCGGAATCTAACCATCATGGAGATGGCAAAGTGCATGTTGAAAGGAAAGGGTTTGCCCAATCAATTTCGGGCAGAGGCTGTCAACACTGCTGTCTACATCTTGAATCGAAGCTACACCAAGGCACTTGATGGAAAGACTCCACAAGAAGCCTATACTGGTAAAAAGCCTTCTGTTTCCCATTTCAAAGTATTTGGAAGTGAACATTATGTACATGTTCCAGATAGGGAGAGAAACAAGCTTCAACCAAAAAGCATCAAATGTATCTTCCTAGGGTACAATGAAGATAAGAAGGCTTATAAGCTTTATGACCCTGAGGCTAAGAAGATCATGGCGAGTCGTGATGTGGTGTTTAAGGAGGAGCAACCACATGCAGTGGAGGAGGAAAAGAGAGCTTCCACTTTATCATGAGGCGAAGGGGCAATCCACTATGAACCTGGCCCAAGAGCTATCCCTTCTGCACAAGAGAAGGAAGCATCATCTTCAGATGATGAGTCTGAAAGTCACCAACCCGCCGACACCCAAGTGGAAAAGCCATTGCCACATTGGGTGAGGCAACTCTATGATTCTACACACCCCATCCCACATTCACTAGAACAGGTTGCAGATGGACCGAGGCGATCACAGAGAATAGAGGAACAGAGACGGGAAAGCGCCCATATTGTAAACACAGCCTTGATGGCTGATCTCATTCAAGAAGAAGCAAAGGAACCAACCAATGTGGAAGAGGCACTCCATGACCCGAATTGGAGGGCTGCCATGCAAACAGAATACAACAATATCATGAAGAATGGAACTTGGGAGCTAGTGGATCGACCCCCTCAATGTAAAGTCATTGGCACCAAGTGGGTTTGGAAACTAAAGTATAAGGCTGATGGTACTCTAGAAAAATATAAAGCAAGACTTGTTGCACAGGTCTACTCACAAGTTGAAGGCATTGACTTTTGTGAATCATTTTCCCCTACTGCAAGAATGACTACTATCCGAGTAGTACTAGCTATGGCTGCACATAAGTGTTGGCCAGTCTATCACATGGATGTCAAATCAGCGTTCCTGAATGGAGACCTCGAGGAGGAGGTATATGTGTCTCAGCCACCAGGGTTTGAGGCTCCCCATTCAGAGAACAAGCTATGTAAGCTGAAGAAGGCATTATATGGGCTAAAACAAGCCCCTAGAGCATGGTACCAACGGATAGATAAGTATCTCTTGGATCTAGGGTTCAAAAGATGTTCTTCTGATGCTAACTTGTATGTTCTAAAGAAAGGAGGGAAGACAATTGTGCTTGTACTCTATGTAGATGACCTTGTGATTACAGGAAATGATGACGCTCTTCTTCAACAAACAAAAGATGCCCTGAGTTCAAAATTTGAAATGAAAGACTTGGGCTTAATGCATTATTGCTTAGGTCTTGAAGTTTGGCAGGAACCAGGGAAGATTTTCATCTCTCAACAAAAGTATGCAAGGCAGATATTGAAGGCATTCGACATGGAGGATTGCAAGGAAATTTCTACACCTATGGAGGTCAACACAAAACTATCTATTGAAGATACTTCACCTCCAGTGGATATTGGAAGATACAGGAAATTAGTTGGAAGTCTCATCTACTTGTGCAATAGCAGACCAAACATCTCTTATGTTGTTGGAGTAGTAAGCAGGTTCTCTAATAAGCCTTGCCAAACACATTGGAAGGCAAGCATGCGAATACTCAGGTATGTGAAAGGAACTACTGATTATGGTATTCTTTATGAAGAAGGATCATCTCTGGTCGGATATTGTGACTCAGATTGGACATGAGATATTGATACCAGAAAATCAATTTCTAGATATTGCTTTTCTTTAGGATCAGGGATTTTCTCTTGGATTAGTAAGAAGCAACCGACTGTAGCATTATCTTCTACTGAAGCTGAGTACAAAGCTACATGTGTTGCAGCATGTCAAGCAGTATGGTTGAGGAGGATCCTATGGCACATAGGAATACAAGGACAGGAGGCTACAGAGTTGAAGTGTGACAACCAAAGTTGCATGGCCATCGCCAAAAATCCTGTTTTCCATGCATGTACCAAGCACATAGAAATCCAGTATCACTATGTGTGTGAGTTGATTGAGGACGGGGTCGTGGAGATAAGCTATTGTCCTACTCAAGAAAATAGAGCAGACATCTTCACCAAGGCTCTTGGTAGAGAGCAACTTCTTCGACACTTTCCAAAGATTGGGATTGGACCTAAAGATCCATGGTGCTCTAAGTTGTAAGGCCCCCATTATGAGGAGAAGCCATTATGAGAGCCCGGACATTTGTGGAACCCTAACTTCCAAGTTAGATAAGGTCTATGTGTGATCATTGATGGTTGTAGATGATCTTTGTGAGCTTAGCCGTTAGGTGAGGTAGTGCATAAACTTCCATGCCATTGAGTTGCCATTTAAGGTGAAAATAAAGGCCCTGTGGCGTCGCGTAGTTTCCCCATAGAACCTTAATGGGGGAAGTGCAGAGGGGGGCTTGCCCCCTTTTGGTGGGTTCGGGGGCCTATGCCCCCGGCCCATAGGGCCGAGACGGTAGGACTTCTGGTCGTGGAGATATTTTCGGATCATATATTTTACCGACTATTTTGTGTAACCTCTCGACTACGTTTATCTATACGGAACCGCCTTGTAAAAGCTATATAAGCACGGCCCAAGTTGAGCTTTACATAGCATTGCGCACTAGTAAGCCCTTCATCTAGAGTCTATCTAGATCACCATCTAAGCTCCACAGTGTGAGCGCACGGCTGGACAACACCATCATTATAACTGCATTATGCTCGGCAATCTGAGAATTTGAGTTCTCTATCTCTCAGTCTGCATCTATCTTTGTCTGCATTTTTCTCTCAACTCTATCTACAGGTCTATTCCGTTGTGCTATTATTTTCTTACAGATGGGAAGTTCCACCTCGCCCAAACAAGGGGTTTCCACACCTCCAAATCCTATGAGATAGGCTTCTATGGGATTGATGTTCAATTGTAGGTCTTGGAAGTATGAAAGCTGAATTGCACTAGTTGTTGCACCTAAGTCAACCAATGCTCTCACAATACTTAAACTTTTTCCTTGTCCTACCTCTATGGTCACAAAGGGATGTCGACCAATTATTCAAGAAGCAGTTGCACCTGAATTTTGGCACATGGCCATGTGATATCTTGGGGCATTGGGATCGACATCAAAGCCTTGTCTCCTTAACTTATTTCGTCTAATGCGCTCCATAGCCTTTGCTTGTGCTTCTTCTCTAACCCTTAACTCTTCTTCTTTTGCCTTCTTAGGAGTTTTGAGTCTCCTTAGCATATCCTCTGTAAGAAGTTCTTGATATAGCTTGACTTGACATCCACTAATATAGCTTGGCAAGATGTCACCTTCTAGAGTGGCCAATTGAATTGCACCACTAGTGGAAATTCTATAAATGAGCATCGGTCCATATCCTCGTTTTTCCAATTTATAGGCATGGTGCTTTAGTGTATAAACCAACACTAGTTCTCCCTCTTTCAATCCTTTATCCTTGATGTGTGCATCAAAGTATGCCTTCTATCTTTTCTTTGCAGCATAGATGCCTGCTGCCACTCATAGCCTCGTCTCACCTAAGCATTCTAGGTCAAATATCCTAGAGGACAATGCATGCCCATTCCACTCATGTTCTTGTGCTACTTTTAAAGTCTGAATCAAGAAGTCTAATGGTAATATAGCATTCTGTCCAAAGACCATCTGAAATGGGGTGGCATTGAGTATCGTTTGTAGGCAACTCGATAAGCCCAAATAGCATGATGAAGTTGTTTATCCCAATTAGAGCATTTATTATTTATCAATTTTGTCAATACATTACATAGGATCTTATTTGTGCTCTCCGCTTGTCCATTAGTATGTGGATGATAGGGGGTAGACTTCTTATTTATCACCAAGAATTCTTGGAGAAGGGTTTCAATGAATTCGTTTCAAGAAGTGCATACCTCTATCACTTACTAACTCTATTGCTAACCCGTATCTAGTGAAAACATTCTCAAATAAGACCTTAGCCATCATTTGAGCATCATTCTTTGTCATGGCTTTGACTTCTACCCACTTTGTGAGGTAATCTGTGGCTAGAATAATGTACTTTGTATGGGAGTTTCTAGCGGGGGGTTAATAGGACCTACAAAGTCTATACCCCACTTTGAAAATGTGCATCCTCCCATCATTGGCCTCAAAGTCATCTCATCTTTTCTAATCAGATATTAAGCATGTTGGCATGTGTCACATCTCTTCACATAGGTATGTGCATCCATATGAAGAGTCGGCCACCAAAGTCCTGAGAATAGAATGGTCTTGATTACTCGGTCAGGACCGAAGTGTCTACTTGCAACACCACTATGTGCAATTTCTAAGATTTTCAAATAGTCTGATTCGTGAATGCACAATCTTAAGTAACCATCTTTGCCTCTTTGGTATAGGTTGTCTCCTACTAGGGTTTAGTCTTGAGCCTCTTGCTCCATGCTTTGTTTACTTGCTAGACTAGCCTCGTTCGGTAGTGTTCATGATTTCATAAATTCTACCAATGGAGCACTCCATTATGGAATTAATTACACGTGATAAAGGGTAGCATGCTCCACTGGGGGTCCTCTTCTGACACATTGCACAATTCTTAATCCACTCATGTATTTCTTTTTCCATACTAGGTGAATACACTCCTAAACGTTTTAGATTTTGCAATGTTCGTTGTTTAGAATAGTGACTTCCTAGCAATTCTTCATGGGCTTGTTGCAACCAACTACTATGTTCATCCTCCTCAACACAAAAAGCTAGTACAACCCTCTGTATCTTGTTTGTACATACTTCCTACCAATATTTGATAACTTTGTGATCTCACAATTTCTTCTTTGTTTGTTTTCACATTGTTATTTGCGGATCTAAAGGTTAGAGCAGGTACCAACTCATTTGCCCATTTTGGAACAACTTCCAAATTGAACAGATAAGCATTAGGAAATTCATCATACACTTCTTGTGGTGACTCTCCTGAAGTGATGCAAGAAAGGTGATCCGCCCTAAGGTGGGTTCTACCTTTCCTAACAACCAACCCAAAGTCATATTCCATTACTAAGAGGAACCATCTTACTAAGCATCTTGTATTGCAAGGTTTATTGACCAAATATAATAACACTTGATGGTCAGTTTAAAACTTGAACTTGGTGGCCAATAGATAGTGTCTAAACTTTTTCACAGCATATACCATGCCTAATCCTTCTCTTTTGGTTGTTGTATAGTTTCGTTCACTGGTATTCAGTTGTCTACTAGCATATGTTATAGGTAAATCTAGATTTCCTTCACCTATGGGATGTGCTAGCACACATCCGATTGCATGATTCGATGCATCTATATGGACATGGAATGGCTTATTCCAATCAGGAGTGGTCAATATTGGTGATGTGCACAAATGTCTCTTCAACTCATTGAAGGAATTTTCACATTTGTCATTTCACTCAAAATTTGTCAACAAGGCATAAAGAGGTTTAGCTATGATCGCATACATGTGGATAAAGCCATGGTAATATCCACAATGGCCCATAAAGGCTTGTACCTCTTTGACGTTCCTTGGCCGTGGCAACTCTACTATGGCTCTTACTTTATCCTCATCTGTTGATATTCCATTCTTAGAAACAATATGACCTAAGATTTTTTTGGAACAAATCCATTACAAGCCTAAGTATTGGCTTGAGAGAAGACAATGTATGGAAATCTAAGAGTTCACTTGTGAACTCACCCTTGTGGTTGTTTGATCATTTACTTGATGTAAAAGTTAAGGGAATCAAAAGTGGTTGAGTCCACTTGATAGAAGCCACGAATTCATGATTTGGAGGTTGAAGAATCAATCAATCTCTAGAAATTAGGAAACTACTTTTAGGTGAGCAAGATTCAAATTCAAATCTTGGCTCCAAAACTCTCTATATATACATGGCAGTTTAGTCGCACTTTGAGAGGCGTCCATAAGCTCAGCTATATGCTATATCAAGTGTGGATACAGGGCACACACATGTATCTATAAGTTCATTGTATTCTACAATCAATATACATTCATATTTATGATCATACAAGTTCATATCTTCATGGTTGTGTGAGTCTACTCTTCATTGTTATGCTTCTCAGATTTTTTAGTCAGATTGGAGAGATCATTTCTCTCAGTGTGGTACATCATTTTCAATGTTTTAACTTGCTAAAGTTTTCTTTTAGAGTCTACTATATGCTCACAAATTTTCGTTGCTATTGGAGTTCTCAATCTTGAGTTATGTTCAGTTGAAGTCAACCCTATCTGTTCGTATTCACTTCTTTGCAGTTTTTTGATTTTTTTAGTCAACTTGTCAGAGCTAGTTCTCCACGTGTACTTCATTGCATTGCATGATTCAAATCTTTTTGGATTCAACATTATGTCCTATTATTAGTATACAAAATTTCATAATCATTTGATATTTGAGTCTTGAGTTATGATCATTTTTCTGCTCACTGTTCTAAGTACTGTTGCAGTCCGTGAAAATCGGGATGATGTCTTAAACTTGTTAAACTTCATTCTCATTGTGTGATTCACCATTTCTAATGAGATTTCTCTTGAAAGTTATCTCTCTTAGTTAGTTAGAGTTCCCAAAAGGAATTAATCTAATTGCTGCTATGCTCAGAGAATTATTCAAAACACTGGACATGTGTATGAATCAAAATAACAAGTTTTTCACCTCTGAATTAATTCCAGCTCATCTATTTTGATCTATCTTTTTGAGATTGATCTTCCAAGTACATAGGGTGTCTAACACATCAATTGGCAAGCTAAAAGGGCCCACCACATACTCTTGGAGTTCATTTGGCTGGTGTAGATCAAGGATTTTGCAGCACCACTTCATCTTCAAGCACATATATATCCATCTCTTCACTGATTTTACCTTGATGTACCATGAACACACACTTTTCTGGGTTCAGACAAACTCAATATTCTCTACACTTGTTGAAGATTTTTCTGAGATCAGGGATGTGGTATCTTCTTTCTTGGGAATGAACACATAAATCATCCACATATACTTCTAAGCTCTTTCGCAAGAACTCTTTGAAGACATGACACATGAGCCTTGGAATGTTGCAGGTGCATTGGTGAGCCCAAATGGCATCACATGAAATGCAAAGATTCCCCACTCGATGGCAAAAGCCATTTTGTGTCGATCTTCTAGGGCAATGGCTACTTGGTTGTAACCTGAAAATCCATCAAGGAAGCTATAAACTTCCTTGCTTGCAACTCACTCCGATAATGTTCAGTGATTGGAAGCAGATAGCTATCTCTAATCGTAGGGGCATTAACTTTTTTAAGGTTAATACACGCTCAGATTTTTTTCATTCTTATTGGGCACCACTATGATAGGGGACACCCATTCAGTATGCTCAATCTCATAGATAAATCTAGCTTTAGTTAGCCTGTCAATTTCTTCTTTTATTTTGGCTGCATAAGTGTCATTATAGGTGTAGGGCTTCTGTTTGGTGGGCTTCACATCAGCCGTCATGGGGATCGTGTGAGAGCATATTTTCGGATATACTCCTTTCAGGTCTCTATAGGTCCATGCAAACATGTCCCTATACTCCCTTAATAGAGCTACAAGCTCTACTTCTTCTTCTGCACTTACGTCTTCTCCTATGTACATACATTGCTCTTTGTTCTCTTCAATGGTTACAACTATTTTTTTGGTCTTTTCTTTATTACCATACGCTTCTCCTATAATGGCCTCTCTCTTAGGCATTCATACCAAAATTTTCCAGTCTTCAACTTGATATTTCTGAGTGGGGACATTCACGAATGAAATGGTCACCCTGACATCTAAAACATGGTCCTATTGGGTTTGCGGTCTTACCTATCTCGATTGGGGCCTGGGATTAGGATTCGTGTACATGACATTGGAGTATTCTGGCTCCCAATTTTGTTCCATAGGTGGTGCCTTGTATTGATATGGATAAGTCTCACTATGCTCAGGTGACTCTATGTAATAAGCTTGGGGAC
>CM035436.1:47822541-47832239 GCA_020310875.1 Ceratopteris richardii | reverse complement strand
CATTTTCTTTAGCCTTAGTGGTATTCAGACTCTTCTAGCTCCATTATCATTCTATTCAGTTTCTCTATCATCATGGCATCAAAGATCTCAGGCACATTTGGTGGATTAGGGTCTACTGCTAGTGATCTAAGGAGGAGCTATAACTTGCAAGGCAAAAACCATTTTGAGATCCGAAAATTTGATGGCACAAACTTTGCTCTTTGGAAGAATTAGATTAAAGATGTGCTGATTTAGAGGAGGCAATGGAAGCCAATAAATGGAATTTTAAAGAGGCATGCTAACATGGATGAAGATGATTGGGATGAGTTGGATGGAGTGGCTATGTCTACCATTCAATTGCACCTGGCAGATAATGTTTAATTTACAATATTGTACTATGAAAGTGTAGAGGAGCTTTGGAAGGAGTTATGCAATACATACAAAAAAGAAACGACATCAAATAAAGTGTATCTTTTGAGAAACTTATATGAACTTTGCATGATGGACATAGATAGTGTTGCTACTCATTTGAATGAGTTTGATGCTATATCTCTTAGTTACATGCTCAAAAAATGAACATGGATAATGAAATGAAATTTGTCTTGTGGTTATGCACCTTGCCATCATCATGGGATACATTTTTTCAATACTATTAGCAATAGCGCACCTAGTGGTAAACTCATCTATGATGACATATGTGGAGCACTCTTGAGTAAGGAGATTCATAGAAAATCTATGGTTGGTACTTAGAGTGGAGATGCATATAATGTTCATGATTCTTACTGGGGAAAGAATTAGCAATGTGGTAGGAGCAAGAACAAGGAAAAGAATGGTCAACAAAATAAGAGTAGAAGTAAATCAAGGTCATTATTGTCATAAGAAAGGACACATGAAGAAAGATTGTTATGCATTAAAGAATGCTAAAGGTAAAGGGAAAAATGTTGATGGGCATGTTAAACACCTACTTGTACCATCTACTTTGACTATGAAGATTGAAGAAATCAATGCTATTTTTTATGATGTTGATGTGTTTACACTTGACAATAATGTGCCTATTGAGGCTCTTTTGGCTGATTCTCTTTCCCACACATGGTTGCTAGATTCAAGTGCTTCTTTCCATGAGACACCACATAGAGACTAGTTCTCTACTTCTGCAGCAAAGTCTCTTGGTACTGTGAGACTTGGTGACTCTTACCTATGTGACGTTGTCAGGATTGGAGATGTTGTTGTGCAATTCATTGATAATTTACTATGCATAATGTATGCCACATACCTTAGTTATCATGTAGTTTGATGTCAATTGGTCAACTTGATGGACTTGGTTTACAAGGTGTTTTCTATGCTCATTCCTTTTGCACATCAAAGGGCAATATGGTTATTGCAAAAGGAAGCAAGGTTGGATCACTTTACCCTTTATTTGTATCACAGAAAGAAACACTTGTTAGCTGTTAATGAACAATCTATGGCTTGTATTGGCATGGCGTTTTGGGCCACATATCTCGTAGTGGAATGGAAAATCTTTCTCATTCTGGCTACTTACATGTGTTATCTTTCTCTGATTTTTCATTTTGTGAGCATTGTCAATATGGAAAGCACACTAAGAATGTGCACAAAACACGCATTGACTATTCAATTTTGCCTTTAGATTTCCTTCATATAGATGTGGGTGGTCCTATGCCATAAGGTCATTAGGTGGTTCTCTTTACTTTGTCTTTTTCGTAGATGATGCTACTAGAAAAGTCTTGGTATATCCTATCAATTGAAGGATGAGGTATTCCCTATCTTAAGAAAATGGATTGCTTCAGTTGAGACTAAAAAGGAACTACGCTCAAAGCTTTACGTTTAAATAATGATGATGAGTATACCTCACTTGAATTTAGCCTTTTTTTGTCAGTCTAGAGGAATTCGTAGAGAGTTTACAGTGCCTTATACACGAGTACAAGATGGTTAGCTGAAAGGATGAATATAAACTATTCATGATAGAGTAGGATCATTGTTACACCAGTGCAAGAAGTATCATTGTTGCATCATGTGAACCTTTCATAAGGCTTTGGGCAGAAGCAGTATTGACTGGAGTTCATGTGATTAACCTTTCACATAGTACTACCAAAGTTTTGAAAGTGGCACAAGAGTTATGGACAGGGAAGCCACCATATTATGATCATCTTTGAGCTTTTGGGAGTGAAGCATCCTATTCAGCAACCATTGAGATGCTTAGCACGTGTCTCACGTCCACTTGATAGATATGCTCCATGTTTGGATTTTGTTATGCTAGCATATGTTGATGAGATTTCTTGCTACAAAGAGGCCATGTGAACAAAGGACCATGTCAAGTGGGAGCATGCCATGAGGAGTGAATTGGATTCTATTCACAAGAATGATACTTGGGATTTGGTACATAAGTTGAAATTCACATGAGATAGTGCTTCTCTAGAGTATAAACCACGACTTGTTAAAAGGTTTTTAAGCAACAACATGGTGTTGATTTTGAGGAAATCTTCTCTCCAATTTTCAAGATGCTACCATTTGAGTGCTTCTTGGATTCATTGCAATGGAGTATTTACATTTGCAGAGATGGATGGGTATGCTCGTGAGATGAGTTGGTGTTGCACAAAACCTGCTCTACACCTGCCAAGTTAACTCTAGGGATGCTTAATAGACTCCTTTAGCTTCACAATAATGCATTTGGAAACACTTAGTGATTTGGAACATTATTGCCAAAAGTTCGCACCAAAACAGATAACTTGCATGTAGTAGAAATAAGAAGAAACCTTCTATTTTGGAATAGAAGTGCTCCAGTATTTTGCTCAAAGCTCACAACCTCGTTTGAATTGATCAGAGATCTCTTGAACAAATCTAACTAGAGTGGATCCCTAACTATAGAAAGTTATCTCATCAATTTAGCCACACCATATACTTAAAAATGCATCTACCCACATATACACAAAGGTATATGAAGTCTGAGTGGTTCCTGTTGATAAAAGGAGGGAAGGATTTGCCTTGCTTTCCATAAAACCTTCATCTTGCAAGTAAGTGAAAAGTCTATGATTCCAAGCTCTAGGAGCTTGCTTCAAGCCATACAATGCTTCCTTAACCTGCGTACATATTTTGGATATAATTGATTTTCAAAGCCAAGAGGTTAAGCTATGTACACCTCTTTTGAAATCCAACCATTTAGAAAAGCATTTTTAACATCCATTTGATATATCTTCCAATCTTGGAAGATGCAACACTCATGAGTACTCTAATTGTGGGCATTTTTGCCATGGGTGAGAATGTCTCTTCATAGTCAATGCAGTGGTTTGTGCAAATCCTTTGGCTACAAGCCTTGCTTTGTCCCTGTTAATTGGGCAATGAAAATTCTTTTTACCTTGTAGATCCACCTTAAGCCAATGACCTTCATAGATGGTTTCTTGGGAACCAATTCCCAAGTCTGATTCTCTTGTAGAGCTTCTATCGCTTCTTCAATGGCATCTCTCCATTCTCGCTTTTTCTTGGCTTCTTCATATATATATATATATAATATATATATATATATATATATATATATATATATATATATATATATATATATGGTTCTTTTGATTTTTTATCATGTGCTATATAAATAGAATGCTTAACGACCAAAGAAGTGTCATAACCATACCTTTCTAACTTCTTTTTCTCTCTAGTAGACCTCCTTATAGTTTGTTGAGATGATTATGCTACATCTCTCATCTCCTGAACTTTGGCTTTGCCTTTGGAGTTCCAAGAGTTGATTTCCCTTCTTGGAGTCTTCTCATCTTCTTCAAAATCACTTGAGTCTTCATGTGTATGCTCATTCCTCTTGACAATGTTGAAAGTCTTCCTCTATGTCATAGGGAAGTTTGATTTTCCTACAATCATCTTCAAATCAAGATTTGTTTTCATAAAAAACAACATCTCTACTTACAATCAAACCTTTATTGCTTGGATTTTATATCCTCTAAGCTTTTGGATTAAGGTCATGGCCAATGAATATACATTTCTCTACTTTGGTTCTAACTTGCAACGAAGATCATGCAATGATCAAGGCTAGGTCTTCTTCCATTCCATGCTTCATAAGGTGTCATCCCATCTAATGCTTTTGATGGGAGTCTATTTATCAGGTAGGTGGCTATAGATATAGCCTCTACCCATAGGTAATTGGGAAACTTCTTCTCATTTAGCACTAATCTTGCAACCTCCAATATGGTTCTATTTCTTCTCTCTGTCACTCCATTTTGTTCTAGAGTATACATGATTTTAATCTCTCTTTTAAAAGAGAGATTAAAATCATGTATACTCTAGAACAAAATGGAGTGACAGAGAGAAGAAATAGAACCATATTGGAGGTTGCAAGATTAGTGCTAAATGAGAAGAAGTTTCCCAATTACCTATGGGTAGAGGCTATATCTATAGCCACCTACCTGATAAATAGACTCCCATCAAAAGCATTAGATGGGATGACACCTTATGAAGCATGGAATGGAAGAAGACCTAGCCTTGATCATTGCATGATCTTCGTTGGCAAGTTAGAACCAAAGGTAGAGAAATGTATATTCATTGGCCATGACCTTAATCCAAAAGCTTAGAGGATATAAAATCCAAGCAATAAAGGTTTGATTGTAAGTAGAGATGTTGTTTTTTATGAAAACAAATCTTGATTTGAAGATGATTGTAGGAAAATCAAACTTCCCTATGACATAGAGGAAGACTTTCAAACATTGTCAAAGAGGAATGAGCATACACATGAAGACTCAAGTGATTTTGAAGAAGATGAGAAGACTCCAAGAAGGGAAATCAACTCTTGGAACTCCAAAGGCAAAGCCAAAGTTCAGGAGATGAGAGATGTAGCATAATCATCTCAACAAACTATAAGGAGGTCTACTAGAGAGAAAAAGAAGTTAGAAAGGTATGGTTATGACACTTCTTTGGTCGTTAAGCATTCTATTTATATAGCACATGATAAAAATCAAAAGAACCATATATATATATATATATATATATATATATATATATATATATATATATATATATATATATATATATATGAAGAAGCCAAGAAAAAGCGAGAATGGAGAGATGCCATTGAAGAAGCGATAGAAGCTCTACAAGAGAATCAGACTTGGGAATTGGTTCCCAAGAAACCATCTATGAAGGTCATTGGCTTAAGGTGGATCTACAAGGTAAAAAAGAATTTTCATTGCCCAATTAACAGGGACAAAGCAAGGCTTGTAGCCAAAGGATTTGCACAAACCCACTGCATTGACTATGAAGAGACATTCTCACCCATGGCAAAAATGCCCACAATTAGAGTACTCATGAGTGTTGCATCTTCCAAGAATTGGAAGATATATCAAATGGATGTTAAAAATGCTTTTCTAAATGGTTGGATTTCAAAAGAGGTGTACATAGCTTAACCTCTTGGCTTTGAAAATCAATTATATCCAAAATATGTACGCAGGTTAAGGAAAGCATTGTATGGCTTGAAGCAAGCTCCTAGAGCTTGGAATCATAGACTTTTCACTTACTTGCAAGATGAAGGTTTTATGGAAAGCAAGGCAAATCCTTCCCTCCTTTTATCAACAGGAACCACTCAGACTTCATATACCTTTGTGTATATGTGGGTAGATGCATTTTTAAGTATATGGTGTGGCTAAATTGATGAGATAACTTTCTATAGTTAGGGATCCACTCTAGTTAGATTTGTTCAAGAGATCTCTGATCAATTCAAACGAGGTTGTGAGCTTTGAGCAAAATACTGAGCACTTCTATTCCCAAAATAGAAGGTTTCTTCTTATTTCTACTACATGCAAGTTATCTGTTTTGGTGCGAACTTTTGGCAATAATGTTCCAAATCACTAAGTGTTTCCAAATGCATTATTGTGAAGCTAAAGGAGTCTATTAAGCATCCCTAGAGTTAACTTGGCAGGTGTAGAGCAGGTTTTGTGCAACACCAACTCATCTCACGAGCATACCCATCCATCTCTGCAAATGTAAATACTCCATTGCAATGAATCCAAGAAGCACTCAAATGGTAGTCATCTTGAAAATTGGAGAGAAGATTTCCTCAAAATCAACACCATGTTGTTGCTTAAAAACCTTTTTAACAAGTCGTGGTTTATACTCTAGAGAAGCACTATCTCATGTGAATTTCAACTTATGTACCAAATCCCAAGTATCATTCTTGTGAATAGAATCCAATTCACTCCTCATGGCATGCTCCCACTTGACATGGTCCTTTGTTCACATGGCCTCTTTGTAGCAAGAAATCTCATCAACATATGCTAGCATAACAAAATCCAAACATGGAGCATATCTATCAAGTGGACGTGAGACACGTGCTAAGCATCTCAATGGTTGCTGAATAGGATGCTTCACTCCCAAAAGCTCAAAGATGATCATAATATGGTGGCTTCCCTGTCCATAACTCTTGTGCCACTTTCAAAACTTTGGTAGTACTATGTGAAAGGTTAATCACATGAACTCCAGTCAATACTGCTTCTGCCCAAAAGCCTTATGAAAGGTTCACATGATGCAACAATGATACTTCTTTGCATGGTGTAACAATGATCCTACTCTATCATGAATAGTTATATTCATCCTTTCAGCTAACCATCTTGTACTCGTGTATAAGGCACTGTAAACTCTCTACGAATTCCTCTAGACTGACAAAAAAAGGCTAAATTCAAGTGAGGTATACTCATCATCATTATTTAAACGTAAAGCTTTGAGCGTAGTTCCTTTTTTAGTCTCAACTGAAGCAATCCATTTTCTTAAGATAGGGAATACCTCATCCTTCAATTTGATAGGATATACCAAGACTTTTCTAGTAGCATCATCTACGAAAAAGACAAAGTAAAGAGAACCACCTAATGACCTTATGGCATAGGACCACACACATCTATATGAAGGAAATCTAAAGGCAAAATTGAATAGTCAATGCGTGTTTTGTGCACATTCTTAGTTTGCTTTCCATATTGACAATGCTCACAAAATGAAAAATCAGAGAAAGATAACACATGTAAGTAGCCAGAATGAGAAAGATTTTCCATTCCACTACGAGATATGTGGCCCAAAACGCCATGCCAAATACAAGCCATAGATTGTTCATTAACAGCTAACAAGTGTTCTTTCTGTGATACAAATAAAGGGTAAAGTGATCCAACCTTGCTTCCTTTTGCAATAACCATATTGCCCTTTGATGTGCAAAAGGAATGAGCATAGAAAACCACCTTGTAACCAAGTCCATCAAGTTGACCAATTGACATCAAACTACATGATAACTAAGGTATGTGGCATACATTATGCATAGTAAATTATCAATGAATTGCACAACAACATCTCCAATCCTGACAACGTCACATAGGTAAGAGTCACCAAGTCTCACAGTACCAAGAGACTTTGCTGCAGAAGTAGAGAACTAGTCTCTATGTGGTGTCTCATGGAAAGAAGCACTTGAATCTAGCAACCATGTGTGGGAAAGAGAATCAGCCAAAAGAGCCTCAATAGGCACATTATTGTCAAGTGTAAACACATCAACATCATAAAAAATAGCATTGATTTCTTCAATCTTCATAGTCAAAGTAGATGGTACAAGTAGGTGTTTAACATGCCCATCAACATTTTTCCCTTTACCTTTAGCATTCTTTAATGCATAACAATCTTTCTTCATGTGTCCTTTCTTATGACAATAATGACCTTGATTTACTTCTACTCTTATTTTGTTGACCATTCTTTTCCTTGTTCTTGCTCCTACCACATTGCTAATTCTTTCCCCAGTAAGAATCATGAACATTATATGCATCTCCACTCTAAGTACCAACCATAGATTTTCTATGAATCTCCTTACTCAAGAGTGCTCCACATATGTCATCATAGATGAGTTTACCACTAGGTGCGCTATTGCTAATAGTATTGAAAAATGTATCCCATGATGATGGCAAGGTGCATAACCACAAGACAAATTTCATTTCATTATCCATGTTCATTTTTTGAGCATGTAACTAAGAGAATATAGCATCAAACTCATTCAAATGAGTAGCAACACTATCTATGTCCATCATGCAAAGTTCATATAAGTTTCTCAAAGATACACTTTATTTGATGTCGTTTCTTTTTTGTATGTATTGCATAACTCCTTCCAAAGCTCCTCTACACTTTCATAGTACAATATTGTAAATTAAACATTATCTGCCAGGTGCAATTGAATGGTAGACATAGCCACTCCATCCAACTCATCCCAATCATCTTCATCCATGTTAGCATGCCTCTTTAAAATTCCATTTATTGGCTTCCATTGCCTCCTCTAAATCAGCACATCTTTAATCTAATTCTTCCAAAGAGCAAAGTTTGTGCCATCAAATTTTCGGATCTCAAAATGGTTTTTGCCTTGCAAGTTATAGCTCCTCCTTAGATCACTAGCAGTAGACCCTAATCCACCAAATGTGCCTGAGATCTTTGATGCCATGATGATAGAGAACTGAATAGAATGATAATGGAGCTAGAAGAGTCTGAATACCACTAAGGCTAAAGAAAATGGGATGACCAAGTGTCAAATTCTGAGCAAAAAATCACCAATCTTCCCAGAAAATGAACTAATGAACAGTAATGACCAACCAAAATGATTATCTAAGACTAGATATGCTCACATCAATAAGTGTATCAAGGAGTAAATCGATCGCTATATAGTTGGCAAAACCAAAAAATCTGGAAAACTTTTGTGAGAGTCTCCTTTGCAAAATGAGCATATGGCCAATGTCAAAATCGCATAGAATTGCAAGTACTGACATGTAAACCTACATAGTGAATCATTGACTCCACTACGTATAATCAGTTAATCCAAAGAAGCCAACTAGGCTTATCGTGCACCTATGAACAACTAGCATACATCTCCTATAGCGAGGTTGGGTAAGTCTTCCACCTACATCACTGAAGAGACCCCAACACCTGGGTGTCTCCTAATTAAGAAAACCTCACAAAACCCTCTTTATTAACATCAAAGTCTTTATGCAAATACATAATTGCTATAACAATGACCACATGGATGTAAATAAGCGGTATCCATAAAAGCGTACATAGTGTGTATGTGCTCAATATATGCAGTAAAATGGCACTGGAAGGCTGAATGAATAGCCCAAACACTAGCCAACAACACCTAAAAGTGTTAGTCAATTATTTTGTTTAGGCTCAAAAAACTTGCATAAACTTACAATGGCTACTCCCACCACCACAACTGAAACCTTTCAAGAAACCTGTAGATTTACTAGTGAGGAACTATGCATGAAAGTACTCCAAAATGGTTCCAAAAATCGCCCCAAAAGTGCTTGAAAACAGGTTTTGAAAGCAAAGAATGAAGCTTTGAGGGCCCAAAACATGTTCAAGGTAATATGAACCTTAGTCTTTCTTATTTCTCAAGCACCACAAGCATGTAGTTTAGTGGCAAGAGATTATCGATTAAGAGAGATCAAGGGGGGGGTGGATAGTATTGGGATGGGTGACCTCTCGAGAAGTACCAGTAACCTATATCTTCCTTGATTGTTGAGGTCCTCCCTCACATGTAGCCAATGTTGCCAGCAATGACTTCGATGAATCAAATGAAAATGTATGCCAAGGTCTTTGACTTGGTCATCACCTTAGTCATAAGCCTTTAAGAAAGCCTTGGGTGGGTGGGTGCTCCCTTTTCTGGCACAAAAGGAACAAAGCTTTCGCATCTGAAT
>CM035436.1:47470041-47817541 GCA_020310875.1 Ceratopteris richardii | reverse complement strand
TTTAAAGACCATAGGGAATACTCATTCTTTTAAACATTCGAGGTTGTTTGTGTTTCAAGACAACAAATTTGAGAGGAGATGGATCTTGCATGAAGGGAATGAAGGGCTGCCTAATCTCCTTTGTACCTTTCTTTAACTCTCTGTACATCGTTTGTTATTAGTCGAAAGATCTTTTATTGGACAAAATAGCACCTATAAGTGTCCAAATGGTTCTATTTTTTACCCAGAAAAAATATCCCATGACATTTTATGCCCGTAGAACATGCATGATTTAAAAGGGTGTCCCTAAAATAATTTCAAATATTCACAACTTAGAAAATAATCCATGAAACCTTTTTTTCTATAGGAAATGCATGATTTAATAGAGTTTATATTCAAGTATGAAAATATGCTTATAAATTTATCACTTATTAGCATGAAACGGAATGATTGTGGCAAAAGACTAGCCATAAAATTCTCATTGATGTAATGCTTTTCCTAGAGTAGGTGCATGATATTGTAGGATGCCTCTTCAAAATGTGTAATTTATCATGAAACCTATCACACATCAAGATGAAAGAAAATACCTGCTTGAAAACCATAGCCATGATATTGTTTGAACCTTAGGTTCATTACCGTGGAAGAAACTAATTTCTTGAAAAAAAAACAACCAATAATCTATTTTCTCTCATGTTAGAGGCCCTTTGACAAAGAGCTCCTTGAGTTAGCGGCATGCTATAGAATTTTTTTATGAACTAGAGACCCTAATAGAAGTGATATCCCTAGGATCAAATCAGATATTTGTTGCCTTCCAAAGGATAAGGGAGTCCTATTAATCCTTAACATGTTAGCCATAGAGAAGAAATTGATTAATAAGATGGATGATGGAAATTAGCCACCAAGAATCTTGGACCCAACTTTTAGTTAGGAATAAAACCAACTGTCTCTAGTTCGCTTCCCCCATTGGAAAAATTTTGAAATTGATATGATCCTCTTCTTGCCCCTCAGAGTCTTAATCAATGGTTCATAGCTCATAATGTCTCTATGGAAAGCGTAGGACCTCAATAATGGTCACATTTGCCTCAATCTTGACTAAATATTGGTGCTTGATAATAGATAGAATTACTATGCCTATAGAGATGTGCCTCCCCCTAGGAACAAAGTCGTACCAAGAGCCAAGGGACTACAGTCCAAAGGCTTTCACAGACGGAAATCTATGACGTCCATCATTGGATCAAACAAGAGGATATATATAGTAGGCTCAAAATAGAGTATGAAGATTGTTGTGTTTTTTTTTTTAAGAATCATATATAGTGCAATGAATATATACATTTGTTGCACTTTAGGGGACATCCACATTCTATAGGCATGTAGCTTAAGTGTGAGTACCACCTCCTTTGCTTGTCAATCTACAGAGACGTGAGGACTGGTATGATGACCATGAGCATGTGAAGACACAAATGTGTGAGTGAGATGCACACTAGCATGCACACACATACACACACACACGCACGCAAGATAAGAGCAAAGAGAGGAACAATGGAAACCTTTCTATTGCAAAGGAACTCTCTTACAAAAGCTCAAATCTCTCACAAACTACTAAGAAGCTAACAAAAGCCAACCCCAAAAATGTGCTCTCTAGCTCTTTTTATAGTTGTTGGACTAGTTTTGGCCTTGTCCAAACCTATTGTCTGGTCTAGTTAAAAACTAGGTTGCAAGGCTTATTTGAGGGCTCAAATGAAGTCTAAAAATTATGAAAATTTATACGTAGATACTTCTACTGCTCCTAAACCTCGAGAACTCCTCTTCTTGCAAAAAAAGGTGAAATGATATTTACAATGGTTTTAGTGATCAAAATCACTCTTTTTATAGGGGTTTCTTCTAAAAATTTGACATGTACTTCTTGGAGCTCCCTACATGCTCCAACTTCTTGTGTGTCCACTTCTTTGATGCATTCTCATGCCTTTGTGCTTGACCTTGAATGCCAACACTCCCCCCCACTCGAGTCTATATGTCCTTGATAGACCCTTTAGTGGGTATTCCATGTAGTACTTTGAGAGGTAGCATCCATCATGTATCAACAAGAGTGGTTTGTCCTCCAAATGTAGCGACGTCAGTTGTCCTATTCTTTGTTGTGTCATTGCTAGCCTTTGCAAGTTTTAGTCCCTTTGTATGTACTTCTTCTTTGGCGTCTAGCATTGTGGTATATTTGTGAGCTTCCAAAAATTGCGAGTTTCTTAGAAGAGGTTTTCATTGTTGATTTTGAGCAGCTATCCACTATGAGTTGCTTCATGGGTACTGATGTTGTACCTTGAGTTCCTCTAGATCTTTCAAACATGGGTTTCATAGTTTGCATGTCAAGTACTCATAACCCATAATGAATGATGGGTAAGTGTGTTAGTGCATGGGTTGAAGAAAATATGTGCCTTGTGCATGGCCTTGTAATGTGGCCCTATGCATGCTTATTTGGTGAATGCATGTTATGGTGCAACAAGTTGGGTCTTGAGCTAAGTGCTCAAGGGATGCTGATGAAGAGGTTTCCTAATCTATTATTGTTATAATGTTGCCAAATTAGGAGATTGTTACCATGGGAAATGGTCAGTCGATATTTATCTCTTCATGTTGTACTCCCATCGCGGTGATTGACCATTGGCTTGCCATTTGTTGTTGATGGATGTCCTTGTTGATGATTCATTGATGAATTTCTTTGAGCGCACGGTCCTGGCCCTTCTTGTCTTTTCTTCTTCTTCTTCTTCTTATTCTTCTTTTGTTTTCTTCTTCTTCTTTTTCTAAAAATGTCACAAAACAAGGAGAAAGAGGTTAGTATCAATAAAAATAGTTAACATATGTCAATGTGCTCTTGTGTCTAGGACTCTCAAATGTGTCAATGCATGGCCATGTAATGTGGCCCTATATTAATGCATACTTTGGAAATGCATGACTTGAATGGTGCAAAAGACAGATTTGTGCAAGGAGCACATGGTTTTTGCATGTCGAGGCTTTTGATTTTACTTGTAGAAGTTGATTCAATCAATCAATTCTTGACTCACAAAAAATCATTCCTCCTTATAGGGATCCATTTTAGAACATTGTTCAGCTGCGTACAGATCACTTCTGGCCTCTTCCTTGTTGGATGGCCTCTTAAATTGTGTATCACTTGTGGTTGGCTCTTTGGTTCTATGGGGACGATTGGTGCTTTTGGCTTCCAAACCCATACACTTGATGATTGTCTTCTTACTATTGCCGAAGTGGTGAGTTGATCTTCTTTTGATCTCTGTGCTTGGTGTTGACCCTTGGCTCTCCTTGGCTCCTTTGTTGTGACTTTTATCGTGAGGGAGATCATAGAGCTTTGTGCATGTAAGAGTGCCTTGGGTACCCACATGTGTAATTGCCTTTGTTGAGCTGCAGTTAATTTCTTAGGCACCCAAATTTGTCAAATTTCTTGTGGTGGAGCTTTTCCTTGGTTCTTGATTCTTCTTTGGTCGTGGTTGGCTTTTTTTTAGTTTGACTGCATGGTCATAGATCCAATCTTGACCCAAGACAAGTGGTTCTTTAAGGTCCTCATCTTGACACACTAGCATTTTGACTGTCATTGGGACATCTTGAAGGTAGATGGTGTTAGATATGCTCAATACTCCACCCTCATGTGACCACAAATGATCCATGGTGCTCTAAGTTGTAAGGCCCCCATTATGAGGAGAATCCATTATGAGAGCCCGGACATTTGTGGAACCCTAACTTCCAAGTTAGATGAGGTCTATGTGTGACCGTTGATGGTTGTAGATGATCTTTGTGAGCCTAGCCGTTAGGTTAGGTAGGGCATAAACTTCCAGGCCATTGAGTTGTCATTTAAGGTGAAAATAAAGGCACTGTGGTGTCGCGTGGTTTCCCCATAGAACCTTAATGGAGGGAGTGCAGAGGGGGGCTTGCCCGCTTCTGCGGGGTCCGGGGGGCCTATCCCCCCGACACGTAGGGCTGAGATGGTAGGACTTCTGGTCGTGGAGATATTTTTGGATCATATATTTTACCAACTATTTTGTACCTCTCGACTACGTTTATCTATACGGAACCGCCTTGTAAAAGCTATATAAGCACGGCCCAGGTTGAGCTTTACATAGCATTGCGCACTAGTAAGCCCTTCATCTAGAGTCTGTCTAGATCACCATCTAAGCTCCATAGTGGGAGTGCACGGGTGGACAACACCATCATTGTAACTGCATTATGGTCGGCAATCTGAGAATTTGAGTTCTCTTTCTCTCAGTCTGTGTCTATCTTTGTCTGCGTTTTTCTCTCAACTCTATCTATAGGTCTATTCCACTGTGCTGTTATTTTCTTACATGGTATCAGAGCTCAGGAGGCTCTGAGTGGTGTAGAAGTGGAAACGCAGAGGTTGCAGAGGCCTGAACAACAAAAGAGAGAAGATGTCAAGCGGTGCGTCATCATCTACGACTGGGGGCCAAGGTGATTCATCAACAGGAGTAGGTGGTGCACAAGCAAGAGTAGCAATGATGTCGGTCATCCCAACGTTACGGATACGGCCACCAACCTTCATAGAAGGTAAACTTGATGGTACAAACTACACCCTATGGAAGTTCAAAATCACTTGTATTCTTGATTCGTATAAGCTTTTGGAGACTGTTCTTGGGACTGATCATGAGCCCCAAGAAAGACTTGATCCAAATAATTCTAGTTGAATGATTCCTCCTGATGCTGATCTTCTACGTGCTTATAAACGTAGAAACGCAGATGCACTTTGTGCTCTAGTTACAAGTACTTCTGATAGTGTTCTGACTCTCATTCAGCATACTACAAAGGCATGTGAAGCATGGAACATATGGAGAAATCAATATGAATCTCGTAATCAGACACGAATTCAGAACTTAGAGAATCAGCTTGTAGCAGAACGGTTTGCTGATGGGGAGACTGCAGAGGTGTTTATCACTCGCATAAAGAATCTAAGAGATCAAATGTCGCAAACAAGTGTTCAAAAGTCAAGTGAGGAACTAGCTCGTCGTTGTCTTTGAATCTATCCACCTAAGTTTGATGGTTTGGTAACTTCCCTTAACACTCAAATCAGACCTCAACCACTAACTTTTGAAGAATTTAGTGCCTTACTCATGGAGGAGGAGCTGCGGCTCAAGGCAAGGAGTGGTGGTAGCAAAGGAGATGCTGCATTCACAGCAAATGCCAAAGGAGGCAAAGCAGACTCTTCAAAAGATGGAGACAAAAAGAAGAACAACAAAAAGAAGTTCAAGGGAGAGTGTTTCCACTGCAAGAAGAAAGGACACAGAATCCAAGATTGTCGCATCAAGAAGGTAGAAGAGAAGAGTGGCTCTTCAAAAGGTGGCAAGGGCAAGGAGTCTGCTAACACAACAGAAACAGAGCTTGAGTTATTTGTTAGGATAGAGGAGGTGTGCTCCTCGGCTGAAGATTCAAGAACAAATGACTCATGGGTGTTGGACAATGGTGCATCTCATCACATGACGAGTAGAAAAGACCTTTACAGTTCCTTACAGCCTCTAAAGGAACCAATCACAATAAAGGTAGGGAACAATGCAAGATGTATTGCAGAGGGTGAAGGTACTTTTTCTTTCATTAACTCTAATGGTGATATTAGAAAGCTTTCAAATGTGTTGTATGTTCCACAAATAAAACAAAATCTACTTTCAGTAGCTTCTATAACTGATCAAGGTCATCAAGTATCTTTCAGTAAGACAGGAGCTAAGATTATGGACGATAACAACAACATTGTTGGGACTGGCATAAGGAGGAACAACCTATATGAGTTGTGTGCTCTTATAGCCACTACAAACATGGGCACAAGTAAGCTATGGCATGAGAGATTCAGCCACATTGGATACCGTGTACTGAAGGAGATGCATCACAGAGGTATGGTTGCACACCTACCATCGATTGCAGAAATGAAGGAACCATGTGAAGCTTGCATGATGGGCAAGCAACAAAGGAAGGCGTTTCCACAAGAAAGCAAGAACAGAGCAAGCTATCCTCTAGAGTTGGTGCATGCTAACTTGTGTGGAAAAATGCCTACACAGGCCTTGGGCGGATCTTCCTACTTCATGTAACTTGTTGACGACTACAACAGGAAGATGTGGGTGCACTTCCTTCGCAATAAGGCTCAAGCTTTTGGTAAGTTTAAAGAATGGATTTAGCTTGTTGAAACTGAAATAGGGAAGAAGATGAAGAAATTCAGGACAGACGGTGGTGGTGAGTTCACATCAACAGAGTTTGAAGATTTCTGCAAGAGAAAGGGAATCAAGCATCAACTCACAGTGGCACATAGTCCTCAACAGAACGGTGTTGCAGAACGTCGGAATCTAACCATCATGGAGATGGCAAAGTGCATGTTGAAAGGAAAGGGTTTGCCCAATCAATTTCGGGCAGAGGCTGTCAACACTGCTGTCTACATCTTGAATCGAAGCTACACCAAGGCACTTGATGGAAAGACTCCACAAGAAGCCTATACTGGTAAAAAGCCTTCTGTTTCCCATTTCAAAGTATTTGGAAGTGAACATTATGTACATGTTCCAGATAGGGAGAGAAACAAGCTTCAACCAAAAAGCATCAAATGTATCTTCCTAGGGTACAATGAAGATAAGAAGGCTTATAAGCTTTATGACCCTGAGGCTAAGAAGATCATGGCGAGTCGTGATGTGGTGTTTAAGGAGGAGCAACCACATGCAGTGGAGGAGGAAAAGAGAGCTTCCACTTTATCATGAGGCGAAGGGGCAATCCACTATGAACCTGGCCCAAGAGCTATCCCTTCTGCACAAGAGAAGGAAGCATCATCTTCAGATGATGAGTCTGAAAGTCACCAACCCGCCGACACCCAAGTGGAAAAGCCATTGCCACATTGGGTGAGGCAACTCTATGATTCTACACACCCCATCCCACATTCACTAGAACAGGTTGCAGATGGACCGAGGCGATCACAGAGAATAGAGGAACAGAGACGGGAAAGCGCCCATATTGTAAACACAGCCTTGATGGCTGATCTCATTCAAGAAGAAGCAAAGGAACCAACCAATGTGGAAGAGGCACTCCATGACCCGAATTGGAGGGCTGCCATGCAAACAGAATACAACAATATCATGAAGAATGGAACTTGGGAGCTAGTGGATCGACCCCCTCAATGTAAAGTCATTGGCACCAAGTGGGTTTGGAAACTAAAGTATAAGGCTGATGGTACTCTAGAAAAATATAAAGCAAGACTTGTTGCACAGGTCTACTCACAAGTTGAAGGCATTGACTTTTGTGAATCATTTTCCCCTACTGCAAGAATGACTACTATCCGAGTAGTACTAGCTATGGCTGCACATAAGTGTTGGCCAGTCTATCACATGGATGTCAAATCAGCGTTCCTGAATGGAGACCTCGAGGAGGAGGTATATGTGTCTCAGCCACCAGGGTTTGAGGCTCCCCATTCAGAGAACAAGCTATGTAAGCTGAAGAAGGCATTATATGGGCTAAAACAAGCCCCTAGAGCATGGTACCAACGGATAGATAAGTATCTCTTGGATCTAGGGTTCAAAAGATGTTCTTCTGATGCTAACTTGTATGTTCTAAAGAAAGGAGGGAAGACAATTGTGCTTGTACTCTATGTAGATGACCTTGTGATTACAGGAAATGATGACGCTCTTCTTCAACAAACAAAAGATGCCCTGAGTTCAAAATTTGAAATGAAAGACTTGGGCTTAATGCATTATTGCTTAGGTCTTGAAGTTTGGCAGGAACCAGGGAAGATTTTCATCTCTCAACAAAAGTATGCAAGGCAGATATTGAAGGCATTCGACATGGAGGATTGCAAGGAAATTTCTACACCTATGGAGGTCAACACAAAACTATCTATTGAAGATACTTCACCTCCAGTGGATATTGGAAGATACAGGAAATTAGTTGGAAGTCTCATCTACTTGTGCAATAGCAGACCAAACATCTCTTATGTTGTTGGAGTAGTAAGCAGGTTCTCTAATAAGCCTTGCCAAACACATTGGAAGGCAAGCATGCGAATACTCAGGTATGTGAAAGGAACTACTGATTATGGTATTCTTTATGAAGAAGGATCATCTCTGGTCGGATATTGTGACTCAGATTGGACATGAGATATTGATACCAGAAAATCAATTTCTAGATATTGCTTTTCTTTAGGATCAGGGATTTTCTCTTGGATTAGTAAGAAGCAACCGACTGTAGCATTATCTTCTACTGAAGCTGAGTACAAAGCTACATGTGTTGCAGCATGTCAAGCAGTATGGTTGAGGAGGATCCTATGGCACATAGGAATACAAGGACAGGAGGCTACAGAGTTGAAGTGTGACAACCAAAGTTGCATGGCCATCGCCAAAAATCCTGTTTTCCATGCATGTACCAAGCACATAGAAATCCAGTATCACTATGTGTGTGAGTTGATTGAGGACGGGGTCGTGGAGATAAGCTATTGTCCTACTCAAGAAAATAGAGCAGACATCTTCACCAAGGCTCTTGGTAGAGAGCAACTTCTTCGACACTTTCCAAAGATTGGGATTGGACCTAAAGATCCATGGTGCTCTAAGTTGTAAGGCCCCCATTATGAGGAGAAGCCATTATGAGAGCCCGGACATTTGTGGAACCCTAACTTCCAAGTTAGATAAGGTCTATGTGTGATCATTGATGGTTGTAGATGATCTTTGTGAGCTTAGCCGTTAGGTGAGGTAGTGCATAAACTTCCATGCCATTGAGTTGCCATTTAAGGTGAAAATAAAGGCCCTGTGGCGTCGCGTAGTTTCCCCATAGAACCTTAATGGGGGAAGTGCAGAGGGGGGCTTGCCCCCTTTTGGTGGGTTCGGGGGGCCTATGCCCCCGGCCCATAGGGCCGAGACGGTAGGACTTCTGGTCGTGGAGATATTTTCGGATCATATATTTTACCGACTATTTTGTGTAACCTCTCGACTACGTTTATCTATACGGAACCGCCTTGTAAAAGCTATATAAGCACGGCCCAAGTTGAGCTTTACATAGCATTGCGCACTAGTAAGCCCTTCATCTAGAGTCTATCTAGATCACCATCTAAGCTCCACAGTGTGAGCGCACGGCTGGACAACACCATCATTATAACTGCATTATGCTCGGCAATCTGAGAATTTGAGTTCTCTATCTCTCAGTCTGCATCTATCTTTGTCTGCATTTTTCTCTCAACTCTATCTACAGGTCTATTCCGTTGTGCTATTATTTTCTTACAGATGGGAAGTTCCACCTCGCCCAAACAAGGGGTTTCCACACCTCCAAATCCTATGAGATAGGCTTCTATGGGATTGATGTTCAATTGTAGGTCTTGGAAGTATGAAAGCTGAATTGCACTAGTTGTTGCACCTAAGTCAACCAATGCTCTCACAATACTTAAACTTTTTCCTTGTCCTACCTCTATGGTCACAAAGGGATGTCGACCAATTATTCAAGAAGCAGTTGCACCTGAATTTTGGCACATGGCCATGTGATATCTTGGGGCATTGGGATCGACATCAAAGCCTTGTCTCCTTAACTTATTTCGTCTAATGCGCTCCATAGCCTTTGCTTGTGCTTCTTCTCTAACCCTTAACTCTTCTTCTTTTGCCTTCTTAGGAGTTTTGAGTCTCCTTAGCATATCCTCTGTAAGAAGTTCTTGATATAGCTTGACTTGACATCCACTAATATAGCTTGGCAAGATGTCACCTTCTAGAGTGGCCAATTGAATTGCACCACTAGTGGAAATTCTATAAATGAGCATCGGTCCATATCCTCGTTTTTCCAATTTATAGGCATGGTGCTTTAGTGTATAAACCAACACTAGTTCTCCCTCTTTCAATCCTTTATCCTTGATGTGTGCATCAAAGTATGCCTTCTATCTTTTCTTTGCAGCATAGATGCCTGCTGCCACTCATAGCCTCGTCTCACCTAAGCATTCTAGGTCAAATATCCTAGAGGACAATGCATGCCCATTCCACTCATGTTCTTGTGCTACTTTTAAAGTCTGAATCAAGAAGTCTAATGGTAATATAGCATTCTGTCCAAAGACCATCTGAAATGGGGTGGCATTGAGTATCGTTTTGTAGGCAACTCGATAAGCCCAAATAGCATGATGAAGTTGTTTATCCCAATTAGAGCATTTATTATTTATCAATTTTGTCAATACATTACATAGGATCTTATTTGTGCTCTCCGCTTGTCCATTAGTATGTGGATGATAGGGGGTAGACTTCTTATTTATCACCAAGAATTCTTGGAGAAGGGTTTCAATGAATTCGTTTCAAGAAGTGCATACCTCTATCACTTACTAACTCTATTGCTAACCCGTATCTAGTGAAAACATTCTCAAATAAGACCTTAGCCATCATTTGAGCATCATTCTTTGTCATGGCTTTGACTTCTACCCACTTTGTGAGGTAATCTGTGGCTAGAATAATGTACTTTGTATGGGAGTTTCTAGCGGGGGGTTAATAGGACCTACAAAGTCTATACCCCACTTTGAAAATGTGCATCCTCCCATCATTGGCCTCAAAGTCATCTCATCTTTTCTAATCAGATATTAAGCATGTTGGCATGTGTCACATCTCTTCACATAGGTATGTGCATCCATATGAAGAGTCGGCCACCAAAGTCCTGAGAATAGAATGGTCTTGATTACTCGGTCAGGACCGAAGTGTCTACTTGCAACACCACTATGTGCAATTTCTAAGATTTTCAAATAGTCTGATTCGTGAATGCACAATCTTAAGTAACCATCTTTGCCTCTTTGGTATAGGTTGTCTCCTACTAGGGTTTAGTCTTGAGCCTCTTGCTCCATGCTTTGTTTACTTGCTAGACTAGCCTCGTTCGGTAGTGTTCATGATTTCATAAATTCTACCAATGGAGCACTCCATTATGGAATTAATTACACGTGATAAAGGGTAGCATGCTCCACTGGGGGTCTCTTCTGACACATTGCACAATTCTTAATCCACTCATGTATTTCTTTTTCCATACTAGGTGAATACACTCCTAAACGTTTTAGATTTTGCAATGTTCGTTGTTTAGAATAGTGACTTCCTAGCAATTCTTCATGGGCTTGTTGCAACCAACTACTATGTTCATCCTCCTCAACACAAAAAGCTAGTACACCCTCTGTATCTTGTTTGTACATACTTCCTACCAATATTTGATAACTTTGTGATCTCACAATTTCTTCTTTGTTTGTTTTCACATTGTTATTTGCGGATCTAAAGGTTAGAGCAGGTACCAACTCATTTGCCCATTTTGGAACAACTTCCAAATTGAACAGATAAGCATTAGGAAATTCATCATACACTTCTTGTGGTGACTCTCCTGAAGTGATGCAAGAAAGGTGATCCGCCCTAAGGTGGGTTCTACCTTTCCTAACAACCAACCCAAAGTCATATTCCATTACTAAGAGGAACCATCTTACTAAGCATCTTGTATTGCAAGGTTTATTGACCAAATATAATAACACTTGATGGTCAGTTTAAAACTTGAACTTGGTGGCCAATAGATAGTGTCTAAACTTTTTCACAGCATATACCATGCCTAATCCTTCTCTTTTGGTTGTTGTATAGTTTCGTTCACTGGTATTCAGTTGTCTACTAGCATATGTTATAGGTAAATCTAGATTTCCTTCACCTATGGGATGTGCTAGCACACATCCGATTGCATGATTCGATGCATCTATATGGACATGGAATGGCTTATTCCAATCAGGAGTGGTCAATATTGGTGATGTGCACAAATGTCTCTTCAACTCATTGAAGGAATTTTCACATTTGTCATTTCACTCAAAATTTGTCAACAAGGCATAAAGAGGTTTAGCTATGATCGCATACATGTGGATAAAGCCATGGTAATATCCACAATGGCCCATAAAGGCTTGTACCTCTTTGACGTTCCTTGGCCGTGGCAACTCTACTATGGCTCTTACTTTATCCTCATCTGTTGATATTCCATTCTTAGAAACAATATGACCTAAGATTTTTTTGGAACAAATCCATTACAAGCCTAAGTATTGGCTTGAGAGAAGACAATGTATGGAAATCTAAGAGTTCACTTGTGAACTCACCCTTGTGGTTGTTTGATCATTTACTTGATGTAAAAGTTAAGGGAATCAAAAGTGGTTGAGTCCACTTGATAGAAGCCACGAATTCATGATTTGGAGGTTGAAGAATCAATCAATCTCTAGAAATTAGGAAACTACTTTTAGGTGAGCAAGATTCAAATTCAAATCTTGGCTCCAAAACTCTCTATATATACATGGCAGTTTAGTCGCACTTTGAGAGGCGTCCATAAGCTCAGCTATATGCTATATCAAGTGTGGATACAGGGCACACACATGTATCTATAAGTTCATTGTATTCTACAATCAATATACATTCATATTTATGATCATACAAGTTCATATCTTCATGGTTGTGTGAGTCTACTCTTCATTGTTATGCTTCTCAGATTTTTTTAGTCAGATTGGAGAGATCATTTCTCTCAGTGTGGTACATCATTTTCAATGTTTTAACTTGCTAAAGTTTTCTTTTAGAGTCTACTATATGCTCACAAATTTTCGTTGCTATTGGAGTTCTCAATCTTGAGTTATGTTCAGTTGAAGTCAACCCTATCTGTTCGTATTCACTTCTTTGCAGTTTTTTGATTTTTTTAGTCAACTTGTCAGAGCTAGTTCTCCACGTGTACTTCATTGCATTGCATGATTCAAATCTTTTTGGATTCAACATTATGTCTATTATTAGTATACAAAATTTCATAATCATTTGATATTTGAGTCTTGAGTTATGATCATTTTTCTGCTCACTGTTCTAAGTACTGTTGCAGTCCGTGAAAATCGGGATGATGTCTTAACTTGTTAAACTTCATTCTCATTGTGTGATTCACCATTTCTAATGAGATTTCTCTTGAAAGTTATCTCTCTTAGTTAGTTAGAGTTCCCCAAAAGGAATTAATCTAATTGCTGCTATGCTCAGAGAATTATTCAAAACACTGGACATGTGTATGAATCAAAATAACAAGTTTTTCACCTCTGAATTAATTCCAGCTCATCTATTTTGATCTATCTTTTTGAGATTGATCTTCCAAGGTACATAGGGTGTCTAACACATCAATTGGCAAGCTAAAAGGGCCCACCACATACTCTTGGAGTTCATTTGGCTGGTGTAGATCAAGGATTTTGCAGCACCACTTCATCTTCAAGCACATATATATCCATCTCTTCACTGATTTTACCTTGATGTACCATGAACACACACTTTTCTGGGTTCAGACAAACTCAATATTCTCTACACTTGTTGAAGATTTTTCTGAGATCAGGGATGTGGTATCTTCTTTCTTGGGAATGAACACATAAATCATCCACATATACTTCTAAGCTCTTTCGCAAGAACTCTTTGAAGACATGACACATGAGCCTTTGGAATGTTGCAGGTGCATTGGTGAGCCCAAATGGCATCACATGAAATGCAAAGATTCCCCACTCGATGGCAAAAGCCATTTTGTGTCGATCTTCTAGGGCAATGGCTACTTGGTTGTAACCTGAAAATCCATCAAGGAAGCTATAAACTTCCTTGCTTGCAACTCACTCCGATAAATGTTCAGTGATTGGAAGCAGATAGCTATCTCTAATCGTAGGGGCATTAACTTTTTTAAGGTTAATACACGCTCAGATTTTTTCATTCTTATTGGGCACCACTATGATAGGGGACACCCATTCAGTATGCTCAATCTCATAGATAAATCTAGCTTTAGTTAGCCTGTCAATTTCTTCTTTTATTTTGGCTGCATAAGTGTCATTATAGGTGTAGGGCTTCTGTTTGGTGGGCTTCACATCAGCCGTCATGGGGATCGTGTGAGAGCATATTTTCGGATATACTCCTTTCAGGTCTCTATAGGTCCATGCAAACATGTCCCTATACTCCCTTAATAGAGCTACAAGCTCTACTTCTTCTTCTGCACTTACGTCTTCTCCTATGTACATACATTGCTCTTTGTTCTCTTCAATGGTTACAACTATTTTTTTGGTCTTTTCTTTATTACCATACGCTTCTCCTATAATGGCCTCTCTCTTAGGCATTCATACCAAAATTTTCCAGTCTTCAACTTGATATTTCTGAGTGGGGACATTCACGAATGAAATGGTCACCCTGACATCTAAAACATGGTCCTATTGGGGTTTGCGGTCTTACCTATCTCGATTGGGGCCTGGGATTAGGATTCGTGTACATGACATTGGAGTATTCTGGCTCCCAATTTTGTTCCATAGGTGGTGCCTTGTATTGATATGGATAAGTCTCACTATGCTCAGGTGACTCTATGTAATAAGCTTGGGGACTATCTTCATAGGAGTAGTCAAAACTCTAGGCATGAGGGTCATTTTTTGAGACTAAAGGGGTCATTGGTACCAATTCTCTATTAGGGTTCTCCTGTGCCATTGCATATTTAACTGGAATTACATTAGTAGGAGGTGGTGGTTAGTTTCCTAGGACCGGTTGTTGCCTATATGGTGCATGGTATTTTGTTGGTATTGAGGTTGATATTGATGTTGTGGCCTATAATACGGCTGTTGGTATTGGTTCTGATACCTACCATGTTGGTAAGGTTGCTGATAAGTTTGTTTGATAGCCTACCTACTGTATGGACAATGTTGAGGCATGTGGTTTGGTATTTTCTCTCAATAGTGCAATATGGAGCATTCATTTCTCTTATATTCTGGTTTTGCAATGGGCATACATTAGCCATGTGTTCACCTCCACAAGTATAACATCGCTTCAATGAGTTTACCCTTGGTGTTTGTCTATTTTGAACACCTAGTTTCTTGGCAACTTGCTCAGCTATCTCATCTATCTCAATGGAGGGCCTGGAAGTGTGACTAGTAGAACTATCATAATCCTTATAGAGTTTGGACAGTTCTAACTCCTCACCCAAGTTGTCTTCTATGTCAATACACATTCTCAAGCATTGATCTAGTGTGGTTGGCTCCTTGAGATATACATATGATCTAAGTTTCCTGCTAAGAAGTCCATCTAAAAACAAGGAAACTTGTTTTGCTTGTGTAGGTAATTTGGGTGTGGGACATCTCTCCACGTATTGTTTAAATCTTCTTCCAACTAGTCAAACTATTTCTTGGGGTGTTTGCTTGAAGCTATGGATCAAGGATGATGTGTAATGCATGATGCCACGGAAAATTCTACAATCAATGCTTCTAGCACTTGACCTATATTCTGGTAGTTGTGACTATTTAGGGGTTGAAACTAAGCTAAAGCGGTACCCTTGAGGGTCAAACCAAATGCCTCTAATTGAGTGAACAAATCTTTGACCTGTTCAGCTCTTAACACTTGCTTGAACTCAGCCACATGATCATAAGGATCTCCTGACCTGTCAAAGTAGTTTTTCATTGTCTTGACCACTTGAGAGGGTCTAAGGATTCTTGGGCACTTTTGAGGTCTAGGCAATGGAAACTCATGATCATCTCTTTGGTGCCTATGTGTTCTATGTCTCTCTCTTTCAGGTCTTTCACCCTCAAGTCCTCATCTATCTCTACCCACAGTGTGTGCAAAGCTTACCTCAAGTCTCTCCCTAGTCCTTTCCTTCTGGGTTTCATGAGCCTTGGATGATCCTACACCTTGGAGACCTTGGGAAACATTAGATCTTGGTGGAGGGAAAATCAATTTGCCCTGCCAAGTGTATACATGTCTACCAAGTTCTGTTACCATGAACACTCTCTCTGATGTGTTGTCTAAGAAGACCACTTTGCCTAGGGTATCAAGATCTTTAAGTTCATATATCTTCACATTTCTTTCTCTGGTAGGTTGATCAATCTCAAACCTACAAAAAGCTTCATCTTTCTCCCTATTCCAGAACAATTCTATGCTTTTGTTATCCTAGGGAATCCATTCTGCTATGAGCATTTTGGTTCAGATTTATTTGTCTCTAGGGGTCTTGGGTTCTCATCCTAGATCTCCTCGCTTTGCGTCCCCTATCTCATTCTTAGGAATTATATTTCCAAACTCATATGTCTTATCAAGTAATCTTGTCACCACGTACATGGTTCCTTGCTTATCAATATAAGAACCATCTTTGAATTTGACCACTAGGTGTTCAAGTCCGAAGGGTTGAGCGGCATTTTTTAGTTGGACAACTGATTGCCTCAGGCCATCCTCATAGATGCACACATCTAATCAATTGGTCCTGATATACTCCAACTACATCTTATAGGGACCTTCTAGTGTTTGTAAATAGGTAGTGCCTGAGTTACCTGCAGGTCTCTCCATGCTAAAAGAAATTTCTGAATCACTTGTGCCTGAACTTAGCACGTAGGGTTAACCACTGAGTTGTTGAGCCCACAACCTAGTTGTATGGTTGACACTAGCTTCAGATGATCTAATGCTTTGTCTATCCCAGCCTAGGTGCCTACCTAACCTAAGGTTCATAAGCCTTGTCTATTAGTCCCAATTTTTTCCCAAGTACAACCACGTTGCAACGCTCTTTTGAATCAGTTACTTGTTCTTTTATAGATTTCTCTTGTATAATCTTAGCTTGAACCTGAGAAATTAGGGTCCTCTTGGATTTATGTTGTGTTATCATCCCCCTAATTAATCAATATCACTAGTCCTATTTAGCCTAAGCTAAGAATTGATTGAGGGGGTTAAGAATGATTCCAACCTCAAGTCGCTTGTTCCTTGATCACACCTGAATGCTCCAGGTAGACGTTCCCAAACTTGCAGCAAACTTGCCACATTACTAGAGAATGTACAAAGATAAGTAGCCAATTAGGGCAATAGGCATATATACAAGTCAGGAGAAAAAACCTCCTAAAGAGGGAAAAAAGTGCCACTGCGGTCCTAGTGTGTTCACACACATCACTACCTAAATATATCAACAAATCCCCCCTGGGAGTGATGCGGCGAACAAGGAGCTGGAGCCTGGCACTCATGTATAAGGAAGTGCCAAGCTACATGGAAATCACTAACAAAAGGAAGTAAGCCCAAAGCTTTGCGGAAAGCTTCAAACTTCTCCCTAGGCAGAGCCTTTGTGAAAAGTTCTGCAATGTTCTCTTGTGTGGGCACATATGCCAAGCTGATCTCCCCAGCAGAGAACCTCTCTCTGACATAGTGATAATGCACCTCAATGTGCTTAGTGCGAGCATGGAACATAGGATTCCTCGCAACTGCCAATGCGCTTTGACTGGCAGTGAAGATGGTGGTGGCAGAAGACTGACCAACACCCAAATCAGCCATAAGGCGTCTGAGCCACACACACTCAATAGTCACTGTGAAAGCTACCCTATACTCAGCCTCACAACTAGAAGTGGCCACAGTAGGCTGCTTCTTTCTCAACCAAGATATACATGAGCTACCAAGCATGAAGCAAAAGCCACTAGTGGACACACAAGTGTCATAGCAACCAGCCCAATCAGAGTTACCAATGCTTGAATCTTGGGCAATGCATAAACCTACTCATCTGTGAGACAGCAAAGTGAATATCTGGCCAAGTAATGCATAAGTAAATCAAGCATCTAACAGCCTGCTGATAGAGAACAACATCAAATGCATCTCCAGCATCATGAAGACTCAATCATAAACCTGTCTCCATAGGAATGGCAATAGCGTTACAGTCTTCAAGGCCAAAACGCTGCAATAATGTGTCAATATATTTCCATTGACACAAATCCATTCCACCATCAACTTGCATAAACTGAATGCCCAAATAATGATGCAAATGCCCCAAATCAGACATCTCAAATGAGGCATGCAAATCAGCCTTAAAATCAGCAATATGCCTCTCATGAGGACTAGTGAGCAGCATGTCATCAACATAAACCACAATGGTCAGAAGTACATCATTAGCATGCTTAACATATAAGGTGCTTTCAGTTGGAGTGTTCTCAAAACCATGTGCAATCAGATAGGCATGTATCTTTTCATACCAAGCTTGTTGTGCTTGCTTTAAACCATATAATGCCTTCTTTAACCTACACACCTGGTTTTCATGCCCTTACAGTTTTCTGAATTCTGTGCTTCATCAAACAAAATAGGCTCAGTCTCATCACAGAGACTAGATGCAGCCATAACATAGCAATCTGATGCAAAAGAGGCACTACGAGAGCCTGATCGAGTACGATATGACAGAGGTGCATCTAATTTGTTGTCATGCAAGGTTTGCACCAGCCATTTTGGCATAGTTCTTGCCTGCTCAATATCAGCTCTCTCATCAATAAGTGCATCGTGTAAATCTGCATTAGAAATGGAATGATCTGCATCATCACATGAAACTTGCAACGGTTGAAAAGTTGCCTCACTATGACCAGCACTAGACTGTCCACCTGTAAAAAGAGGCAGCAAAGTATCATACATGCCTTTGGAGCTAACAGATGTCTCCTTAGTACATGAAAGCAATGGCTGAATAGCACCTTCCACAAAAACAACAATACGGCTAACCAGATTGCATTTAGTCTGTGGATGATATAGACGATAGCCTTTACTTTCAGAACTATACCCAACAAAAATACATTTTACTGCTTTATCATCCAGTTTTCTACGATGTTGTTTGGGCACTAATGCATATGCCAAACAACCAAAAACACGCAGATGAGCAACAGATGGCTTGTGATCATGCCAAGCCTCATATGGAGTGATAGACTGTAGTGCTTTACTGGGACACCTGTTCAGTACATATGCTGCACACATGACAACTTCAAGCCAGAAACTATGTGGTAAAGCCTGCCTCTTGACCATACACCTCGCCATCTCCATGAGAGACCTGTTCTTTTGTTCAGCAACTCCATTCTGTTGAGGTGTATATGGCATTGTACACTGGTCTTTTATCCCACGTTCAGCCAGAAATGCATTAAAATCAGAAGACATATATTCCTCCCCTCGATTTGAATGGAGGGTGCCCATTTTACATGCTAATAGATTTTCAGCCAAAACCAAAAACTGTTTGAAGCACATGAACACTTCGGACCTTGCCTTCAATGGATATACCCATGCATGCCTAGAAAAATCATCAATCTAGGTCACAAAGTAAAGATAATTTGCAAAAGAAGGTGTCTGCATAGGACCACATACATCACTATGTACAAGCTGCAAGTTCTAAGTGGCCCGAACTTAACCATCTTTTGGAAATGAGGAACGCTGCATTTTGCCCAAAATACAACCTTCACAAACATGTTTTCCAGTTGCCTCAAGTTTGGGCAAAGAGGACACCATTTTAGATTTCTGCAAGTGTAGCAAACTAGCAAAATTCAGATGACCAAAGTGTGCATGCCAAAGCTTTGCATCTGACATAGCCTAAGAATCATGTACTGCACATGCCGAATCACTTACAGAGGAAAAAAACATATTGATATATGGGTAGATGGACTTGTTTATCTCATTGATCCACAAACTAGAAGGTATCCACCTTTTCATCATCTTCATGATCTGATTAGATTTGTAGGAGATGGTGATGATAGTTTACATGGATATTGTTGATATATTTAGCTAGTGATGTGTGTGAACACTCTGGGACCATCGGGGTACTTTTTTCCCTCTTTAGGAGGTTTTTTCATCCCCTTGTATATATGCATATTGCCCTAGCAAGCTTCTTATCTTTGTACATTCTAGTGGTAATACATTCAGTATTGTGTGTTGTGCTCCAAGCTTCTTCTTCTTCCTTGTGCTATTCACGTGCTTCCACAGACGTCTAACTCCAACAATTGGTATCAGAGAAGGTCGCTGCTTCATCTAGGGTGTTGTCTACACCTCTTCGGTTGCAATCTTTGAATCGCACAAAATTTGGTAAGCATACTCAGGCTCGTTTTGGCCTCTGAATGCATTATTGTAGTGCTTGTGCATACCATTTTGTCCTCTTGTGCCAAAGATATATACCAGTTTTGGTTCGCTAGTATGAGCGTCTCAAAGTTGCCTATAGGTCTAGTAGAACTTGTTAGGGTAGTTGTGTTCAACTTTTTTAGATACAATCATTTTTCTACGTCAAGGTATTTTAGTCAATGGTCATGGCTGAAAGCAGTGATGTATTTCGTATGTTGGCTGTTGAGGATAAGTTGGATGGTACAAATTATCCATTGTGGGCTTATATGATGTGTCATGTATTGGTCACAAAAGGACATTGTGTAGGGTGTTGAAAGACATCTAGTTACACCTACGAATACAAGTACTGCAAATACAGGTGCTGGAGCTGATGGAGATGGTGTCGAAGATGATGATATTCTGTAGATTCCTATTCGTGCTACTGTTTTTGTTGCACCTAGTGCAGAGCAAAGTTGGGATGGCAAAGATGCTCAGGCACACGCATTGATAGCTTTGTCTATCAAACATGCCATTATTCCTCACGTTCACTCTTGCAGAACAACTAAGGATGCTTGGGATACACTTACCACATTGTACTAGGCTAGGAATGAGGCTCATGTTTCTTACCTCCAAACATAATTGTAGAGTGAGCACATGAATAAAGGTGATTCTATGGACATTTTTCTCATAAGGATCAAGGATTTGAAACAACAATTGATTTCTGCTGATGAAGTTATACCAGATAGCTCACTTGTGCAGACCGTTCTGAATGGTCTTCTTGACTCATATCAGAGTTTTGCTTCTACTCTTCGTTTGATGATGAAAGGCAATCCAAATGCCTTGTCATTTGAGGAATAGTCTCTATTCTATTGTAGGAAGATCAATCTAGGCAGAATAGGTCCATCATGTGTGTTGTAGATCAAGCTTTCTTGGCTAGTTAGAAGGGCAAAGGTAAATGGAGCTCTTCTACTAGTAAGCAAAAATCTGCAAATGTTGCACATTTGAAGAAGGAAGACAAAGATGAGAAGAAATCAGAAAAGCAAAAATTTGCAAATACTGTAAAGCAAATGATAATTTCATTGAGAGCTATCCAAAATTGGATGCTAAAGCGACAAAGAAGAAAGAGGTCGGAATGGTTGTTGTAGAGGCCTCTACACCGAAAACAGAGTCTCCTAATCTTATGCAGGATGAAGAATGGACATTTACCTCTGTTTGCAGTTTTGACCCATCTTCTCATGGTACTTTGATAGTGGGGGGACCAAACATATTACCTCGTAGCACAGTTTCTTCTCTTCACTTGAGCCTGCCCCTATAGGGAATACTGTTACATGCATCAACAACTCCTCTTATCCTGTTATGGGAGTTGGTAAGATCATTTTGACTACTGGTAATGGTAGTTCTTTCACTTTATCAGATGCTTTATTTGTGCCACTGAAAAAAAAATATGTTATCAATTTTTGCATTAGCCAAGATTGACTTGGTTGTGAAATTTGTTGATGACAGATGTACAATTCATGATCTGTCAAATGGCGATGTCATTATTGCTTCTGGCATTTTATGTTGTGGGTTGTATAAGCTCATAGACTATGAAAGATCTGTAAATGATTTGGCATGTGCAGCACATGATTCTTAGGCTATGTCAAATGCAAAGCTTTGGCATGCACGCTTTGGTCATCTGAATTTTGCTAGTTTGCTATGCCTGTAGAAATTTGAAATGGTGTCCTCTTTGCCCAAACTTGAGGCACCCAAAAAACATGTTTATGAAGGCTGTATTTTGGGCAAAATGCAACGTTCCTCATTTCCAAAAGATGGTTCAGTTCGGGTTACTAAAAAATTGTAGCTTGTACATAGTGATGTTTGTGGTCCTATGCAGACACCTTCTTTTGGGAACTATCTTTACTTTGTGAATTTCATCGATGATTATTCCAGGCATGCATGGGTATATCCATTGAAGGCAAAGTCCAAAGTGTTTATGTGCTTCAAACAATTTCTAGTTTTGGCTGAAAATTTATCAACATGTAAAATGGGTACCCTCCATTCTGATCGAGGGGGGCAATATATGTCTTCTGACTTTAATGCATTTTTTGTTGAACGTGGGATAAAACATCAGTGTAGAGTGTTGTATACACCTCAATAGAATGGGGTTGATGAACAGAAGAATAGTTCACTCATGGAGATGGCAATGTGTATGGTCAAGAGTCAGACTTTACCACATAGTTTTTGGCTTAAGGTTGTCATGTGTGCAACATATGTACTTAACAGGTGTCCTGCAAAAGTGTTGTAGTCTATCACTCCATATGAGGCTTTGCATGGTTGCAAGAGATATGTTGCTCATGTACGTGTTTTTGGTTCTTTGGCATATGCATTAGTGTCTGAGCAACATCGCAGAAAATTGGATGATAAAGCAGTAAAATGTATTTTGAAAGCAAAGGCTATTGTCTACATCATCCATAGACTAAACACATCCTGTTTAGCTGTGATGTTGTTTCTGTGGAAGATGCTATTTAGCCCTTACTTTCATGTAGCAAGGAGACATCTGTTAGCTCCAAAGACATGTCTGATACTTTGCTGCCTCTTTTTAAAAGTGGATAGTCTAGTGTTGGTCCTAATGAGGCAACTTCTCAGCCTTTGCAAGTTTCATGTGATGATGTAGATCATTCCATTTCTTATGTAGATTTACATGATGCACTTGTTGATGAGAGAACTGATATTGAGCAGGCAAAAACTATGCCAAAATGGTTGGTGCAGACTTCCCATGACAGCAAATTAGATGCACCTCTGTCATATCATACTCGTTCAAGCTCTCATAGTGCCTCTTTTGCATCAAATTGCTATGCTATGACTACCTCTAGTCTTTGTGATGAGACTAAACCTGTTTCGTTTAATGAAGCACAAAATTCAGAACATTGGATGGCTACAATGCAATCTGAATATGATGCTATCATGAAAAATGGTACATGATCTTTATGTGACTTACCTCTAGCAAGAAGGCCATTGGCACTAAGTGGGTATACAAGCTGAAGCGTAAACTTGATGGAACAGTGGACATGTATGAGGCTAGGATTGTTGCAAAGGGTTATGTGCAGGAAAGAGGAATTGATTTTGATGAAACCTTTGCTCCTACTTTCCAAATGACTATTGTTCGTAGCATCTGTGCACTTGCAGCTCATCATGGTTGGAATGTACATTAGTTGGACATTAAAACAACATTTCTGAATGGTAACTTGCATGAAGATGCGTATGTTTTTCAACCCCATGGCTTTGTGCAGAAAGGGCATGAAAAGTAGGTGTGCAGGTTAAAGAAGGCATTATATGGTTCAAAACAAGCACCACGTGCTTGGTATGAAAGGATACATGCCTATCTGATTGCACATGGTTTTGAGAACAGTCCAACTGAAAGCACCTTATATGTTGAGCATGCTAATTATGTGCTTCTGATGATTGTGGTATATGTTGATGACATGCTGCTCACTGGTCCTCATGACATGCATAATTGCTGATTTTAAGGCTGATTTGCATGCCTCATTTGAGATGTCTGATTTGGGGCATTTCTATCACTATTTGGGCATTCAATTTATGCAAGTTGATGGTGGAATGGCTTTGTGTCAAACAAAATATATTGACAGATTATTGCAGTGTTTTGGCCTTGAAAATTGTAAACCTATTGCCACTTCTATGGAGACATGATTACAATTGAGTCTTCATGATGCTCGAGCTGCATTTGATGATGTTCTCTATCAGCCGGTTGTTGAATGCTTGATTTACTTATGCATTTCTTGGCCAGATATTCAGTTTATAGTCTCACAGATGAGCAGGTTTATGCATTGCCAAGGTGTTAAGAATTGGCAGGCGATTAAGTGTATCTTTCCCTACTTGAGTGGTACCAGACCACTTGGATTGTTTTATCCCAAGGGGGGATCACTACCGCCAGATTTGCATGCTTTTTCTAACAGTGATTAGGCTAGTTGCTATGACACTCGTGTGTCCACCAGTGGGTTTTGCTTCATGCTTGGTAGCTCATGTATATCCTGGTTGAGCAAGGAGCAACCTACTATGGCCACTTCTATTTGTGAGGCTGAGTATAGGGTAGCTTTCACAATGATTGTTGAGTGTGTGTGGCTTAGATGCCTTATGGCTGATTTGGGTGTTGATCAGGCTTCTGCCACCACCATCTTCACTAACAATCAGAACGCATTGGAAGTTGTGAGGAACCATGTGTTCCATGCTCGCACTAAGCACTTTGAGATGCATTATCATTATGTCAGGGAGAAGTTCTCTGTTGGGGAGATCAACTTGGCATATGTGCCCACACAGGAGAACATTGCAAACCTTTTTACAAAGGCTCTGCCTAGGGATAAGTTTGAGGCTTTCCGCAAAGCTTTGGGCTTACTTTCTTTTGTGGATTGATTCCACATAGCTTGGCACTTCGTTATACATGAGTGCCAGCTCCTTGTTCACCACATCACTCCCAGGGGGCATTTGTTGATATATTTAGGTAGTGATGTGTGTGAACACTCTAGGATTGTCGGGGCACTTTTTTCCCTCTTTAGGAGGTTTTTCCCCCGGCTTGTATATACACCTATTGCCCAAATGGGATACTTATCTTTGTACATTCAATTGGTAATACATTAAGTATTGTGCATTGTGCTCCACGCTTCTTCTTCTTCTTCTTCCTTGTGTTGTCCACGTGATTTCACAGATGTCTAACTCCAATAGATATTGCTCAAGGCTTTGGGAGAATTCAAAAAATTATATGCAATACATAAACTATCTACAAAATATACTACATCAGAGGGATTCACATAAGATGGATGTAGGAAAAAGTTGTCGAATTTTTCTTCTTAGTAGAAGCTTTCAAACAAAGGAAAGGAACTCCTATAGGATTGAGAATGTGGTCAAAACGAGTAAAACCTTTTTTAGATCTAGCTAAAAAATCTAGCTAGAAGAAAAAGAGAATGAAAATTGCAAGAGATCATGTAACAAATGTGCTAGGTTTAAACATGTTGAGTAGTTTTGAGTGCCTTCATTTTTGTAATGAAATTAGGAGTCGGAATGATGTTTTGAAACTATTGAAACTGAATGAAAATGTATGCTCGAAACGGTTTATTTTTCAAAAACTCATGAAAGAAATGAATATGTTGCTAGAACCATCTCAAATTCAAGAGGTTTGTGATGGAGTTGGAGTGACCAGAAAGGGTTATAGAGCAATTTCAAAAGCTTGGTGTGTATTTCTTAAATTTACTAAAGTAAGATGCTTTAGATTTCCTAGACCTCATCATGTAGGAAAGTTCCAGTTTTGCTTGAATAAGAAAATCACATCCATAATTGGTGAATATAAAGACATTCATGGTAACATGCCTTATGAGGTAGGAAAACAAACTTTACATTTCACTTACAATGCATTCAACAACATATGGATAGATATACATGGTTTGCTCTATGATATAAAAGAACATGAATGTTCTGGCCTTTTGAAATTTGTAATAAAGCTTTAAGGGGAGAGACTCCTCTCTCCCCCCTTCTACCAAATGGGCATAATGCCCTCTATGATGTCATGTGGCATCTATGCCATCTCACCCAATAGCGTATGCATCCATGACATGACACAAGAATTGATGAAGTATGAGTGGTATGAGAAGTATAAGCAGAACCGTACATGGGTTATGGGGAAAGGGTGTAAAACTTTGCAAATTTCTTCTATTTGTAAGCATAAGAAATCTCCTTAGCATAGAATTTTTGCCATACGATTTTTAAGTGAGGGGGGATTGAAAATCAAAGATCATGTTAAAGTTTTAACAAAAAAACCTCAAGCCCATTTCATCACATTGCATGAAACTTATGTATTTCATTGGAAAGCAAGATTTGGCATGTGCAAAGTATAAAACATTATGGGAACTTATATATGCATTGGATGTTGCAAATATGCCTAAAATAGATGATTATTCATCTCATACTAATGTTATGGATAGTAAAGAATTTGTATTTTCCATTTTTGAGTATTTGTATGTTTCTCAAAAAATGAGAAATGCAAAAAGTTCCCTTTTTCTGATGGTGGACGAGTTAATAGATAGAAGTGTAGAGAAACATATGATAATTTATTTTTCATTTTTATCTAATGGTGGATTTGGTGATTGTAAAATAGAGTTTGTTAAATTGGTACCTATCTTAGAGGGTTCTCCCAAACAAAGTTTGATGTGATTTCAAAATTGATTGATGAGCTTGCATTGAACATACAAAACATGGTAGGCATTGCAACTCATGGGGATACCTCAATGTTGGGATGTCATGAAGGTTTAGTAAGTAAATTGAAAAGATTAGTACCACATCTTAAAAGCACACATTGCTTTGCACATAGAGAGTCCTTAGATTTATTGGATGCATGCAAAAGCTTTTTCATGTTTTTCTTACATTGATGCTATTAGGGTTTATTCTTTGATTGATGGACTTAGTATGTGTCATAAAAGTTTTTGAAAGGTTTTGGAAGAAATGAATTTTTAGGCTTTGGAAGTGTTACAGATACATGATGTAAAATGGCTCCCTTGAGTTAAGGTTATTGATCATCTTGTTGTTTTGATGCCAGCAATTTTAACTTTTTGGAAGATTGAAGCACCATGCTGGTATAAAAAGCTACACATTCACAAGGTATTGTTGCTTATTCACCTTATTCTTGATGCTCTGCATGAATTGAACATACTCAATTTTCATTTTCAAGGGGAAAATGTAGACATCTATCTTTTATCCAAAAGAATAAAAAAAACCTAAAATCTCATGTTTGAGAGAAAAAATGGTGAGGGAATGGTTAGAAAGGTTAATTAATAGAGTAGGAGAAACTTTTGTTGTCTCAAAAACTTGTGTACAAGAACTTTATTCATTCATTGATATTTTACATTATGCATGTGAGGGAATGAATATGAGTGATGCATGAAAGGTTTTTTCTTCTAATACCCATTGGCATAATAATTATTGTAACATTTTAAAATTATGGCTAATTATTCTTGTTTTGCATGTGCTTTTTGTATTGGCTTGGTTGTTTGTTGATGAAAGATGTACAATTCATGATCTGTCAAATGGCGATTTCATTATTACTTCTGGCATTTTGTGTCGTAGGCTGTATAAGCGCATACACTATGAAATATTTCTAAATGATTGGACATGTGTAGTACATGATTCCCAGGCTATGTTAGATGCAAAGCTTTGGCATGCATGCTTTGGTCATCTGAATTTTGCTAGTTTGCTATGCCTACAGAAATCGGAAATGGTGTCCTCTTTGCCCAAACTCAAGGCACCCAGAAAACATGTTTGTGAAGGCTGTATTTTGGGCAAAATGCAGCATTCTTCCTTTCCAAAGGATGGTTTAGTTCGGGCTACTTAGAAATTGTAGCTTGTACATAGTGATGTATGTGGTTCTATGCACACACCTTCTTTTGGGAACTATATTTACTTTGTGATTTTCATCAATGATTTTTCCAAGCATGCATGGGTATATCCATTGAAGGAAAAGTGTGAAGTGTTTATGTGCTTCAAACAGTTTTTGCTTTTGGCTGAGAATCTGTTAGCATGTAAAATGGGCACCCTCCATTCTGATCGAGGGGGGAGATATATATCTTCTAGATTTAATGCATTTCTGGCTGAACATGGGATAAAACATCAGTGTATAGTTCCGTATACACCTTGACATGGAGTTGCCGAATGGAAGAACAAGTCACTCATGGAGATGGCAAGGTGTATGGTCAAGAGATAGGCTTTACCACATAGTTTCTGGCTTGAGGCTCTCATGTGTGCAGCATATGTATTTAACAAGTGTCCCACTAAAGCGATGCAGTCTATCACTCCATATGAGGCTTGGCATAGTTGCAAGCCATCTGTTGCTCATCTGCTTGTTTTTTATTGTCTAGCATATGCATTGGTGCCTAAACAACATCGCAAAAAATTGGATGATAAAGCTCTAAAATGTGGGTGCAATTCTAAAAGTAAAGGCCATCATCTGTATCATCCACAGACTAAACACATTCTGGTTAGCCGTGATCTTGTTTTTGTGGAAGATGTTATTCAACCATCGCTTTCATGTACTAAGGAGACGTGTTAGCTCCAAAGACATGTATGATACTTTGCTGCCTCTTTTTACAGGTGAACAGTCTAGTGTTGGTCCTAATGAGGCAACTTCTCAACCTTTGTAGGTTTCATGTGATGATGCAGATCATTCCATTTCTCATGCAGATTTACATGATGCACTTGTTGATGAGAGAGTTGATATTGAGCTGCAAAAACTATGCCAAAATGGCTGGTGCAGACTTTGCATGATAGCAAATTAGATGCACCTGTGTCATATCATACTCGGTCAGGCTCTCATAGTGCCTCTTTTACATCAGATTGCTATGCTATGGCTGCCTCTAGTCTCTGTGATGAGACTGAACCTATTTCGTTTGATGAAGCACAAAATTCTGAACATTGGATGGCTCCAATGCAATCTGAATATGATGCTATCATGAAAAATGGTACTTGCTCTTTATGTGACTTGCCTCCTGGCAAGAAGGCCATTTGCACTAAGTGGGTATACAAGCTGAAGTGAAAACTTGATGGAACAATTAACAGGTATAAGGCTAGGCTTGTTGCAAAAGGGTTATGCGTAGGAAAGAGGCATTGATTTTGATGAAACCTTTGCTCCTACTTGCCAAATGACTACTATTTGTATCATCTGTGCACTTGCAGCTCATCATGGTTGGAATGTAGATCGATTGGACATTAAAATAGCATTTCTCAATGGTGACTTGCATGAAGAAGTGTATGTTTTTTAGCCTCGTGGCTTTGTGCACAAAGGGCATGAAAACCAAGTGCACAGGTTAAAGAAGGCATTATATGGTTTAAAGCAAGCACCACGTGATTGGTATGAAAAGATACATGCCTATCTCATTGCACATGGTTTTGAGAACATTCCAACTAAAAACACCTTATATGTTAAGCATGCTAATGATGTGCTTCTGATCATTGTGGTGTATGTTGATGACATGCTGCTCAATGGTCCTCATGACATGCATATTGATGATTTTAAGGCTGATTTGCATGCCTCATTTGAGATGTCTGATTTGGGGCATTTGCATCACTATTTGGGCATTCAGTTTATGCAAGTTGATGGTGGAATGGCTTTGTGTCAAACAAAATATATTGAAACATTATTGCAGTGTTTTGGCTTGAAGACTATAATCGTATTGCCACTCCTATGGAGATAGGTTTATGATTGAGTCTTCATGAGGCAGGAGATGCATTTGATGTTGTTCTCTATTAGCATGTTGTTGGATGCTTGATTTACTTATGCATTACGTGGCCAGATATTCAGTTAGCTATCTCACAGATGAGTAGGTTTATGCATTGCCCAGGTGTCAAGCATTGGCAGGCGGTTAAGCACATCTTTTGCTACTTGAGTGGTACCCGACTACTTGGGTTGTTTTATCCCAAGGGGGAATCACTATCGCCAGATTTGCATGCTTTTTTTGATAGTGGTTGGGTTGGTTTCTATGACACTCGTGTGCCCACCAGTGGTTTTTACTTCATGCTTGGTAGCTCATGTATATCTTGGTTGAGCAAGAAGCAGCCTACGGTGGCCACTTCGAGCTGTGAGGCTGAGTATAGGGCAGCTTTCACAGTGATGGTTAAGGGTGTGTGGCTGAGACGCCTTATGACTGATTTAGGTGTTGGTCAGTCTTCTGCATCCACCATCTTCACTGATAGTCAGAGCGCATTGGCAGTTGCATGGAACCCTATGTTCCATGCTCACAGTAAGCACATTGAGGTGAATTATCATTATGTTAGAGAGAGGTTCTCTGCTGGGGAGATTAGCTTGGCATATGTGCCCATGCAGGAGAACATTGCATATCTTTTTACGAAGGCTCTACCTAGCGAGAAGTTTGAAGCTTTCTGCAAAGCTTTGGGCTTACTTCCTTTTGTGGATTGATTCCACATAGCTTGGCAATTCCTTATACATGAGTGATAGCTCCTTGTTCACTGCATCACTCCCAAGGTTGATTTGTTTATATACTTAGGTAGTGATGTGTGTGAACACTTGACCATGGGGGCACTTTTTTCCCTCTTTAGGAGGTTCCCCCCCCCCCTTTGTATATATGCCTATTGCCCTAATGGGCTACTCATCTTTGTACATTCTAGTAGTAATACATTCAGTATTGTGTGTTGTGCTCCAAGCTTCTTCTTCTTCTCCTTCCTTGTGTTGTTCGCATGCTTACGTCCTTGAATTCCTTAAATTCAAGTCCGATTGGTTATACTTGAACAATTTGTAGTGACAAGAGCTTTTCATGTCTTGTCTTTAGATTCATTTCTTATTAAAGCTTTAAGAAGCTACCCTGGTTGGGACTTTACAAGAATATCTCAACTGCTTAAGTCTAGGCATCCAATCATGCTTCTTGGATTTTACCAAAATCCCTTTAAGGATATATAAACTAATTTTCATTGTACCTTCCAGAGACTTAATTACCATAGTCATGGTTACATACCAAATACTTGGAGCATTTTACTCTATTTCAACTTGGAACTGTTGACTCTTTTCACACTTTCCATCGGATAAATGGAGCTTGAGTGAAAGTTTCCCAAAAGGAATTTGGTTGCCATTACTTGGGAAAACTTTCAAGTAGTTCCAATTGCAAGTTTTTGGACAAACACTTCCAAGCTTGATCAAGTATTGTTGACCTTGATACAAGAATAAAGACTTATTCTTTATCATTAAGATCTCTTGAACTATCAAAAGTTTCTTTGCTTACCTATGGGAATTTAGATATCTTTCCCTCAATTCAAGTCAATGCATGTGCTAATGCCTTTCAAATTCCAAACCTTTCTTATCAATATTGATACAACTCTAGGTGATATCAACCATTGGAATTTAAGTACCATTACTAGTGGTTTGGGACTCCTTGGGAGCTACTTACTATCTAACAAACTTGAAGAATTCTATTCTCACTACTATGGAGCAATTTATTCTCCAATAGTTGAGATTCCTTCAAAGGAATCAACAACATGAGCAAACAATTCATTTTGGAATCTTTTGCACCACTGGAATGATATTTGAACAGAATTCAAGACTTTCAAAAAAAAATCAAAAGTGTTATTGCTTTGGTTGTGTCCATTTCCTAAGTATCAAACTAAAAGATAAATATCTCTTGTAGGATATGGTTTCCCATTCCATTATGAAAGTTTTATTTGAAATTTCATTTATATGATATGTATTCCTGTTCTTGAGTTTAAAAAAGTTATTATAATTCATCAATATTTAGATGTTACCAAAGTACTTTGAACATATTGTGACAATCCACTATGATTGCATAATTTAAAGTACAAGCATCTTATATTGATTGAACCAATGGATGATAATGTTACTATGAAAACTTCATTGTCTTCTTTCCCTAACCATGATTTAGGATTTATGATTCTATCCTTTTTTCTTATACTTGAAAAGAAATCAAAGCTTACAACATGTGATAGCTTCTATCTTTAGAATATTTTCCAAAAGGATGCCTTCATATACTTATCATAAAATATTTTTTGAAATTTATAGCTTTTTTAGGAAAATTTCGTGGATAAATGGAGATTCATTTCTTGGAATCTCTTGTATTTCCATAAACAAAGTTTACCTTCAATATGATAGGAACAACACACGATTCATGAAATAGAAGAATAGATTATTTCATTTAAGTTCGTATCTTTAGGAGCTTAACTCATTTCCTAAAGATCGCTTGCTTAAGTTTATTCTTGAAGCTACAAAGAGCTTAAATGAAACCACAAAGTAAGTCTCTAATACTTCTAAGAGGAAGAGTTCTTTCAAAGCTTCCATATTTTCTTAGCAATCTTCACCGTTACTAGAGATGCAATCATGGAACCTAACATCTATCTATTGAATTTCAAAGTTCAATATATTATTTACAACACTCCTTGGGATGGAATGAAGTGAGAAATTACAAAAAACCCATGGAATTCTTGGAACTTTTCATCCTTACTAGGGATGAAGCTTATGGAATTGTTGACAGTAGCCAAGGAGGTCCAGGCGGTGTGACAAGACAAGGGAGCATGAGACAAATCAATCAAAGAGAGTCACCACAGAGTGAAGGCCAAGCAAGAACGATTAGACAAGGTACTCAAAGAGGATCAGGCAACTAGGCCTATCGAATTTCCAAAATTCCTATTTCTTATAAAATGATGATTTTAATCACTACACTTCATCGTAAAATCCATTTTTGATAATCTCAACTCATTTTTTTCAAGCCAAGGAGTTCTAGAGCTTGAGGAGTACTAGCTTATGTATCAAATTTTGTATTTTTTTGAGCTCGTTTGAGCCTCCAAATAGGCACATGAACCTATTTTTTTAACTAGCTCGGACATTAGGTCTGGACAAGGCCAAAGCTAGTGAAAAACTATAAAAAGATCTAGAGAGCTCATTTTTGGGCTAGCATTTTGGGAATTGAAGTAAGAAAAAGATATTACAATCTTATTTTTAGGTTAATCAAACATTCCATTGCTCCATCTCTTTGTCGTGTTGTGTGTGCGCATGTGTGTGTATGTCTATGCATGTTGGTGTGCTTCTCAATCACACATTTGTACTCTCATTTGCTCATGGTCGTCATACTGAAGTATTTTGATGGCGATGCACCACAATGCGCTCTCCTTCTCAAGAGCTCCACAACGATATCCTCAAAGTAGAAAAATTGAGTTCCTAGGCCCGCACACGGTATTCTACACAGAGGCTGTAGAATACATAGAAAACATAGTACATAGGGAGCACGAACACAGACTTCTTGGGTGTTACAAATGCGTTCAAACATTTAGTTTGTGGCTGACCATGCCACTATATGTTTTAATAAAGAACATATACAAAGAAGTGTCCGGTGGCCATTTGGCTTTTCACATGGACACTAACGGTAGCAATCTCCCACTAAAGACCAATATGGCCAAAGTAACTATGGGAGAAAAATAAAGAATGATAAAGAATACCTAAGTGTAAGAATGAAAAACTATACCTCCCACCTAATGGGCATGTTACAAAGTATGCAAGTGATTATGTAAGATCATGAATCAAGTAACCCCAAAGCTATTATGTGGTAGAGCTTTAGTCAAAGCATCTGTGGCATTATCTCGAGTGTGAAACTTCTCAAGGATAATGTGCTCAGTGGCTAAGCAATCTCTAACGAGGTGATACCTCACCTCAATGTGCTTGGTATTTGCATGATAGGCCAAATTCTTAGCCAAAGCAATGGCACTCTGACTATCACTGAGCAAACGAGGTACATGCTGAGGTAAACCCATATCAAAAGCAAGAAGAGAAAGCCACAATGCTTCCTTACATGCCTCACTTGCTGCAACATACTCTACTTCTATGGTGGAAACAGTTCTACATTCTTGAACATGAGATCTCCAAGAGATAGCACCTCTAGCAAAATGAAAAATGTACCCTGATGTAGACTTACGATTGTCTACACAACCAGCATAGTCAGAATCTGTGTAACGAATAATGGATTCTTTCCCTCTACCTAAGTATAGGCATTTTTCCTTCATGCCACTTAGATATCTCAAAATCATCTCTGCTTCCCAATGTTTCTTGCTAGGATTAGACATATATCTGCTTACAATTCCCACTGCAAATGCAATGTGTGGTCTTGTAGCTACCATAGCATACATGAGACTACCAACAATAGATTGATAAGGGATTTTGGTCATGAATTCCTTTTCCTCATCTGATTTGAGGCAATCATCCTTACTCAATTTCACATATGTGGGTAAAGGTGTATGTTGCTCTAGCACAATGGTGAGAACCACGTTAAGAAGCTTCACCTCCTTAATTGTCAATCCGTGGGAGAGGTAGGAGTGATATGAAGATCGTGAACGTGAGATGATGTGAGAGTGAAGGTGAGAAGCACAAGGATGCACACACACATACACACACACAATGAAGAGACAAGCAAGACACAATGGAAGGTGGGAAATTAGCTCTATTACTCAAGAATGCTCTTACAAGCTCAAACTAACTCTAAGCTCACATTAACCAAAATGAACCAACCTCAAAAATGAGCTCTCTAGCTCTTTTTATAGTTTCTAGACTAGTTTTGACCGGTTTCACATCTAGTGACCGGGCTAGTTAAAAAATAGGTCCTAGATGCTATTTGGAAGGGTAAACGGTGTCTAAAAATAACGAAAATTGGTACGCGCATTCTACCTAAGCTCCTCAAGCTCGAGGACTCCTCGGCTTGCACAAAATGGAGCTATGGATTACAAAATGGGGTTTTCTATGATACATATGTTACAATTAGTGATAACAATCACTGTTGAATGTTTGGAGAATTAATAAGAAATATATTTGTTTGAAAAACTGATCCGCCTGGCTCCCTACTCCTTCTTTACATGCTTCCGTGGCCTCTGTGCCTCTGGCTGCTTCCAACACCCCCCTCCCTCTCGCTTCTGTCGTCCCTGACAGAACCTTGTTGTGAGGTCTGCCGGATGTAATTCTGTAGGAGGTCTTGAGCGAGGGTGTGCTCTGATATACGAATACCTCGGGCTAGATCAGCCTCGAGTTTCTCCCAGTCGATAGGTTGTGGCTCATCTGGTGGTGGGAGCTGATAATGTGTGGAGTACACCATTCGTTCACAGGCGAATAATTGCAATAAGTGTGTGGGCCTGCTTATAAATACTTCTGAATGGTACTCCCAAAAACCGGTGGTGAACATTTCTTCGAATGTCTGCTTGTAACATGCCGGTAGATATTTGATCTTGCAGTGCCAGGCGTAACACACCCGTAGTGATGGCGTTGTGCTCATATCATAGACTAAATCAAAGTTGCCATGCTCGAAGCCCGGGGTGTTTACATGGGGAGCCTTGACGCGTCGGAAGACTTTAAAGACCATCTGCATCATGTCAAAGATTTTGACAGTCATGTGTGCGGCAACATCATCCATATGTTTTAATCTAGGGAGCCAGTGGCGGATCGTCGCCATCATGTAGCCTACTGTGGGTAACTCGATTGGTGGCCTGAAATAGGGATAGTTCAGCCAGTCTTGGCACTGCTTATTGTTCTGTAGCTTAATAGCAAAGACAGTCCAAGAGCGGCGTCGTGGGACTGGTCCCCAGCATGGGTTAAATTTTAAATGCAGCGGCGCTTTTACCCATGTGCTCATCATCTCGGGATAGTTTTGCAATAAATCTCTGCGCCAGTCTGGTTGAAGGATTTCACCTCTCTGCGCCCTTGGTGGCAAGTCCTCTGGCTCGAATTGAGTGGCATGCGTGGGTTTCATACCTGTTTCTTTCTCTATGGCTAACTGGTATTCGGCCATTAACATGAAGTACGGTTTATATTGGAGCTCATGCCCAGATATGTATCGTCGCAGGGCCAATTGAGCAAAGAATGGTGACTGTAAAATTTTCTCTTCAATTATGGCCATGGCATGTAGCTGTGCCTCTACTCTGGCCGAGTGTGTCGTTCCGAGTTCTTCCACTGTCTTCATCCACGCGGGAGTAGGTAGTTCATAGGTCATCTGGCCTTCGGCCGTGACACGTCCGCCTGGGATGGGTATCGGTTCGTATGCCTCTTCAAATGTCTCCTCCACCGGGATAGTGACGGTTTCTTCCTCAGCTGGTAGCTCAGGTGGGGAGTCTGGCCTTGGTGGTGCTTCATAGACTGCAATTCTAGACTCAAGATTTGTTACCTGGGCCCGGAGTGCGTTGAGTTCCTCTAAAATTTCAGGGGCAGGGTCCGCAGGCGCTGGTAATTCCGCTGCTACTTGTACTTGTTGGGTTGCTGGTTCTCTGAGCTGTAGTAGTTTGTGATCTTCCTTTAACTTTTGATACTCTTCATTCATAAGATCATAGTCTTCGAGCAATCTAACATGGTCGTCTAGCAACATCCTCATCGATTCGGATGGGATAGCTTTGAATTTGCTCGGACTTAAGGGTTGGTCTGGATGGTCCAAGGCCGCTTCCAAGTTCTCTCTATTTTGCTCTTGGAGTCTCTCGTTCTCCTCTTTTGCTGCGGCTAAGTGTCTTCTTAGTAAGCCCATATTTCTAGTAAGCGTTGCATTGCGGACGGTCTGGGCTCTAAGTAGGTTATCCAAATCCGCGGTGGCCTCTTTGGTTTTCTCCTCACTTTCTAGTTCTAGCTTGTGATAGGCCTCTCGTAAATCTTGGTATCGGCTGTTCAGTGAGGCGTTCTCAATGGATAACGAATTAAGCTGCGTTTGTAATTCGTTCGTCGTTTTCTGCAGCTGTTGATAGTTGGTGCCGAGTGATGCAAACTCATCGCGGACTTGCGTCATGCATGCGAACATGTGTTGAAATGCGGTGTCTATGGTGGGCGATAGTAGTAGTGAAGTGCTAAATGAGGATGCAGTGGTAGTAGATGCAGTGGGAATGGGAAATGGGGTTGGGACAGTGGATGCAGTGGTGATTGTGGAAAATTGTGAAGTGCCTAAATATGAGGGTGCTGTGAGTGGAGTGGGTGGTGGTGAGGTGGATGGTGATATGTCCATACCATTGGACGTGTTTAGTGCTGTGACTGTGAAAAGTGGTGTGATTGTGGGTGGTTGTGTAGGTGTGAATACGGGATTTGCGAATGTAGTGTAGTTTACAGGGGGAATGGTTGGAGCAACTTGGTGAAACGGGGAAATAGGGGTTATGGTAGGTTGGGGAGGTGAGACTGGTGAGAAGGTTAGTGGGGTTAGGAAGGGGAATGGGGGTCTTAGAGGTGGGGAAAACGCTGGGAAGGATGAAGGGGTGAAGAGGTTAACATATGGATGCGGAGGGTTGGGTGTGGGCATGGTGGTATGAATGGGTAAGGAAGAGGTTGTGGCTATGTTGCTTTGTACAGGTGTGAATGTGGGGGATACAGGATGGGTTGGTGAAAGGTGAGGTGAGAGAGGAGTAGAAGGGGTGGATGTTATTTCGAGGATAGTGGTGGTATGTACAATGGTAGTACGGGGTGGGGAATCTACAAGGATGGGTTCTGCGGTCAATGAACTTTCGGGGGCGAGGCGTGCCTCCCTGGCTTGTGCTGAAGACTGAGCTCCTGTTGGGACGCGAATATATTCCCCGGGTTTTGAAAGTAGGCGCACTCGGCAGGGGTCAAACTGTGGTAGTTGCTTTCTTTGTAAAAACCTGAGTGCTTCATGGGAGCCTACTGATTTGACTAATTCTCGGAACCCTCTGATGTATGCATCTTCGAATCCTCCGGAGATGAGTTCCTGTTCAATTAATGCCTGGCTCTCCTCTTCAGTTAACTTCTTTCGTGCCCAGACTTTTTCCATGGTACGATATAATTTCTTTATAGCCAGTGTGTACGCTGCGGCTTCGAAAGTCTCATCTTCATATGTGCTGGTGTCGCCGTGTGTGTCGGTTTGTTGGCCTTGGCCCTCTGTCTGTTCGTCATGTGAGCCCTGACTGGCTTCATCGTCGCCTTCCTCGTTGTCTGTTTCGGTTCTCTCTTCTTCAGAGCTCGACACAGCTTGTCCCTGTGGCAAATCTCGCGGCGTAGTAGGGTAGCTGGGACGTTCATATTCCTGGGAGAACAGTTGTGCTTCTGAATACTGGAATTCGTTTGAGAATGCGTCAGGCATCTCAAAATCAAATGTAGTGTTTATGGGGTCGGCCTCCATATGTGGTATCGGGAAAGAAAACGCTTCCGCACCAATAGTGGTGGGAGCTTCTGCTGTTGTGGTGGTGGGTTCGGCGGTGGCGGCTGCCTGAGGTGCAGCGGTACTAGTGGTGGCCTCCGTAACCACTGGTCTGGACAACCTTATGCGAATAGGTTGTACAGTGGGAGCAGCTTCTGTTTGTGGTCGCTCTGGAGAGGGTTGTGGTGACGGCGACTCTGGCAGTTGGAGGCAAGGGATGGTGCCTCGCATACGCTTACCTGCCCGTGTCCTACTGGGCTTCCTGGCTTTCTTCGTTGTGCCCTTGAATGCCTTCAATTCCTCTCCTGTTAATGCACGCTCGATGGGCAAGTCATAAGCCAAACACATATACACAATTCTAGTGAGCGCACAACATCCGTTAAGCACCTTCTTGCGCTCCCATCTGTGCTGTGCCAGATACATTTGATCTATGATCCAGCTTGCCAGATCAACTGTTTGAGGTCCCGTACATGCCAAATATAATCCGAACCAAATTCGTTTATGGGGCATGGTAAATCTGTCCTGAGCTTGAAATGCGAAATGTTGCATGCATATCCTTAGTGGCTTTGACAGCTCAGGTGTAATGGCCGAAATCTCTTCCCACTTAGTGACATCCCCACGTTTCATCGGTTCTGGAATTAATCTCTCTCGATCTGTGTGTGTGTGGGTTCCATGAATCTTGATGGCTGCTCTGATTAAGTCCTTAGAGAGATAAAATCTCTTGTAAGGTGGATCATCCACTAGAGTAGGCAATATGAAGGTTCCTGGGATGTCCTTATTCTCTGATGCCAGCAGGGTAGTGATTAAGTAATAGCACCTGTAAAAATCCGGTTTGGGCAGGGGGTCACTGAAATACTCTGTGAAGCCTGCTCTGGCCCAAACATGAGTTAAATCCTGGGTGCTCTGTAGGGCTTCAAACTCTCGGGAGAAAAACTGGTATTTTCCCCATGTGCGGTCATCAAATGTCAGAGAGGATTCAAATATAAAGTCCGCGTCCGCAAGGGGTCCTGCAAGGCCCTGAAACCAATGAGAGTTCCTGTGTATCTTTTCGGTGTAGCCCATGGGTGGGTTGTCGATAGGCATGGGTCCTGGAAATCCCTGAAATTCCGGCAGTGGAGCAGTCGGGTGGGACTCTGCTCGTAGCACGTTGAGTGGCACGGCCGCTACACTGGGGCCTGCTCCTGATGTTCCTTCGTCGGTTTGCATGGTGATTGGTGCGCTAGTGAGAAAGATATGCTACAAAAGATTAACACATTAGCATGGAAATTAATTATGATCCCATTAAAGTGAGACCGCAATCCCTTTCCATAACTGATGCGTAACCCGTGTAGCCAAGTGCTGTGATGTGATAGATGCAAAGTTCTTGCAGCACTAGTGCAAGTCTCTAGACACCTATACGTTTCAGATCATGCATACATTTCTTGATGAAATGAGATTACGAGTGATGTGTGATGATGGTGGGTGAATTTATACAAGGTTTAAAGGTTAGTAATTGAGTACAAGGGTGTATGTTAGTCGGGGGGTAGTTAGACAACGGGTTAGGGGAAGACGGTTGGACACGTTTCGGTATCCATTTCCTAAGGATCTTGGAGTGGGTGGTGGGTTTCTGCTGAGGGGCAAAGGGTGGTGTCGGGTGTGGTGGTATCGAGGGATGAAATGAGTTGTGGGGGTTATATATTACATGGCTTATGGGTTGAGCTATGATACATGGTTTGGGTACCCAAATCTGCGTGGGCGTGGGTCTATGGGTAAGGTACTTCTTGGCGATCCACATTTGTCGGATGTTCGGACCTGTAGAAGAAGGCCGAGGGGATGGTGGATATCGATTCTGTTTCTGCACTGCCTTTTTCTTGTCGATTTCTGCTTGGTTGGAGATCTTTGATGCTTTTTGCCCTTTAGGCACCCATATTTGTCTGGTGCCGCTTCCTTTGGGTGGCGTAAACTGCTTTCCTTGTTGTCTCCTCTCATACTGCCGTCGGTCTGGGTTCCTTCGTCGTGGTTGACTCTGTCGTAGTCGGGGGTGAGAGGTCGGATGGACGCTCTGCTTTGGAAAAGAAGGGAGATCCAACACTTGCGTGACCTGCCCATTAGGAAGTGATGCCTTTTGTAACTTTAATCTAGGCCAGTCCGCAACAAGTTTGGAAGGATGAGCACCGCAGGGTGTCGTGCTCATTTGGCCGCTGATGCAACCCACCTGACCTCTGATTGTGCCCTTCTGCCCTTGCGGTTGGGTAACTGTCTCTTCTAGTTTGCAGGAAGTCCCAAGGAAGATCTCCTGTCGTCCTTCTGATTGACAACTGTCCATAGCCAAGCCCGAGTGGGTTGGTGTAGACGTAACGTGACTGGTCTGGTTAAAGATCTTCCGGTCTTCCGTCGCATGTATTTCATAGGGTCTAGGGTCACAACCGTCAAGCGGAATGCCGTTATGGAAGTCAAGCGGTATCACTCGCTTCTGCTCTAAGGTTCCAATCTGTAAGGAGCCTTGTCTAAGATTTAGGTCCACTGAGTGATCGTATAGCCAATCTTGGCCAAGGATTAGGGGTTCTATCAGGTCGTCATCATGGCACACTAATAGCTTCGCTATCATCGTCAAATCCTTAATGAGGATAGGAAGGCCCACCTCACCCATGCAAGGGGTTTCCATGCCTCCTAGGCCTATGAGATATGCCTCAATTGGCCGCATTTCTATTCCTGAATCCTTATAGTGGGACCATCTAATCGCACTAGTCGAAGCACCTGAGTCAATCAAAGCCCTGAGTTCTTGGCTATGGTTACCGTGCCCTAGCCTAACTGTAATGAATGGTCTCCTATCCACTATGCTAGGATGAGTGGTTGACTTTACTTGACACATGGCCATGGGGTATCTGGGTGATGACTCCAGATGGTTATAATGTTCTCTCCCTATTCCTTGTCTTCTTAGCTTCATGCGCTTAATGCGTTCTATGGCTTCTGCCTGAGCTTCCGCTCGTATTCTATTTTCTTCCTCCTTACGCTTCTTTGCCAACGTGAGTCGTCTAAGCATATCCTCCGTAAGAGGTTCTTGATATAGCTTGACTCTACAGCCACTAATGTAATTAGGCATTATATCTCCTTCTAAGGTGGCTAACTGTACTGCTCCACTAGTCGAGAGTCTGTTAATGATCATAGGTCCATAACCTCGCTTTTCTAACTTCCGCGCGTGCTGTTTCAGCGTATATACTAGAACTAAATCTCCTTCTTTTAGGCCTTTATCTTTCACATGTGCATCAAAATATGCTTTCTGTCGCTTCTTCGCTGCGTATATTCCTGCTGCTGCCCTCAGCCTTGTTTCTCCTAATCGTTCCAAGTCCATTATTCTTGTTGATAATTCATGGCCGGTCCACTGATGTTCTTGTGCAACCTTAAGGGTCGGTATCAAGAAGTCCAAGGGAAGCACTGCATTCTGACCAAAAACCATCTGAAAGGGAGTTGCATTGAGTACGGTCTTGTAGGCCACTCGATATGCCCAAACAGCATGGTGTAACTGTTTGTCCCAATCTGAACGTTTATTGTTCACGAGTTTCGTCAGTACGGTACATAGTATCTTGTTAGTGCTTTCAGCCTGACCATTGGCCTGAGGATGATATGGTGCAGATTTCTTGTGAATCACCATAAAATCCTGTAACAAATATTCAATGACTTGGTTTAAAAAGTGAGTGCCTCGATCGCTCACTAACTCTATAGGCAATCCATATCTTGTAAAGACATTTTCAAATAAGAATTTTGCAGTCGTGTGTGCATCATTCTTTTTTGTGGCTTTTGCCTCTACCCATTTCGTAAGATAATATGTGGCAACAATAATGTATTCCGCATGTGTACCTTTTGCAGGGGGGTTGATGGGTCCTAGAGTCTATACCCCACTTTGAAAATGCACGTCTGCCCATCATGGGTTTCAATGGCATTTCATCTCTGCGAGTAGGAAACTGAGTTCTTTGGCACACATCACATCTCTTGACATAGGTATGAGCATCCATGTGAAGAGTGGGCCACCATAATCCTGCAAAGAGGATGGCTTTGATTATCCTATCTGGTCCATAATGACCTCCTGCAACACCTTGGTGTGCAGTCTCTAGTATTCTCAGATAATCGCTCTCATGAACACATTGTCTCAAATATCCATCTCGTCCTCTTTTGTATAGATTATCGCCAATAAGTGAGTAGTCTTGAGCTTCCTGCTCTAGACTGCGTTGTCGAGCTAAAGTCATGCCTTGAGGGAATGTGTTCGTCCTCAAGTAAGTCACTAAAGGCTCACTCCAGTCTGGTGTGAGAGACACGTGATATAATGTAGCATGCTCTACTGGTGGTCTTTCACAACACACGTTGCATTCCTTACACAACTTGTAGACATCTGCTTCCATCGTAGGCCAATATACTCCTAATCTCTGCAGAGTCTGTAGTGTTCTATGTTTTGAATGATGTTGCTTTAGTGCACCTATGTGTGCTAATTGCAACCAATTCGCATGCTCTGATTCATCTACACAACAAGCAAGAATCTTTTGATTATCCTGTTTATATATGCTTCCTGCCATGATTTGATATCTCTGAGACTTGGTAATCTCTCCTTCCTTGATTTTTATCCTAGGGTTCTTGGGTCCAAATGTGAGAATAGGGACTATAGGTTTAGCCCATTCTGGTGCTATCTCAAGGTTAAACAAGTATGCATCTGGTAATTCATCTGCTATTCCTTGAGGAGCTTCTCCTGAGGTTAATCTTGAGAGGTGGTCAGCTCTAAGATGCGTCTTTCCTTTCCTGACTACTACTTCAAAATCATACTCCATGAGTAATAGAAACCAACGTATCAGTCGTCCTGTGTTACAAGGTTTGTTGACTAAATATAATAGGGCTTGGTGATCTGTAAAGAACTTGAATTTGTTGGCCAACAAGTAGTGCCTAAACTTCTTTACAGCGTAGATCATCCCTAATCCTTCTCGTTCCGTCGTGGTGTAATTTCTTTCTGCTGCGTTCAATTGTCTGCTCGCGTAAGCTATGGGGAGATCTATGTTACCTTCATTCGTGGGTTGTGCTAACACACATCCTACGGCGTAATTGGATGCATCCACATGTACATGGAATGGCTTACTCCAATCTGGGGTTGTCAATATAGGTGCTGAGCACAGGCGTCGTTTAAGTTCATTGAATGAATTTTCACATTCATCTGTCCACTCAAAATTGGTTAAAAGAGAGTACAGAGGCTTGGCTATGATTGCATACATGTGTATGAATCTCCTATAATAACCGCAATGGCCCATAAATGCTTGTACCTCTTTCACATTAGTTGGTCTAGGTAATTCTGCAATTACCTTCACCTTTTCTTCATCCGTAGAGATTCCATTTTTTGACACAATGTGTCCTAGAATTTTGCCTTGTCTGACCATGAAAACGCATTTTTCTGGGTTCAAACAAACCTGATATTCTCGACATTTGTCAAATATTTGTCTTAACTCTGGGATATGTGTCTGTCTTATATTTGAATGAGCACATAAGTCATCGACATAAACTTCCAAGCTCTTGCGTAAGAATTCCTTGAAAACATGACACATGAGTCGCTGGAAAGTAGCGGGTGCATTTGTTAAGCCAAATGGCATTACACGAAATGCAAATATGCCCCATTCTGTGGCAAAAGCCGTCTTATGTTGGTCTTCTGGAGCAATGGCTACTTGGTTATAGCCTGAGAATCCATCAAGAAAGCTGTAAACTTCCTTGCCCGCAACTCTTTCCAATAGGTGTTCCGTGATAGGAAGAGGATAACTATCTCTAATTGTGGCGGCATTAACTTTTTTAAGGTTAATACACACACGCAATTTTCCATTCTTCTTGGGCACAACCACAATGGGGGATACCCATTCAGTGTGCTCAATTTCGTAAATAAATCCTGCTTCTATCAAGCGATCTATCTCCTCTTTAATCTTCGCAGCGTAGTTATCATTGTACGTGTACGGTTTCTGTTTTGTCGGTTTTGCATCTGGAGTCATAGGGATTCTATGAGAACATATATCTGGATCTACTCCTTTCAAATCTTTGTAACTCCAAGCAAAAACATCTCTATATTCGCACAATAGGGCAACTAACTCTTCTTCTTCTTCAGTCGTCAAATCATGCCCTATGTATGTACACTTTTCTTCTTCTCCTTCTATGGCAACTATTATTTTCTTGGTTTTCTCTCGGTTATCATATACTTGTCCGTCCTTCTCTTTTCTATTAGGCATTCGTACCATGATTCTTCTATCTTCGATTTCATATTTCTTGAAGTTCTCGGGTACTTCAAATAAAGATTCTTCTTTTTCCGACATGGTTTCTTTCTTCTTTCTCTTCTTGCCTTCACTCTTAGTAGTCACTTCTGTGGCTAACCTTACTTCGTTCGTAATTTCCTCGTGTCTCTGAGTGTGAGTCTCTACCTCGTAGAAATATTCTTCCTCTGATGCAAAGGGTGGGTCCATGATAATTGATTCTAAATCAACATCGCTTGCATCCTCAAATGCATCAGTGTCTGGTTCACACTCTTCTAAAATTGCATCGCCCATGATTGGCTCTATCGTGAAAACTGAAATGTCATAGCCATCCTCGTCACAGTGGGGTGTCCATTGTTCTTCATTGATGGCTACATCCATGGTTGCTAGTATTTCTGCCCAACCATGGGGTTCAAACTCTTCGTCTGGGAATACTATGGGTGCGTAGGCTGGATCTTGAAGGGTTCGTGGATGTTGTTCCGCACCTAAGGTCCTGGTTTCTAATCTTTCTTCCTCTTGTTTGGCAACTTTACACATCCATAAATGGGTATCCTCATGCAACCAAGAAGGATCTGATTCTAATGAGTGCACGGATTCCGTCTCTGCTGGTGTCTTATGGATGGTATTCCATTGTATTGGGGGTACATCTCGATGTGAATAGTCTTTAAGATTGACTTTGGTAGTCACTCCTAAATGTTGCAAGTACAAAGAATTAGATCCCCAATCTTGTACAATTTGCAACTGACGCATGAATGGTCGTCCCAATATCATCTCATACGCATGATTTTTCGCAAAGTCACAAATGGCAAAGGTATGCTCAAATTCTACACCACAAGTGGTGAGAGATATGCCTTCTAGTAAGCCTAATGGTTTTTCTATGTGTCCATCAGCCATTTGTAGCTTCATCCTAGTGGGTCTGAGTGTTGGCTTACCCCAACGTTTCCACAACGCGGTGGTAGCTATGGCTACTCCGGCTCCTGAATCTAAGATGGCTTTTGTGGTGTAGCCTTGATGGGTTATTGGAAGATATGTGTTACCTTCCTCTCCTTCGCTTACGTCTCCAATCTTTTCCACGGGTATCTCTGGTACCTTCTTATGTGTTCCTATCTGAGAGGGTGTGGTAGCTAGCTCAGGGAATTGATTTGCTACATGCTTCCACAATTCTGGTTTTACCTTTAACAATTCCTCCAACGTGAGATTACACTGTACTTTCGTGTTCTTGATCACTTCCGTGTTCCTAGGGATCACTGATTCTTCATTCCTCACTATTATCGTGGGTGCTCTCATACTAATAGACTTTGCTTCCCAAGGTCCTGTGAACTGAGGTAATTCTTGTAAAGAATTAGATTCAAATCCTGTGGGTTCACTCAGTTGCTCCACCTCTACATCATCGTATATAGAGGGGATGTCTTGGGGAAATTGTTCCTGCAAATCGTCTATTTCTTGAATAGGAGGATGAGTTCCTTGTTCTTTTCTCCATTTCTCTTCTTGTATTTCTCTCAAAAATTCATGTGAGTACCTATGTATGGAAGATAGGTTATCTTGACTTTCTGTATTGGGTACTTGAGACAGGGATGGTGCATTCCTCTCCTGTGTCTCTGGGACAATAGGGTTCCTAGACTGATCCTTTTCCTCTTTGCTTTCTATCAAGTGTTCTAGCCTCTCCATTAATCCTTGAAAGTGTAATTCTGGTTTTGCCATGTTATTCCAATTAAGATACCTAGAGGCTTCGAACAACGCTTGGGCTAGTTCTACCATCTTCATGCAAAGTTTAGTTCTCTCAATTTCTAGATCAGCTCGAGGGTAGTTTTTACTCATTTCCGTGACTTGAGGTCCTTTTATTCTAGCCTGATATGCACGAAACATCATGTCTAGATCTTCCGGTATGGGTTCCGCTAAGACTGATCCTGATTTCTGAGCTGGGATTTCTTGGTTTAATTCTTGTGAAGCCAATTCCTGTATTTTGGCTCTAGATTCCCTTAAACTTCCTTCCAACTCACTTATCTTTTTACTCCACTTTCTCTTTATCCTTTCTCTAGAATCTTTCCAAGATTTTGTCTTCTTACTACTAGATTCTGCAACTTCACTAGTTCCGGCTACTTTCTCTTGATTAAGTTGTTGGTTTTGCAAGAGCGCCTGGGCTCTGGTTATAGCTTGGATAGGCACGTATGTAGGGTTGGATCCATCTGCGTTGTTCACAATACCTATCACGTTGATCGGTGTCACATTCGAAGAGTTAACTGGGTTCTTAGGACAATCTTTGATTATGTGTTCTTTGCCACAGTCGGCACAAAAGCCTTGTATGCTATAGTACTGTGATTGCCTTGCTATTGGGGGATGTGGACAATCCTTAATGAAATGATCCCCTTGGCACCTAAAGCATGGTCCTCTAGGGCCCTGTGGTCTCTGTTGTCTCAGTTGGGGCCGTGGGTTTGGGTTTGCGTACATCACATTAGCATAGTCTGGCTCCCAACTAGGTTCCATTGGAGGACTATCATAATGATATGTCTCCACATGCTCTGGTGACTCCGAGTAATAAGCGGGTGGACTAGTTACGTGTGTAGAGTCAAAACTGTTTGAGTTCGGGTCACTTTCTGTGATCAGGGGTGAAGAAGGCACTAAGGCCCTACTTAGGTTCTCTTCTGCAGCAGCGTATTTGACTGAGATGACATTCGCTGGTGGGGGTGGCTGCTGAGCTAAGACAGGTTGAGGTCTCTGTTGAGCCTGGTACGGGTAGTTCTGGGGAGGCCTATAGTAATAAGGCTGAGCATTGTATTGGCCTTGATACCTACCTGGCTGCTGGTATGCTTGCGGGTAGTTCTGTCTCACAGTTTGTTTGTTGTATGGGCAGTCCTGAGCCATATGATTCGTGTATCTTCTCTCAATTGTGCAATATTGGCCACTAGGGTTGATATGAGGTTGAGGTGCATTGGGGCACACGTTTGCCAAATGATTTCCACCACAAGTGTAACAACGTACATTAGTGGGTAGCTTGGGCACCTGTTTACTAGAAACTCCTAGTTTTTGGGCCACCTTTTCTGCTAGGTCCTCTATCGAATTAGACAATTTTGTGGATGCTAGAGAAGAACAATCTGAGTCTTTATAGACCTTTGAGAGTTCTAATTCATCTCCTAGGTTGTCCTCAATGTCTATACATATTCTTACACACTCCTCCAGCGTTCTGGGTTCTTTTAGGTACACATAAGAGCGTAGTTTAGCGCTCAACAAGCCATCTAAGAACAGTGATACTTGTTTGGCCTGTGAGGGTAGCTCTTGCATTGGACATCGTTCAACATATTGTCTGAACCTACGTCCTGCCAGTCTTACTGTTTCTTGAGGGGTTTGCTTAAAGCTATGAATCAACGAAGACGTGTCATGTCTAACCCCACTTTTAGAGAATTCAGTGATGAATGACTCTAAAAAGTGATGGATGTCTCTGAATTGCCTTTGTTGCAATGGTTGGAACCAAGTTAAAGCGGTATTCTTTAACGTTAGTCCAAATGCATTGTACTGCGTGAACATGTCCTCGACTTGTTCTGCCCTCAGTACTTGCTTGAATTCTGCGACATGGTCATAGGGATCTCATGTCCCATCAAAGTAATTCTTCATTGATTTCACTAATTGAGTGGGTCTCAATACTCTTGCGTGTTCACGTGGTCTAGGTAGAGGAAAATCATCTCTACCACCTGGTATTCCATGATCTCTTTGTCTATCCGTTCTATTAGTGTTCGTGGTTGTTCTATCTCTCCCTATGGGATGAGTGAAGCTTACTTCCGGTCTTTCTTTATTTCCTTCTCTTTGATGTCCATGGGCTGAGGATGTTCCTGCCCCTTGTTGACTTGTATTCATGTTCGTTGTAGATGGAGGGAATATCAATTCACCTCTCCATGTGTATGTGCTTTTAGCGCGCTCAAGCACCACAAAGACTCTTTCTGAAGTCTCATCCAGGTATACCACCTTTCCAGGTGTATCTGGGTCCTTGAATTCATAAATTGTAATGATGCCTACCTCACCAGGGTTTTCCTTTCTGTACCTCCAAAAGGCTTCATCTGTCTCCTTGTTTACAAACAACTCGGTGCTCCTGTTATCTTGAGGGATCCACTCTGGGATGAGTACTCTCGTTAATACGGATTTCCCTCTAGGTGTTCTAGGTTCTTCTAATGGCTCTTTTCCTTGAAATTTCGCTCCTATCTCTAATTGGATTGTGCCAAACTCATTAGTATCGTTTGGCTGCGTACTTAGGACGTACATGGTTCCTTCTTTGTCTATGTAAGCGTCTCTCTCAAATTTCACCACTGGTCTTTCCAATCCAATGGGTTGATCAGGGTTGTGCAGTTGCACCACTTGCCTTTGCAAACCATCCTCATAGATGCGAGCACCTAATCGGTTGGTTCGGAGAAACTCTAATTGCGTTCTATAGGGTCCTTCTGGTTTTTCTAGGTATGCTACATGAGATCCTCCTTCTGGTCTGTTTGTGTTAAATGCCATTTCTGATTCGCTAGTCTCTGAGCTCAACTCGTAGGGATAACTATTATTCAATTGCTGAGCCCAAGATCGAGCTGTGGTTCTTACACTAGCCTCTGATGATCTAAGGCTTCTTCTGTCCGACTTACCTATATGTTTGCCCGATCTAAGGTTCATTAATTTCCTTCCTTGCTCACTCAATTACACACTTAGATCGTCAATGGTCCTTTGTTATTATTCTCTTGATTCTTTTTAATTCTCTCTGGATTCTTGTCTTAATTTATGCGTCAGGAATTCGACTTTCGTTATGATTTTGAGTTCTCATTCCGTCAGACTTAGGTTCTTTTCTTTAGGTTTTCGTCACACACACCTTTACTTTAAGTCTTAAACTTGAAAGAATTAAGTATCTTGAACTTGAGGCGTTCCTATCGTCTTAAATCCACAATGCTAACGTTTAGCCTAAGCTAAGAATTGACTGAGGGGGTTGAGTAATCTTCCAACCTCGAATCAGCTTTTCTGGTTGCTCTGATGCCCTGTTGCCCAAGAAGCCGTGCTTCCCAAGCTCTGCTGTCCTCACTGCCTTACTTGCTTGCCTTTGATTGCCCTTGCTAGACCTGGAAAAATTCCAATATTAGACCAATTCACAATTGAATGATCAAGCACTTGAGTATATACACCTTTTAGTCCCTTCCCCTTTTGCCCAAATTTTCAATGTGTGCCCCCTGGCTTCCTAGTCTCAAACTAGGTGAACCTCAAAATGGCTTATCCAAAAATAGATGTATCCTTTATGAAAAAAACAATTGGGGTCACGTAGTACTCGTCACGAGCTTTCTAACGCGCTATTAAGCTCAAAAAACGGACTTCGGATGAGAAAGTTACACGTGTTCAGGCCCTGGGGGGTAAAAACTGACAATCCAATTTTCCCTCAAATATGAGCTAAGGGGTCTCCTATGAGTCTAATGGTCCAAAAATTTTTCAAAAATACCCTCAAATTTGGTCAAAAATTGGAGCCCAAAATTTGCGATGGGGGTGGGCAATCGCGATGGTCTGGGACCGTCGCGATGGTCCAAGCGAACCGTCGCGATGGCGTGGGATTTGGACAATCGCGATGGCCCGAAGTGAATGATCGCGATGGCGTGGAAATGGACCGTCGCGATGGTCCGAAAAATGAACCGTCGCGATGGCGTGATCAGGCGGACAATCGCGATGGCGCGGTCAACGGTCAACGGTGGACAATCGCGATGGTCCGAAGTGAACCGTCGCGATGGTCCGTGATGCGATGGCTTGAGCCAATCGCGATGGTCCGATTTTGGGCTGTCGCGATGGTCCAAAAAAATGAACCGTCGCGATGGTCTATCGTGACACGTGGCACTGTCGTGGCGATGGCGTGGGCCAATCGCGATGGTGCGGGGTCAACTGGACAGTCGCGATGGTCCAAGTGGACCGTCGCGATGGCTCAAGTGAACCGTCGCGATGGTCCGAAAAAGCGAACCGTCGCGATGGTCCGGCCGAGCCGTCGCGATGGCGTGAGCCTATCGCGATGGTGCGACACAATCGCGATGGTCCGAGCCAATCGCGATGGTCCACCAAACAACGAATTTTCAAAATGTAATTGTGGTTCCGTGAATGCGCAAGTATCGCCTATCTAGTGGTGTGGTCGCCTACCTCAAAAACCGAAAATTGCAGACCATCGCGATGGTCCGCCACACTCGGAAATCTCTGACAGAAAGTACATTTTTTACCTTTTGGAAGCTTTCCTGATGCTCTGAAGCTCTGTACCTGCAAGAAAACTCAAGAAAAAGCAAGCACATACAATTGCAAAAACTCTCTCTCGCTCTCTCGCATGCACAAATGAGGGGAAATGAGGTGAATGGGTGGATATGGTGAATTTTCTGATTTTTTTGGAGATGGAGATGATGATGCAATGATGAAGATGGAGTATGGGGAAGGTGAAAAACACTAAAAACTAAGTAAAAACAACAACAAAAACTGAAATTTTTACCTTCCAACGCCACTTCTTGCTATACTCTTACCATCACACATTCGTCCTAGACTCGATCCCCGGCAACGGCGCCAAAATTTGGTGTTGCTCTAGCACAATGGTGAGAACCACGTTAAGAAGCTTCACCTCCTTAATTGTCAATCCGTGGGAGAGGTAGGAGTGATATGAAGATCGTGAACGTGAGATGATGTGAGAGTGAAGGTGAGAAGCACAAGGATGCACACACACATACACACACACAATGAAGAGACAAGCAAGACACAATGGAAGGTGGGAAATTAGCTCTATTACTCAAGAATGCTCTTACAAGCTCAAACTAACTCTAAGCTCACATTAACCAAAATGAACCAACCTCAAAAATGAGCTCTCTAGCTCTTTTTATAGTTTCTAGACTAGTTTTGACCGGTTTCACATCTAGTGCGTTTACCTATTGGCTTCCCTTCTTTACTACATGGTCTTGTTTTGCGCTAAAGTTTTCGTAGTTTCCCGTAAAGGTAAACGTAAACGCAATAGGTCCTAGATGCTATTTGGAAGGGTAAACGGTGTCTAAAAATAACGAAAATTGGTACGCGCATTCTACCTAAGCTCCTCAAGCTCGAGGACTCCTCGGCTTGCACAAAATGGAGCTATGGATTACAAAATGGGGTTTTCTATGATACATATGTTACAATTAGTGATAACAATCACTGTTGAATGTTTGGAGAATTAATAAGAAATATATTTGTTTGAAAAACTGATCCGCCTGGCTCCCTACTCCTTCTTTACATGCTTCCGTGGCGTCTGTGCCTCTGGCTGCTTCCAACAGTGTACTCAATGCCTTTCCACCCTGCATATTGAACCTGTGAAGTACTTTGGATATGTACTCTCTTTGAGACAAGTATATGCATCTTTTACTCCTATCACGAGTAATGCGCATGCCAAGAATATGTTTGCCATCCCCCAAATCCTTCATATCAAATGTCTCACTCAACTTCTTTTTTAGAATTGACAAATCATAAGAGGACTTCCCTACAATCGACATATCATCGACATAAAGTAGCAAGCATATCAAGATGCCATCTGAGCGTCTCTTTGTGTAGAGATAATGATCCTCATTGCTTCAAGAATAGCCTTGGGACTTCATAAAATCATCAAAATTTTGGTACCATTATCTAAGAGACTGTTTAAGTCCATACACACTCTTCTTGAGCTTAGAAACTAAACTTTCCTTTCCAGGAACTAGATAACCCTCTAGTGGTTCCATATATATCTCATCTATAAGATCTCCATGCAAGGAAGCAGTTTTCACATCTGTTTGGACTAGCTCTAAGTCCCCCATTGCAATGAATCCAAGCAACATGCAACATGCTAGTCATCTTGACCACTGGAGAGAAGATTTCCTCAAAATCAACACCATGTTGTTGCTTAAAACCCTTTGCAACAAGTCATGCTTTATACTTTGGAGAAGCACTATCTGATGTGAATTTCAACTTATATACCCATTTACATGGTAAAACTTTCTAGCCCTTTGGATTGTGAATAGAATCCAACTTACTCTTCATAGCACGCTCCCACTTGACATGATCCTCTGTTTGTATATGCTCTTTGTAGCAAGAAGGCTCACCGACATCTATTAGCATAACAAAATATAAACCTGGAACATATCTATTAGGTGGATGTGAGACACGTGCAGATCATCTCAATGGTTGTTGAACATGAACATCTGCAGACTAATCTGATCGGATATTCTCTTGAACGTCGCTATGTGAAGCATTTTTATGCATGCTAACTAGAGGAATAGTATCCTCAAACACCAATCTTCTCACTTCAACCTCTTTAATGGGATGTTTATGCATTTTAGACTCATTGAAACTGACATCACTACTTCTGATCACTGACCATGTTTCAAGATCCCATAAGCGATATCCAAATTGTCCTTCTTGACTATATCCAAGAAAAATGCATTTCTTTGACTTATGGTCCAACTTTTGTCTAAGATTCTTGGGTATATGAACATATTCTTCACACCCAAAACTTGAAGATGATCATAATATGGTGGCTTCCCTGTCCATAACTCTTGTGCCACTTTTAGACCTTTGGCAGTACTAGATGAAAGGTTAATCACATGATCTATAGTCAATAATGCTTCTGCCCAAAAACCTTGTGAGAGGCTTGCATGATGCAACATAGAAACTACTCTATCTTGAATAGTTCTATTCATCCTTTCAGCTATACCATTCTCTATTGAGGTATAAGAAGTTGTAAACTCTCTACGAATCCCTCTAGATTGACAAAAAAGGCTGAATTCATGTGAGGTATACTGACCCCCATTGTTTGAACGTAAAGCCTTAAGTTTACTTCCTTTTTCAGTATCAACTGAAGCAAGCCATTGAAAGTAGGGAATACCTCATCCTTCAATTAGATATACGCCTACCTCATACCCCCAGGCTTGTATATTCACCTATTGCCCTAACATACTACTTATCTTTGTACATGCTAGTGGTAATACATTCAGCATTGTGTGATGTGCTCCAAGCTTCTTTTGCACCTACTATAGAGCAAATTTGTTGGGATGGCAGAGATGCTCAGGCACATGCATTGATAGCTTTGTCTATCAAACGTGCCATTATTCCTCACATTAACTCTTGCAAAAGAGCTAAGGATGCTTGGGATACACTTACCACATTGTCCCAGGCTAGGAATGAGGCTCGTGTTGCTTACCTCCGAAAACAATTATGGACAATTTTCTCACAAAGATCAAGGATTTGAAAGAATCAATTGATTCCTATTGATGAAGTTATACCAGATAGCTCACTTGTGTAGACCGTTCTGAATGGTCTTCTTGACTCATATCAAAGTTTTTCTTCTACTCTTGATTTGATGATTAAAGGCAATCCAAATGCCTTGTCATTTGAGCAGTTAGTCTCTGTTCTATTTGCAAGAAGACCAGTCTAGGTAGAATAGGTCTATTATGCATGTTGCAGATCAAGCTTTCCTAGCTAGTCAGAAGGGCAAAGGTAAATGGAGCTCTTCTACTAGTAAGCAGAAATCTGCAAATGCTACACATTCAAAGAAGGAAGACAAAGATGAAAAGAAATCAGAAAAGCAGAAATTGTTTTGCAAATACTGTAAAGCAAATGATCATGTCATCAAGAGCTATCCAAAACTCGCTGCTAAAGAGGCAAAGAAGAAAGAGGCCGGAATGGTTGTTGCAGAGGCCTCTACACCAAAAACATAGTCTGATAATCTTATGGAAGAAGAAGAATGGGTGTTTACTACTATTTGCAATTTTGACCCATCTCCTCATGAGCAGTGCATGTCTGCAGTAGACTCAGATGTTTGGTACTTTGATAGTGGGATGAACAAACATATTACCTTGCAGCATAATTTCTTCTCTTCACTCGAGCCTTCCCCTAAAGGGAATACTATTACATGTGCCAACAACTCCTCCTATCCTGTTATGGGATTTGGTAAAATGATTTTGACTACTGATGATGGTAGTTCTTTCACTTTGTCAGATGCTTTGTTTGTGCCAGGGATCAAGAAAATCTTGTTATTAGTTTTTGCATTAGCCAAGATTGGCTTGGTTGTTAAATTTATTGATGACAGATGTATGGTTCATGATCTGTCAAATGGCAACGTCATTATTGCTCCTAGCATTTTATGTCATGGGATGTATAAGCTCATAGACTATGAAAGATCTGTAAATGATTTGACATGTGCAGTACACGATTCTCAGGGAATGTCAGATGCAAAGCTTTGGCATGCACGCTTTGGCCATCTCAATTTTCCTAGTTTGCTATGCCTGCAGAAATATGAAATGGTGTCCTCTTTGCCCAAACTTTAGGCACTCGGTAAACATGTATGTGAAGGCTATATTTTGGGCAAAATGCAATGTTCTTCCTTTCCAAAATATGGTTCAATTCGGGCTACTCAAAAATTGCAGCTTGTACATAGTGATGTTTGTGGTCCTATGTACACACCTTCTTTTGGGAACTATCTTTACTTCGTGACTTTCATCGATGATTTTCCCAGGCATGCATGGGTATATCCATTGAAGGCAAAGTCTGAAGTGTTTATGTGCTTCAAACAATTTCTGGTTTTGACTGAAAATCTATCAGCATGTAAAATGGGCACCCTCCATTTTGATCGAGGGGGGGAATATATGTCTTCTGACTTTAATGCATTTTTGGTTGAACATGGGATAAAACATCCGTGTACAGTGTCGTATACACCTCAACAGAATGGAGTTGCTAAACGAAAGAACAGGACACTCATGGAGATGGTGAGGTGTATGGTCTAGAGTCAGGCTTTACCACATAGTTTCTGGCTTGAGGTTGTTATGTGTGCAGCATATGTACTAAACAAGTGTCCCACTAAAGCGTTGCACTCTATCACTCCATATGAGGCTTGGCATGGTCACAAGCCATATATTGCTCATCTGTGTGTTTTTGGTTGTCTGGCATATGCATTAGGGCCTAAACAACATCGCAAAAAATTGGATGATAAAGCAGTAAAATCTATTTTTGTTGGGTACAGTTCTGAAAGTAAAGGCTATCATTTGTATCATCCACAGACTAAACACATTCTGGTTAGCCGTGATGTTGTTTTTGTGGAAGATGTTATTTAGTCATTGCTTTCATGTACTAAGGAGACATTTGTTAGCTCCAAAGACATGTATAATACTTTGCTGCCTCTTTTTACAGGTGGACAGTCTAGTGCTGGTTGCAATGAGGCAACTTCTCAGCCCTTGCAAGTTCCATGTGATGATGCAAATCATTCCATTTCTGATGCAGATTTACATGATGCACTTGTTGATGAGAGAGCTAATATTGAGCAAGCAAAAACTATGCCAAAATGGCTGGTGAAGACCTTGCATGACAACAAATTAGATGCACCTCTATCATATCATAGTCGGTTAGGCTTTCATAGTGCCTCTTTTGCATTAGATTGCTATGGTTGACTCTAGTCTCTGTGATGAGACTGAACCTATTTCGTTTGATGAAGCACAAAATTTTGAACATTGGATGGCTGCAATGCAATCTGAATATGATGTTATCTTGAAAAATGGTACCTCGTCTTTATGTGACTTGCCTGCTGGAGACCTTTTAATCTCCAAATGTCTGATCTATCTTGACTTAAGAACTCCTCTATATCAAGAATAAATCAAACTTTACACAAACTTCGAATTATATTTCTACATCCTGAGTCAATATAAAACACCATTCTTCATTGATTACTTCATGAGTTGCATTAAGGATAAGAGTCAAGTCTTCCTTCTGATCTGAAGCATAATTGTAATATGTGTTATTATAGGATTGAGTTTGAAAACTCCTTCCTCCTCCTCTAGCAAATGAGGTTCTACCACCTCTTCCTCTGAAATTACCTCTTTGATTTTTGCCTCCTCTTCCTCTAGGAGTAAAATTCTGATTATGACTTCCACCATTCTGATTGTTATACCAACAATCATTTGCCAAATGATTTGTTCTGCCACAAATCCAACAAGCTTTAGTATTATCTTTGTTCTTACCTCCTCTTCCTTTACCTCTGAAATTCATCTTCCCTTTCATGAAATTTACTTGGTTTGAAGATCATTCTTCATCATTTGTTTGCTTGCCTTTAACATTCTTCTTCTTATCCTTTGAATACATTGCTTGACTTGAACTTCTGTCATTCTCTCCTTTAATGTCTTGCTCAAATGTTAGCATATGTCCTAACAATTGATTAAGATCAGGAGTAAAATGATCTAATGATAGTTCTGTAGACAATATGAAAGGTTTTCACTTTTCATCTCCTCTTAGACCTGTAAGTATTTGCCTTACCAACTTGTCTTCTTCAATTTCTTCATCTACTGCTCCAAAGCTATATGCAATTTCCTTCATCCTTGTAACATAGTAAAAAATTGACTGAGCGCATTTCTTTTTTAATGTTGTAAATTCAGCCCATAGTGAAGCCTTCCTTGATTTGGTTGTGTTTTGGAAATGTTCTTCCAAAGCATTCCAGATATCTACTGCACTTTCTAATCCTCTAATGTGTGGTAGAAGATAATCATTTATAGCCATATAAATTGTACTCCTGGCTTGAGCATCTCTCTTCATCCAATTCTTGAATTCAGCAAGTTCTTCTCTTGTTGGAACACTTGGATCCTTAAACTCAGGCTTTTCTTCTTCTCTTGTAATAAATGATATCAAGTCTTTGCGCATGAAGTGTGCTTCCATCCTCATGGACCATGCTAGATAGTTCTCTCTATCTAGCGTGTCAATCTGCAAGCTTTCTCCCATCTCTTGACTTTTGTGTCTGCAATTACTAAGATTTATGGTAATATAATGTACCTTTGATATGAAGCTTTAATCCTTCTTGATCCTTTGAACTTGTGCTTTGTTTTTCTTCAGGTTTTCTTCCAAATTTTACTCTTTGCTTCTTCAATATCTCCAACAGTCAAGGTTCTCCTTGCTTCTTCTTCACTTTGATTTGATCTTCTGCTCTGATACCACTGGTGGAGACCTTTTAATCTCCAAATTTCTGATCTATCTTGACTTAAGAACTCCTCTATATCAAGAATAAATCAAAATTTACACAAACTTCGAATTATATTTCACATATGTTAAGAAATACTTCTCTGTATTGAAGTTTTCTTCATCTTCAAGCGTCTATTTCAGAAATGAACTTCAACCTCTGCATATGACTTTGATTTTAATCATTCACATGATACTCACATATCCATACTACCTTTGTGCAATCATATTGATCATTAGTTCTTCAAAAGAACTATTAGATTTCTAATTTGATCACTTAGATCAAATCTGTGTCAGAAACTGCCTTCCAAAAATGACGACTTTGACATGGTCAACTTCTTAAGTTGATTTCTCTCAGAATCTAACCCGTTTTGCTAAATTCTTTTGGAAAAAGCTTCCTTACCTTCTAACTTAGATTTTGAATGCTCAAACATAAAAAACTTTACATTGAGCACTGAGATCCAAGCAAATCTTTGAACAGGAAAATGCACGATTCTAAGAACTTTACTTGCAGACTTCTACATATGAATGTTCCTACTTGTTGAACTTCTCAATGCTTTTTGTCACAAGCATGACATAGCTGGTTGGAGAATTCTCCAAGTATGTACATGCTCAGGCAGCTGGTAGGAGAATACTTTATATGTTTTCCCAATCAGCTTAGCTATAGGTTTTCTTTTGCCTTGACATTGTGCCTATATTCAGAAGAGTGCCTTGACATTGTGGATTATGCGAGATATGTTGATGTATTTAGGTAGTGATGTTTGTGAACACACTAGGACTACGGTGGCACATTTTTCATCTTTAGGATGTTTTTTCTGTGGCTTGTATATATGCCTATAGGCCTAACGCGTCACTTATCTGTGTACACTCTTGTAATTGTGTGTTGCGCTCCAAGCTTCTTCTTCTTCCTTGTGTTGTTTGCATGTTTTCACATAACTCAAACTCCAACAATTGGTATCAGAGCAAGTCGTCACTTCATCTAGGGCATCATCGACACCCCTCTAGTCACGATCTCATAATCGCACGAAAATTGGTGAGCATACACAACGTGATTAGGAGTTCAAAATGGCTTTGCTTTGTGGTTCTGAAATTGCAATATTAGCTCGTTTTGGCTTTCAAACACACTATTGTAGTGCACATGTAGGCACTTTTGTCTTTTTGTGCCAAAGATATATACAAGCTTTGGTTCACCAATATAAGCTCCTCGAAGTTTGCTACATGTTTCGTAGAACTCGACAAGGTAGTTTTGTTCAACTTTTTGAGATACAATAATTTTTTTACATTAGGGTATTTTAGTCAGTGGCCATGGCTAAAAGCAATGATGTATTCCATATGTTGGTTGTTGAGGATAAGTTGGATGGTACCAATTACCCACTATGGGCTTATATGATGTGTCATGTATTGGTTGCAAAGGACTAAGGAATATTGTGAAGGTTGTTAAAAAACCTCCTACTACACCTACAAATATAGTTATTGAAGCTGATGTAGATGGTGATATTCTTCAGGTTCTTGTTCGTGTTGTTGTTCTTGCTGCACCTACTATAGAGAAACCTTTTTGGGATGGTAGAGATGCTCATGCACATGCACTGATAGCTTTGTTTGTCAAACATGCCATTATTCCTCACATTTGCTCTTGCAAAATAGCAAAGGATGCTTAGGATACACTTACCACTTTATACCAGGCAAGGAATGAGGCTTCTGTTGCTTACCTTCGAAAACAATTGGAGAGTGAGCACATGAATGAAGGAGATTCCATGGATAATTTTTACAAAGATCAAAGATTTGAAGGAGCAGTTGATTTCTTTTTATGAAGTCTTTCTTGACAATTCACTTGTGCAAACTGTTCTGAATGGTCTTCTTGATTCATATTAGAGTTTTTCTTCTACTCTTTGATTGATGATGAAAGGTAGTCCAAATGCCTCACCATTTGAGGAGTTAGTCTATGTTTTGTTGTAGTAAGATCAATCTAGGTAGAACAGGTCCATTATGCATGTTGCAGATCAAGCTTTCCTTGCTAGTCAGAAGGAAAAAGGTAAATTAAGCTCATCTACTACTAAGCAGAAATCTGCTAATTCTACACAATCAAAGAAGGATGAGAGAGACAAGAAGAAAACTGAAAAGCATATTTTTTTTCTTTTGCAAATATTGTAAAGGAAATGTTCATGTCATAAAGAGTTATTCAAAACTGGCCTCAAAAGAGGCAAAGAAAAAGGATGCTAGAATGGTTGTTGTAGAGGACTCTACACCCAAAACAGAGTCTGCTAATCTTCTGTAGAATGAAGATTAATGGGTATTTGCTACTATTTGCAGTTATGACCCATCTTCTCATGAACAGTGTGTTGAAACAACAAGCTTTCATTATGCTTGAGGTGGATATGCTCTACATCAAATCCATTATTTGGATGCTATAGATATTCCTTGAAGAATAGCACTTATGTGCACACATTTTCTTTGTATTGATTGGTTGATCACTTATGATCATTTCTTGTAAGCTATTTACCTTTGTAAATTCCTAGATTGTAGGAAATGATTCCAATCAATCTAAACTACTAGATCTGCCTGATTTCGAATTTGAATTCATAAAGAAAAGGCATGGCTATATCATCAAGAGTCTATATAAAGACTCCACACATTTTTACATTAATGTGATTGATGACTTGAAGCAATACATACACTATTTGATCATTGCTTGGTGCCATTTCTATTTACTGCTCCTTCTTCCTCACACTCAATCAACTTGGAGAGAGTGTTGATCTCTCTACAGAGCTCCAAATCCAGTGTTCAAGCACTTATTGAAATATATTACTATCTAGTGTATGTGTACAAATTTTCAGATAATTTGATTCATTAATTTCAGAGAAATTTAAGTTTTACGGTCTCAAGCTCATTCTCTGCAACTCCCTGAAAAATGGGGATGACACTAGTTTAGTGTTAAGCTGATTGCTCCTTTCTTGCTTCATGTAAATTAGGGCTTTTATGCATTATAGCAAGACAACTCTATGTATACCACTCCTTTAAGAGGAACCTTTCCAATTGTTAGTGTGTTGACTGCTCTCAATGTTTGAAGTCTTAACTTCCATCCATTTTTAGAAGGTTTTTGTGAGCTAGTCAAGGTGCAAGTTATCTGTTTTGCATCAACTTGTTCTTGTTGATGTTCCAAAGTACCTATTGGGTTTTATTGCACTAACCACAAGCCTACAAGAAGAAGTAAGAGGATGAAGATGAGACTTCCCAATCCAAATTTGCAGGCAAGAGCAAGAGGAAAGGGAAAAAGAAAGGAACAAAGCATGACAAGAACAAAGGATAAAATGTTCAAACTTGTGCTGTGATAAGACCAAAGACACCACTCAAAATTGCTCGTTCAATGGGAAGGTCCAAAACGGAAGTGGAACAGGCGGATATGGCAACAGTAGAGGTAGGGGTGGACACAACTTCAACAATAACAATAGAGGCCTAATAGAAGGGACTAAAAAAATTATTCTAAAGTTCAACAACGTGAAGACTCATTTGGAAAAGCCAAAGCATAGACATGAAGTTCAAATAAGGGGTGATACTAATCACAATGTAGAGAAGATTGATAATGTCAAAGCTTTCAATGGTAGGACAAACATTCTGAGTAAGGTTCCCTATGTACCCACTATCACTAAAAACCTAATAAGTGTAGGCTAGATAGTTGAGAAAGGATTGCAAGTTAGGTTCACCCAACATGGAGCTTTTGTGGAAGATCCATGTCAAGACTTCAAGAAGATAGCCACAGGTGAGAAGCATGGTAGGCTCTTTACTTTTGAAGTAGGAGAAACCAAGAACATAGCTCTATTCAACTTTGGGTCTCAAACCCAAAGTGAGCTTGAAGTGTGGCATAAGAGGCTAGCTCATGTGAATGAAAGATCTTGAAAGATATATGCATGGATCAAAGTGTTCTTGGATTACCAAACATATCAAAGCAACACATGATCAACAGATGTGATGCATGTCAGATTGGGAAGGCACAAATGCAACCATTCAACCACAAAAGCTACATCCACAACTACTAATTGGACTTAGTACATATAGATGTATAGGGGCTAAGTCAAGAACCTTCATTGGCAAGATCAAGGTATTATGTCTCATTTATTGATGATCATAGTAAATGGACTATTCTATACTTTATCAAGATTAACAATGAAGTTTTTTATTGCTTCAAAAAGTATCTAGCACATGTTAAAAAATATTATCCCTTAGAGTCATAAATTTAATCCATATGTAATCAAGTAAGTCTATGATCTAAGGTTCCGGCCGATTCAGACATATCTAAAATTGGACACCGTTTGGTCACCCATGTGTATGACTAAAGATATCAAGACTAAACTTACGTAGCAGGTCATGTGCTCTTGTAAACAAGTGATCCAGTTAGCTAAGTGGTTAAGTCTCAAGGGTTTGAAAGAAGAGTTCTAAGGTTCAACCCCCATGGGATACATGGGGAGACTATTTTGCCCAAAGAGTTCTAGAATCTTCTAGAAGCATCCAATTAACTTAACTCGAGTTAGCTGGGACACTTGACACACCTGCAGTTACATGGCCCACACATGGATGCTTAGAATCTACCTGCCCAAAAAGGTAGTCCCTTGGAGAGAGCTATATATAGAGGCATATGGTTGGGAGGAGGGTCATTTCTCTAGCATGTGGTGGTGGTCATAATTATCATTCTCTTGCATTGGTGGTGGTCATAGTTCTCATTCTCTTGCATTGGTATCAGAGCAAATCTAAAACATCATCCAACCATAAGATACCAGTGTGGTATACAACGTCACTATGTTGACCCACTAAGGTTCTATTGATGATTTCTTGATCAAATAATGCTTCACTTGAGACTAAGTTCATGCCTATATTCAATCTTTATGACCTTATTGGGAATGCAATTCTTGTGCATTGCTTTGAGTCAAAGGATTGAGTTTACCAAGTTACACTAAGAACTTGGTGCTTGACTAGTCAGTTTATTCCTTAGTTGAAAGGATAATTTCAATGACAAATTCCTTCTTCTTCAAAAATTTAGTAAATATTTTTGAATCAGCAACACTTTATCTTGAAGCGTTCCATAATTCAGATAAGAACAATTCTTTGCCTTATTTGAAAAACAAAATCTTGGAAGTTAGTTACTTGTTTCTTCATAATTTATTAAGCTTGAAGTATCTTGAGATCATGCTATTATTCTCAGTGAATTTAAGCTTCTCCTTTGAAGTTTTCATTCCCTTGAGAATTCAATCTATATTCAAGATACGTTCTAGGACTTAAAGATAATTATCATCCCATGGTCTAATGTCCCATACCATCTTTCCAACATCAATATGAGTATAAAATTTAGTGTCCTACACCACCCTATTTTATATTCACATTGATGTGTGAGTGATACTTATCCTAAAGTCTAAACATACCTTTATAGAATACCTTCTCACTTCAAGTTTTTGAAAGAATTTTGACGTTTTAGGTGTTGGTGCATTTTACCCAAGCCTACATGCTTGATATATTTGATATCATCCTCATTTGTAAGTCACATGAGTAGTCATGTGAACACCTCTTGTAAAAGAGTTCATTTTTATCTCTTGTAATTGAAAAAAGAAAAAGGAAAAGGATGGCTTACCTCATGCATGATGTAAAAGCAATTTCGTGGCTCTAACTACCAAAACCCACGATTTTTTGAGCTGAGGGAATATCTCCTAACTTTGGGGATCACTTTTAGGTGGAGCCATTCGAATTCGAATTCAAAACTCCCTCCAAGACTAGCTATAAAAGGAGCAAGAAGGAAGAGGCAATTAGCAAGCCTTGTACGTGACCACTTCATGTCATTTTGTAGAGATTGAAGAGCTTACTCCATAGCTCTATCATTCTACTCCCATTGTGCAAAGATTCATTGCCAATGTGGTTGTAATCATATGTGAATCTATACATTTATTATCATCTACTTCTCTGTTTTGTTCTCTGCTATACTCACTCAGAGTAGTACCTTCAGAAGGTCATATCTCGAGTTCTACTGATCCTTTTTCAGTGATTTAACATGCGTTGGATATCTCTTACTGCCTACTTTCTGCATATCAACTTTCAAGGTCATTGGATTTATAGTTTTGGAGATATCTGCATTTTACTGCTCACTGGTCTATCTCTGCAGAGCCTCGAGAATGGTGGGCATGTTCCAGAAATTGATGAAACTTGTTCTCAGTGCTCAGTCCATCGTTTGAAGTGTTTTAACTTGGATTGGGAAGCTTGCTAAGTCTATTTGCTATGCCCAAAAGGAATTTTTCTAATTCCTACCAGGTTGAGAGCACTGTTCATTTTTTCCAACAGGTGTATGTCCAAAAATAGCAAGTTTTGGGAGCTAGTCATTTCGCAACTAGTCTGTCTTCTTTGGATTGCATCCACCATCTCTCTTCACATTAGGCATTACCTCTAACTAGATTTTTTAGGTTTTGATTCCTTCTAAGATATAAAAAACATGAGAAAATGATTCATCTTGGAATCTATTGCAATTTTGGAAAGATACTTGAAAGGAATTCTTAGAGGTTTAAACAATATTGTGAAGGTTTACTACTTCAATTGTGTTCATTTTTTGAGTATCAAACTCTGTGCGACTAAGAAACATAGCCCAAATTTCCACATAGCTTCACTTGAGATATTACTAGTAGACATGACCCACAATTCATGAATGGAAACCACACTAGTGCGTGCTTAATATTAAAGTACATCAAATTTTGTAATAGTAATAACAAAACATAAAATATTGATCTTGAAAGCCTTTTTATCTTACCAAGCAAGCCAAGTTGGAATGATGAATTGCAATAGCTCACAAGTCTGCATTTTGACACTTGCATATATACCCAGAACGTTTGTCACACACATATACATAAAAACATGATAAGTTCATTTCAAGGACTCCATAAGGATAAAGGTGTGCATGAATTGTGGTTATATGATAACATGACTTATAACATTCTTTCCAACATACTTTAGACCAATTAAGTAGTAGCAACAATCTTCAAAGGCATTTCTTAATCAATTCGAGTGTTTTCTCCTCCAATGAGTCATTGATACTCCCTATATACATTATGAAAAAGTCAACAATTGCTCAAAAAGTTAGTACTATAGTCCATAGTACATTATATTATATACACATTACTATATTGCATAGTACATACATCCATGCATGATGGATACAAAAATATTTCCTCAACGCAAATAAGCTACTTCTATCTATTCACATGAAGTTTTGAAAAAAGAAAATAAAAAATCTATGTTGAAGAGACTAGGGGAATCGAAGCCCTTCATCATGCAACATGAATCTACCAAGATCTTTGATGTTGGGGGGGGAGTTACACATTTACCAAAAAGTAAAAGTGTATCTTATTCTCCCCCATAAAATATTAGTAATGTTTCTCAAAATATACAAATAAAACAACTATACCGGCGAAAAGATGAAAAAGAAGTACAAAAAGATTACAAAGTTTAGAAGCATACCTGTACCATTCAATGGTTGATTCGATCATATGATATCATGAAAATTTTATTTTCCTATACAAAAAGTTAGCAAAATTGAGAACAAAAAGAAAAACACTACAAATCAACAAAATTCCTACACTTTTGTGATTCCCAAATTTTATGACCTCTACCTAGTCCATCTCATTCACTTTTGTACCGTTGCTAATGCAAAAACTGATAACTTCATAACATGCTAAGAGGAGTTGTTGGTGCATGTAACAGTATTCCCTATATGGGTAGGCTTGAGTGAAGAGAAGAAACTACGCTACGAGATATATGTTTGGTCGCCCCACTATCAAAGTACCAAACATCTGAGTCTACTACATACATGCACTACTCATGCGAAGTTGGGTCAAAATTGCATACAGTAGTAAACGCCCATTCTTCTTCCTACATAAGATTAGCAGACTCTGTTTTCGGTGCAGAGGCCTCTACAACAACCATTCCGGCCTCTTTCTTCTTTGCCTCTTTAGTAGCCAGTTTTGGACAACTCTTAATGGCATGATCATTTGCTTTACAGTATTTGCAAAACAATTTCTGCTTTTTTTATTTCTTCTCATATTTGTCTTCCTTCTTCGAATGTGTAGCATTTGCAGATTTCTGCTTACTAGTAGAAGAGCTCCATTTTCCTTTGCCCTTTTGACTAGCCAGGAAAGCTTGACCTTCAATACACATAATAGACCCGTTCTGCCTAGACTAGTCTTCCTGCAACAAAACAGAAACTAATTCTTCAAATGTTAAGGCATTTGGATTGCCTTTCATCATCAAACAAAGAGTAGAAGCAAAACTCTGATATGAGTCGGGAAGACTATTTAGAACAATCTGCACAAGTGAACTGTCAGGAAGGACTTCATCTGTAGAAATCAACTATTCCTTCAAATCCTTGATCTTTGTCAGAAAATTGTCCATAGAACCACCTTCATTCATGTGCTCACTCTCTAACTATTTTCGGAGGTAAGCAACACGAGCCTCATTCCTAGCCTGGTACAATGTGGTAAGTGTATCCCAAGCATCCTTAGTTGTTCTGCAAGAGCGAATGTGAGGAATAATAGCACGTTTGATAGACAAAGCTATCAATGCATGTGCCTGAGCATCTCTGCCATCCCAATAAATTTTCTCTATAGGAGGTGCAACAGAGACAGTAGCATAAACAGGAATATGCAAAATATCACCATCTTCGACACCTTCTACATCAGCTTCAGTACATGCAGTTCTAACATTTGTAGGTGTGATAAGACATTTTTCAACACCTTGTGTTGATATATTTAGGTAGTGATGTGTGTGAACACTCCTTCCTTGTGTTGTTCGTGTGCTTCCATAGATGTCTATCTCCAACAATTGGTATCAGAGTAGGTCATCGCTTCATCTAGGGTGTCGTCGACACTCCTCCGGTTACAATCTCAGAATCACACGAATTTTGGTGAGCATACTCAGCGTGTTTCCGAGATCAAAACTTCTTTGCTCTATGGTGCCGAAATCGCGATCTAAGCTCGTTTCAACCTCCGAACACACTATCATAGTGCTTGTGCAGGCTATTTCGTCTTTTTATGCCAAAGGTATATACTAATTTCTGTTCGCCAGTATAAGCGTCTCAAAGTCTGCTACAGGTCTAGTGGAATTCGTCTGGGCACTTCTGTTCAACTTTTTGAGATATAGTCAATTTTTTGCATCAAGGTATTTTAGTCACCGGCCATGGCTGAAAGCAGTGATGTATTCCGTATGTTGGCTGTTGAGGATAAGTTGGATGTTACCAACTACCCGTTGTGGGCTTATATGATGCGCCATGTGTTGGTTGCAAAAGGACTATGAAACATTGTGTAGGGTGTCTAATGTCCTATCACACTTGCAACTATTACAACTACAGGTACTGAAGCTGATGCAGAAGGTGTCGAAGATGATGATATTCTGCATGTTCCTGTTCGTGCTGCGGTTTCTGCTGCACCTACTGCAGAGCAGATTTGTTGGGATGGAAGAGATACCCATGGTCAGATGCTTTATTTGAGCCAGGGATCAAGAAGAACCTGTTATCAGTTTTTGCATTAGCCAAGATTGGCTTGGTTATGAAATTTGTTGACGATAGATGTGCAGTTCATGATCTATCAAATGGCGACGTGATTATTGCTTCTGGCCTTTTATGTCGTGGGCTGTAGTATAAGCTCATAGACTATGAAAGATCTGTAAGTGATTCGGCATGTGCAGTACATGATTCTCAGGCTATGTCAGATGCAAAGCTTTGGCATGCACACTTTGGTCATCTGAATTTTGCTAATTTGCTATGCCTGCAGAATTTTGAAATGGTGTCCTCTTTGCCCAAACTTGAGGCACTTGGAAAACATGTTTGTGAAGCCTGTATTTTGGGCAAAATGCAGCGTTCCTCATTTCCAAAAGATGGTGGGATATATGTCTTCTGATTTTAATGCAATATTCATGACTGAACGTGGGATAAAACACCAGTGTACAGTGTCATATACACCTCAACATAATGGAATTGCTAAATGAAAGAACATGTCTCTCATGGAGATGGCAAGGAGTATGGTCAAGAGTCAGGCTTTACCACATAGTTTCTGGCTTGAGGCTGTCATGTGTGCAGCATATGTACTGAACAGGTGTCCCACTAAAGTGCTGCAGTCTATCACTCTGTATGAGGCTTGGCATGATCGCAAGCCATCTGTTGCTCATCTTCGTGTTTTTGGTTGTTTGGCATATGCATTAGTGCCGAAACATCATCGTAGAAAATTGGATGATAAAGCAGTAAAATGTATTTTTGTTGGGTACAATTCTGAAAGTAAAGGCTATCGTCTATATCATCCACAGACTATACACATTCTGGTTAGCCGTGATGTTGTTTTTGTGGAGGATGCTATTCAGCCATTGCTTTCATGTACTAAGGAGACAGTTGTTAGCTCCAAAGACATGTATGATACTTTGCTGCCTCTTTTTACAGGTGGACAGTCTAGTGCTAGTCGTAATGAGGCAACTTCTCAGCCTTTGCATGTTTCATGTGATGATGTAGATCATTCCATTTCTGATGCAGATTTACATGATGCACTTATTGATGAGAGACTGATATTGAGCAAGCAAGAACTATGCCAAAATGATGGTGCAGACCTTGCATGATAGCAAATTAGATGCACCTCTCTCATATCCTACTCGATCAAGCTCTCATAGTGCCTCTTTGCATCAGATTGCTATGATATGGCTGCATCTAGTCTCTGTGATGAGACTGAGCTTGTTTCATTTGATGAAGCACAAAATTCAGAAAATTGGATGGCTGCTATGCAATCTGAATAGGATGCAATAATGAAGAATGGTACTTGGTCTTTATGTGACTTGCCTCCTGGCAAGAAGGCCATTGGCACTAAGTGGGTATACAAGCTGAAGCGTAAACCTGATAATACAATTGATAGGTATAAGGCTAGGCTTGTTGCAAAGGGTTATGCACAGGAAAGAGGCATTGATTTTGATGAGACCTTTGCACCTACATGCCGTATGACTACTGTTCGGAGCATTTGTGCACTTGCCGCCCATCATGGTTGGAATGTACATCAGTTGGACATTAAAATTGCATTTCTGAATGGTGACTTGCATGAAGAAGTGTATGTTTTTCAGCCCTGTGGCTTTGTGCAGAATGGGCATGAGAACCAGGTGTGCAAGTTAAAGAAGGCATTCTATGGTTTAAAGCAAGCACCACCTGCTTGGTATGAAAAGATACATGCCTATCTGATTGCACATGGTTTTGATAATAGTCCAATTGAAAGCACCTTATATGTTCAACGTGCTAATGATGTACTTCTGATCATTGTGGTTTTTGATGACATGCTGCTCACTGGTCCTCGTGAGAAGCATATTGCTGATTTTAAGGCTGATTTACATGCCTCATTTGAGATGTTTGATTTGGGGCATTTGCATCATTATTTGGGCATTCAGTTTATGCACGTTGATGGTCAAATGGCTTTGTGTCAAACGAAATATATTGACACATTATTGCAGTGTTTTGGCTTTGAAGACTGTAAGCCTATTGCCACTCCTATGGAGACATGTTTATGTTCGAGTCTTCATGATGTTGGAGATGCATTTGATGCTATTCTCTATCAGCAGGCTATTGGATGCTTGATTTACTTATGCATTACTCAGCGAGATATTCAATTTTTTGTCTCACAGATGAGCAAGTTTATGCATTGCCCAAGAGTCAAGCATTGGCAGGCGTTTAAGTGTATCTTTTGCTACTTGAGTGGTACTCGACTACTTGGGTTGTTTTATCCCAAGAGGGGATCACTACCGCCAAATTTGCATGCTTTTTCTGACTCTGATTGGGCTGGTTGCTATGACACTTGTGTGTCCACTAGTGGCTTTTGCTTCATGCTTGGTAGCTCATGTATATCTTGGTTGAGCAAGAAGCAGCCTACTGTGGCCACTTCTAGTTGTGAGGCTGAGTATAGGGCAACTTTCACAGCGACTGTTGAGTGTGTGTGGCTCAGACGCCTCATGGCTGATTTGGGTGTGGGTTAGTCTTCTGCCACCACCATCTTCACTGACAGTCAGAGCGCATTGGCAGTTGCAAGGAACCCTGTGTTCCATGCTCGCACTAAGCATATTATGTCAGGGAGAGGTTCTCTGCTGGGGAGATCAGCTTGGCATATGTGCCCACGCAGGAGAACATTGCAGACCTTTTCACGAAGGCTCTACCTAGGGAGAAGTTTGAAGCTTTCCGCAAAGCTTTGGGTTTACTTCCTTTTGTGGAGTGATTTCCTCATAGCTTGGCACTTCCTTATACATGAGTGCCAGCTACTTATTCACCGCATCACTCCCAGGGGGGATTTGTTGATATATTTAGGTAGTGATGTGTGTGAACACTCTAGGACCACCAGGGCACTTTTTTCCCTATTTAGGAGGTTTTTTGTCATGAATTTCTAGAGTTCAATACACTCTCGAAAAGAGAAGTTAGGAATTGCTCATCAACTTGACATTTCCTAAAAAACTTTTAGCTAAAGTCTTTGAGAAAAGTATCCTAAGTTGGATAATTTTTATTTTTGAATTTGACCTGTTCAAAATAAAGTAAGGTTACGCAAAAGTAATGGAAAACTTTCTCCTATAATTTACATAGGATTTTCAAAACCATTAGGGTAAAGTAGTCCTCTAGTTGGGTGAAAAGATCAAGTAACTGTTGGTTGGGAGTAACCATTGTACAAACATCCAAGTTAGATGTTTCAGTCAACCAAACTTCTAGTTTTCCAAATCAAATTCAAGTGAATCAAGAGTTCTCAAATGCTTGCGAGGGATAAAGAATCCCCCCCTAAAGTACTAATTAGTCCATGCACCAGTCATATAAAAAAATGGACTAGTAATTGGGATCCACCCATTTCACATGTTTGTGCCCAAATCACACCTAATAAAATAGTGAATTGCCCAAAGATGTTTTTAGATCCACCTTTATTATTTATTCACTACTTTGTTCTTTGATCACTTTATCAAAATGCAAAGCAAGATGGTGTTTTGAATCATTTGGGTAGGGATGCAACCATAGAGATGAGACATGTTCTTCCAATTTTAGAACATGAGGCTCGAGGGTTGCCCATAATATCTATTTGAGGATGAAAATATTTTCCAAGGGGAAAGAATGTAATAAAGTAAGTTTATGATCTAAGGCTATGGATGATTTAGATAGATCTAAAATCAAACATTGTTTGGTCACTCGTGTGTATGACCAAAGATATCAAGACTAGACTTATGTAGAAAGGCATGTGCTCTTGTAAACAAGTGATCCACTTAGCCTAGTGGTTATGAATCAAGGGTGTGAAAAAGGAGGTCTTAGGTTCAACTTCCATGGATTGCATGGGGAGATTATCTTGCCCAAAGAGGTAGATCATTCTAGAAGCATCCACTTGAGTTAACTCCAGTTAACTGGGATACTTGGCACACATGCAGTTACATGGTTGAACATGGATGGTTTGAATCCACCTACCCAAGAAGGAAATCCTTTGGAGAGAGTTATACATAAAAGCATATGGTTAGGAAAAATTATTCTCTCTAACACATGATGATCGTAATCGTTAGTCTCTTGCAATGAATATCATGTATATATGTGTATATTATACGTATCTATGCATGCATTTATGCACCTATAAATGTTTTTATGTATGTATGCATGCATATAATTATTCACATATGTTGTGTGCAATATGCATGGATGTATGTATGTATGTATGCATAAATGCATATATGGATGTATGTGTATGTATATGTATCTATGCATATTTTTATGTATATATGCATTAGTGCATATATAGATGTACTATGTATATGTGTATATATCTATGCATATATGCACGTATTTATGCATATGCATGTGTGTGCAATGTGGATGCACACATGTATGTATGCATTTATATTAATCTATGTGCGCCCAATCCGTATGTATGTATATACGCATCTATCTATATATATATATATATATATATATATATATATATATATATATATATATATATATATATATATATATGTGTGTGTGTGTGTGTGCGCGTATTTATATATGTATGTAAGTCTTTATACATGTAAGTAAGGCTGTGATATGTATTTATGCATATATATCTATGTATGTGTGCATGAACACAAATCCATGCATGTATGTTTGTACGTGTGAGTGTGTTATATGCACGCATGACCTAAGTGTGTTATATATGTACTTATGTTTGCACAAATGTATGTATGTACTATGTATGTATGTACTTATGTTTGCATAAATCTATGTATGTGTCTATGTACTATGTTTGTCTATATGTAAGTATGTATATATTTATATATGTATGTATTTATGTATATATATGACTGTATGAATATGTGTATGTAATATGTATAATATAAGTACATAAGTATGCATGTTTGTGTGATTTTATAGATATGTATGTTTGTCTATATGTAAGTATGTATATATTTATATATGTATGTATTTATGTATATATATGACTGTATGAATATGTGTATGTAGATATGTATAATATAAGTACATAAGTATGCATGTTTGTGTGATTTTATAGATATGTATGAATATATGTATGTAATAATGTATGTGGAATGTATAATATAAGTACATAAGTATGCATGTATGTTTGTGTGATTTTATAGATATGTATGAAAGACTGAAACCCTATTGTTTATTAGGGAAAAAGTTCATGAGAAGTTTAAGTTAGTGAAAAAATTCATTGAGAAGCTTAACTCTGAATGCTCAGGCTCCATGAAGCCCAAGGCTAGGCTTCAAATTTAAGCCCTCACTCCAAGTCCGAAGTGCTCATTCTACCCCGACAATGAGAAACATTACTTGTTAAAATTGTGTGTGTTTTTTTTTTTTTTTTTTTTTTTTTTAATGGAGGTTCGGCCGAGGCCTACTCCCCCGGACTTTAACTTTGAAATTACAACTGTACAAGAAAGGGCATAGTACCCATGGGACCCCCCTTATCCCACAAGAACAGGGGTAAGACTCAGACCAAGAAGGACTTACATCATCACGCCCGAAGGCAGCATCACGCCCGAAGGCACAGGTAAACGGCCCGAAGGCAGCATCACGCCCGAAGGCGCAGGTGTCCCGCAGCACAGGGGGTTGAACCCACGCCCCCGCCTCAAGAGGCGAGGGATTCAACCACTAAACCAGGCTTCTGAGACTGTTAAAATTGTGTTGTTTTTTTCTATACCTCTGACTTTATGTTGCGCAGCTACTCCTGATACGGTAAGCTTACAGTGAACAAGAACTCATCGGAAGCGCTGTCGACCGACTCGACGCCCTAAAAAGATTTCTGTGCTTGAATGTCTTCGTCTTGCACGAAAAGCGTGCTGTCTACTGAAAAACAACAACAGAGGCAACCAGTAATGGCGGAAATACGGAATTCGGAAATAGAAATGATCTCTCTCAGGATCCCATCGCCACTGTGCTGATCTGTTCCTGTCGCGTAAAGGAAAAGAGGAAGTTCGAGACAGATGTCGCGGGGCGGGTCAGTCCCGACTCCCAAATTCCCAGTAGTGCACACACCTTTCGACAGAACACTCAAGACTCGCATATTCGTCATGATTAAAAGCCAGGCGCAGAATTTACAATCTATTGCGCAGAGAGAGAGAGAGAGAGAGAGAGAGAGAGAGAGAGAGAGAGAGAGAGAGAGAGAGAGAGAGACGATGTTGTCATATTGTAGATGGGTGTTTCAAGCGTCCGCAGCTACGATACTCAGAGATGCAGACTCCTGCTGCACGAAGATTGCTCATCTCACTTATGCTCGTGAGTTCTCGAACGTTTGGCCAGGTTCTTCTTCTTGAGATCTTCTGCTCTCTATATCTGCATGACCGCGGTTCCTTCTTTCATGCACCACTGCGTCCTGTGAGCATTTCTTTGAATAGATGCCTTGTTTGTGATTCTGGGTCTGTTAATATTTGTGTGCGTATGCACACTTCAGGTTCTCCCGTAAGCTTATGGTGTTCGAATAATGTCGTTACACCAGATCTTCACAATGATACTACGAGGAGATTGCAAATGTCGCCTCAAGGAGCTGCATCAAAGATAAATATGAATAGTCGCTGCGATGTTTCTAAGGAGTCCGACGCCAAGGATGACTTCGTATTTGAGTGCGATCGTACCTTTTGCCCTCCAGAAAAACTTGAACATTGCCCTCTTCTGCAATTAGGACTCCGACAGCCGCGAGGGGATGAAAATCTAACTCATCGGCTTGATAATGGTCTCCAAAGCTTGAAACGAACTCTTAAATGCCCACGCTCATATAAAGCTCTCTTTGTCGATGCTGCCGGCACACTTATCGAGGCATCGCAGTCTACTCAGCAGGTATGCGTATCATACTTGTTCTTTTCTTTCGTTTCTTGCACATTCAAAGCGACTTTTTAATCCTCAGGTTTATCACGAAATCGGTCTCAAATATGGCGTGAAGCTCTCGGAGGACGAAATCGCAGCTAAGTACAAAGCTGCATATGGTCATCCTTGGTGCAGATTCAGAATGCGGTGTGTTTGTCTTGCAGCTATTGTGTTGATTCCCTCTATTACTACTGTATTCGGATGGAGAAGTAAACATTTTGCCAAATCCTGGGTTAATCTGACTGCAGATACGAAGATGATGGTCGTCTTTACTGGCAACGAATTGTGCAGGAGGCAACCGGATGTAAAGATCCTGGTCTTTTAGAAGACCTGTACCAATACTATACAACCGATAAGGTGCTTGGGACTTGATATGCTTTATTCATACTGGGCCTGTGTATGCATATGTTCATACATAGAGGTATGTGCATTGTCAAAGTCTACATGCATGATTTGTTTTCGTACATCAACTTGAATACGTACATGCATGTACATGCTCTCTTTGGGCATTCGTCTGTTTCGGATTTCGTTTTGCTTTAAACTTGAGATTGTCTCTTGCGTAGGCTTGGCACATAGGAGACCCTGATGCAGAAAAGGCCCTCAAGGCCATCAGAAATGCAGGAATCAAGGTTGCTGTTGTGTCCAATTTTGATACGAGATTGAGGCCTCTAATGAAACTACTGGGTTGCTATGACTGGTTTGACTCCATAGTAGTGTCTGCTGAGGTAAGAGCTGAAATTATAAGAGGTAAATTCTGAACATATCGTCAATGATCATGACCAGGTTATAAGGGGATCTTTGTGTATATTAACTTATTTCTCAATCAGAAGAAGCCAATAAATGTGTCTTTATGGAGCTACTAGTGCACAATCATCAAGGGAGCTTGTCCGTGGGAATTCCACTTTTATTTTGTTTGTTTTTTTTTTTCGAAGTTCGGTCATCGACCTACTCTTCCAATTACTGGGTTGCTATGACTGGTTTGACTCCATAGTAGTGTCTGCTGAGGTAAGAGCTGAAATTACAAGAGGTAAATTCTGAACCTATTGTCAATGATCATGACCAGGTTATAAGGGGATCTTTGTGTATATTAACTTATTTTTCAATCAGAACAAGCCAATAAATGTGTCTTTGTGGAGCTACTAGTGCACATGCATCAAGGGAGCTTGTCCGTGGGAATCCCACTTTTTTTTTTTCTCCCTTTTTTTTTTTTTTAAATATACTTTTTTTATTGGTTGAAGTTCGGTCATCGACCTACTCTTCCAATTACTGGGTTGCTATGAGTGGTTTGACTCCATAGTAGTGTCTGCTGAGGAAAGAGCTGAAATTATAAGAGGTAAATTCTGAACATATCCTCAATGACCACGATCAGGTAATGAAGGGATCTTTGTGTATATTAACTTATTCTCAATCAGAAGAAGCCAATAAATGTGTCTTTGTGGAGCTACTAGTGCACATCCATCAAGGGAGCTTGTCCGTGTGAATCCCTCTTTTGTTTTGTTTGTACTTTTTTTTGGAAGTTTGGTCATCGACCTACTCTTCCAATTATGCTTGAAAGATTGAAATAACAAGACACACCCTCAGGATCCCCTTATCCCCACTTTCCAGTGGTAAAGCATTACACCACGGTTCCGAAAAATCCTGTGTGATCAAATTTTCGTTGTTTGAGAGACGACTTTTCAAATCTTATGAAGGTCTACAGAGTGCATACAAATCATGCTGTATATATGTTCACATCCCGTAGGGCAGTTGGTTGAGCTTTGGCTTCTTGAGGCAGAGGTCCAGGGTTCAAGTCCCAGGCTGGGCATGTATGGCTTTGGCGAGTTAAACCAGTTGTAATGTTGTAATCTTGTCTAACCCCAGCTTTGTTGGATAAAGAGGGGTCCTGCGGGTACTATGCAATTCACTTGTACAGTTGCACTTTGGAAGTTAAAGCTCGGGGGAGTAGGCTTCAGCTGAACCTCCATTTTTAAAAAATCCTGCTGTATCGCAAACAGAGAACTCTGCAAGTCTTTCTTTAAAAAATGTTTGAAATTGTTTATGCGCATATTGGTTGCAGGTGGGGGTAGAGAAACCAAACCCAGAAATTTTCTTGATTGCATGCAAAGAGCTTGGTGTCAAGCCAGAGCAAGTGTTGCACGTAGGAAACGACAAGACAAATGATCTGGTGGGAGCTACAGAAGCAGGCTGTGATTCACTTCTTTGGGGTGTGGAAGTTGTCAATTTCACAGAGGTGGATTAATAACATTCAGTCCCATTCTTGACATTGCAATTTCCCTGTTAGACTACCCTTGATACACACATGATGCAGGTAGCAAAGAAGCTTGGAATTAAGGTATGATATACTCTTTAAGTGGCGTCTCAACATCCTTGAAGATGGAGAAGGTTCAGACAACGTGGATCGTCTAGATGAATCTCAAGATGGAACAATGATACAAGTGTTTGTGATTCAGACCATATAAATCTCTCTTGTCACCATCGCTTTGATAGCGAAATGAATCATCATGATGTGGTCTTGGGAATCACTCCGCTGCTGGCGAAGGTGCTTATTCCCACTCCGCTGCTGGCAAAGGTGCTTGAAAGCATCTAGATGGCTTGCAATGTTGGAAGGCTGGTTCAGAATCATGTATTTCTATTTGTATTTTCGGGTTCCATATCCCTGTACATGGGTATTGTGTATGTCTTCTATCGTTGTTGAAGGTGGTTGGTGTAGAATATGCAGAGTGGGACGAGCATCCTTCAAACAGCTACCCCACTCCCACCTGAGAAAATTGTACTGCTTTTAGGGTAATTTTTTCACCATTTAATTTGGAAGTCTATCGTTGCTGAAGGTGGTTGGTGTAGAATATGCAGAGTGGGACGAGCATGTCCTTCAAACAGCTACCCCACTCCCACCTGAGAAAATTGTACTGCTTTTAGGGTAATTTTTTCACCATTTTTGGAAGGCGATGAAACATATTACCGTAATAGGTAATTCAGAGTACCATATCGAGGTTGGTATCGTGTACAACATCTATGAGCCAGCCTCTGGTGTAAGCCTTGGGCCTTTGATAACAATGTGTCTGTTGGAGTGACTGCTGAGCCTATATACATACTTCATGTGCCTTGGGCCTTTGATAACAATGTGCCTTGGGCCTTTGATAACAATGTGTCTGTTGGAGTGACTGCTGACCCTATCTACATACTTCATCAATGGTGGTAAGAAATGAGCCTATATACATACTTCATCAATGGTGGTAAGCAACTAGAGAGCGAGAGAAGCGCACATGTATTGTGTCTCTTCTTCGGCATGAGTCATTGTTCAGGGAACACTTAATTCCTTCAGATCTGCATGTGTACACTACTGAGTACAGCTTGTCTTATCTGATACGAACATTCATGGTTAATATCGAAAGAGCACTATCAGTTTTTGCTTAGAAAAAGACCGCCCTTGTCCAATCAACTTTTGTGATTCCTTCGTGATCCTGGGCAGGAGTGTTGATGACAGATGACGTATTCTCTTTCACGTTTCTTTCTTCACATTCTCTCTAGAAAAAGAGACAAGATGATCGAAAGGTTTCTTCACATTCTATTCTCTCTAGAAAAGGAAACAAGATGACTGAAAAGTCTAAAGTGTGCTTTCTGCAATGCAGGTTTCTTTTGATGGAATTTCCAAAGCGAAAGAGGTAACAGGAAAGAGTCATAAGTCTAAACTCTGCTTTCTGCAATGCAGGATTTTTTTTTTGGAATCATGGAATTGTTCTCAGTGATTTTTATACATTTTCAGATTTCCACCTTTATATTTTGAGAGAGAGAGAGAGAGAGAGAGAGAGAGAGAGAGAGAGAGAGAGAGAGAGAGAGAGAGAGAGAGAGAGAGAGAGAGAGAGAGAGAGAGCACATGTTGCATACGGCAGCCATATCTCTCAGGGCATCTCGTCTCTGATGCTTATACGAGGGCAAGGGCGTCCAGTCTTTTTGCTTTTTTCACCGAGGAAACTTAAAATCTTATAAACAAATTTCTTTAAATTATATAAACAAGAAGCTTACAAGAGAATGAAAAAGCTTACAAGAGAATTAAAGTACAAGAGACTTAAAGGGAGATACAAAGAAAGCACAAGAGCTTTTCATCCCTTTCATCAAGGATCAATTTTCTTTTTAGTTTGTTGCTTTGGATAATAAAGGTTTTCTTTTCTTTTTGTCTAAACAGAGGGCTACTCTTGTGATTTATATTTTTTCTACCTAGGTAATCTAGGGATTTTTCTATAGACTATTCCTTGGAAGAAGCATCAAAGATTAATGCGCATTACTCTTGTGACTTCTGATTCTTCTTCCTAGGTAATCGATGGGCTTCTCAATGTAGCACTCCTTTGGAGATTCTTCAAAGTTCAAGGGCTTCTAGTTTTCCTTATCCTCTACTTTCAAGGGCCAACATGACATGGATATGGAGTATTGAACCTTGGGCCTTCAACCTAGGGTCCACTATGTCTTTCACTTCATCACGCATCCCCATGTAAAGTAAAAACTATGATTTATTTTTGGATTATAAGTGTTATTGATTTGAACCAACTATTGAATACACATAATTGTCGTAGGATCATCGAATCCCACAAAGCACCACACACGTATGGACATACATAGACAAAATTACATTGGTTTGTAGGTGAAGTACCACACAATAATGGACATACATATACAAAATTCCATTGGTTTGTAGCAAAGCACCGCACAATTATGGACATGCATAAACAAAATTCCGTTGGATGATGGCAAAGACTTGAAAAATGACTAGCTTGATTCAACTAGTTGTTAGTGGACCTTTTTTCCATTAAAGACCACCTTGCTAATATGGGTGAACTTCTTGAATATTGGATGTGATAATTGATATCTAAACTCTCCACTTGTGCTTAGAAAGTAGAATGCATTTCCAACTCTTGATATCAAGCTTCTAAAGAAGTTGTTTCGACACATGCACATAGGCCTCACAACCAAAAATCTTCAGGTGATCACAACTCAAAGGCTATGTTGTCCATAGCTTATGTGCTACCTCCAACCCCTTGGGCTCGGTGACAAATTGACCACATATGCTTCTTCCCAAAATCCTTTTTCTAGATCTTTGTCATGCAACTTCAACACAAGGCATTTATGGATGGTTCAATTAATTAATTTTTCTACAACATTTTTTGTGAGGAGTGTATGCAATTGCAAGCTCCCATTGTATGCCCTGCCATTGGCAATAGTCATTGGAGTATATGCAATTGCAAGCTCCCATTGCATGCCCTTACAATATTGGCAATAGTCATTGAACTCCTATGACATGTATTCTCCACCATTATCAAACCAAAGTGGTTTCAAAATTTTCCAAGTCTCTATATCCAACACAACTAAACATTTTAGAAAAATAAAAAATACTTTATCCTTTCAATTGTGAGGATTTGCCTTAACCTTCCTCTTTGAGTCATTCACAAGGGTGATGAAGTACAATCCACCATAAATAGATGTTGTGGGCATCAATCCACATGTTGAAAGATGGTTTGGCTTTATGCTTGTTTCAACAAACTGGTAATGTTCACTTATTGAAAAGTTTATAAAGGAAATTGTTAGAATATGTTTTTTCGGAAAAATACTTACAACCCACTATGTGATATGTAACACAATTGATTGTGCCACATTCTCGAGATAGAAATATAAAAAATTTTTAGTAATATACCATTTTGATGGAAAAACAGAAGATAAAGTGTACCCACCTTAGTGTCTCTCACAAAAATACTACTCCCTTTGGTAATTTGATATGATTGAAAGAAGACTACCTTGTAGTTTGTACCATTTAGTTTTCTAATTAACATAAACACTACATGTCATATGTACTTTAGTGTGAAGTACACTCCATCCACAACTTGAGTTCATACAGTACAACTCCCACCATGTTACATTAATGTGAGCTTCCAAGTTTAACCATACCCATGATTTTCTTTTTGTAGTTCACGAGCCATCTTCGATGTCGTTTCACAAATTGTATGAGTTTTGTTGTTCGAAGTCACTATCCTAAATGTCTTTAGACTTTCTCACTTAGAAACGCATCCTAAACATTTGTATATACAAGTTTTCCTTGAGTGCACTATTATTGATAGCGATGAAGAATGTATCCCAAGATAAGGATAATATGAACAAAAATAAGGAAATCTTTGTCTAATTATGTATATTCAACTTAGGTGCCTATAAATGCGACATCAAACTCATTTATGTTGCTAGCAACACCATCTAGATCAAGCATTCAAAACTCATTGAACTTTGCATGACAGTATTAGATATTGTGTACTTCTCATAGGTATGACATAAATTATGCCACAAATTATTTTCTTGTATTTTACCATTGACAAATGGATATTATTAACTAGATGTAACGAAATCATAGAACTAGCTATCTCTTTGAGCTCTTCCTAGTCATCCTTGTAATATTGGAAGGTTTATTTGTCATATCTTACATTGATCTCCATTGCCTCTTTTAAATCAATATGTCCATTAACTCATTCTTCGAATGTGTAAAGTTCATCCAATCTAACTTCTTGATTTGATCTCATGGCTCTCCTTTTTTGGAGTAAGATAGCCTTTTCTTTTAGCTAGTGATTCGGAAACTCTTGAATTAGACAAACAAGAATCTATAGGCTCAAACACTGAGTATATCACCTTGCTATGCATTGGCTGGCGATTAAGCACATCTTTCCCTATTTCACATCTTTCTCTATTTTAGTGGTACCCGACCACTTGAATTGTTTTATCCCAAGGGGGGATCATTATTGTCAGGCTAAAATGCATGTCAAATGGGTTGGTAGCTATCACACTCCTATGTCCATTAGTGTTTTTTGCTTCATGCTTGGTAGTTCATACATATGTTGGTTGAGCAAGAACTTATAGTTGTGAGGTTGAGTATAGAGTAGCTTTCATAACAACTATTGCATGTGTGTGACTCATAAGCATTTTGGTTGATTTGAGTGTTGGTAAGCCTTCTTCCATCACCATCTTCATTGACAGTCAAAGGGCATTGGCAATTGTGTTCCATGCTTGCACAAAGCACATTGAGGTGCATTATCATTATGTTAGGGAGAGGTTCTCTACTAGAGAGATCAATTTGGATTTTATGCACACATAAGAGAATGTTGCAGACCTTTTCACAAAGGCTCTACCTAGGGAGAAGGCTAAAGCTTTTCACAAAGCTTTGGGCTTACTTCCTTTTGTGGATTGATCTCCTTCCACATAGATTGGCACTTCCTTCTATGTGAGTGGAAGCTCCTTGTTCACTGCATCACTCCCAAGGGGCATTTGTTGATATATTTCAGTAGCGATGTGTATGAACACTCTTGGGACCATCGAGGCACATTTTTCCCTCTTTGGGAGGTTTTTTTCCCTAGCTTGTATATACATCTATAACCCTAATGTGTGAGTAACTTTTATACATTCACTTGGTAATACATTCAATGTTGTGTTGTGCTCCAAGCTGCTTCTTCTTTTTCTTCTTCTTCTTCTTCTTCTTCTTCTTCCTTGTGCTGCTCATGTGCTTCTATATACCTCGAACTCCAATTTCCCCAACTCTATGGATTGAATGAAAATCTCTATCTTTGATTTTTCTATTTCTTCTTCCTTTCCCCTTTATTATAATATTGGTGATTACTAGTTTAGTGCCTTAGTGTGCTCTACTCTAAACCAACAAGGTGTGTATTCATGAAAATGTCTTTTTGGTATTCATGCTACTTACGTATAATGCATAAACTTGCTCATCTGAGAGACAAAAGATTGAATATCAGGTCAAGTTATGCAAGTAAATCAAGCATCCAAGATCGTGCTGATAGAGAACAACATCAAATGCGTCTCTAGAATCATGAAGACTCAACCGTAAACATGTTTCATCCATCAACTTGCATAAATAGAATGTGCAAATAATGACGCAAATGCCCCAAATTTGAGATTTCAAAAGAGGCATGCAAATCAGCCTTAAATTCAGCAATATGCTTCTAATTAGGACTAGTGAGTAGCATGTCATCAACATAGACTATGACCATCATAAGTACATCATCTTCACATTTAACATATAAGGTACTCTCAGTTGGATTGTTATGAAAACCATGTGCACTCTAGTAGACATGTATCTTTTCATACCAAGCACATGGTGCATGCTTCAAACCATATAATGCCTTTTTTAACTCGCATACTTTGTTTTCATGTCCTTTTTGCACAAAGTCACGGGGCTGAAATTCATACACACTTTCATCTAAGTCACCATTGAGAAATGGAGTTTTAATGCCCAATTGATGTACATTCCAACCATGATGAGCTGAAGTGCGCAAATGCTACAAACAATGGTCATTCGGTGTGTGGGAGCAAAGAGCTCATCAAATTCAATGCCTCTTTCTTGAGCATAACCTTTGCCAAAAGTCATAGCTTTATAATTGTCAAATATTCCATCAAGCTTATGTTTCAACTTGCATACCCATTTAATGTAGGCAAATCACATAAAGAACAAGTACCATTCTTCATATAACATCATAATATTCTGATTGCATAGCAGCCGTCCGATTTTTTGAATTCTATGCTTCATCAAAGAAACATGCTCATTCTCATGATAAGGACTAGAGGCATCCATCACATAGCAATTTGATGCAAAGGAAGCACTATGAGAGCCTAAATGGGTACAATATGATGAACCTGCATCTCATTTGCTCTCTCTCAAATGCACCAACTATTTAGGCATAGTCTTAGCCTCTTCTAAAATGTAAATCTCCATAAAATGATCTCCATCATATGGATCCTATAAAGGTTGATAAATTGACCTCATTTGGATCAACGCTTGACTTTCCACCTGTAAAAAGAGGCAACAAAGTTTCATACATATCCTTGGAGCTAACTGATCTCTCCTTGGTACATGAAAGGAATGGTTGAATTGCATCTTCCGCAAAAACAATATCAGGGATAACCAAAATGCGTTTAGTCTATCGATGATATAGGCAATAACCTTGTCTTTCAAAATTATACCCAACAAAAATACATTTTATTGCTTTATCAAACAATTTCCTACGTTGTTGTTTCAACACTAATGTGTATGCCAAGTGCTTTGGTGGGATACTTTTTAAGTACATATGCGAACGTACATAAAAGCCTCGATCCTAAAGCTATTTGGTAAAGCGTGAGTTTTGAGCATACACCTTGCCATACAAAAATGTACACTATTATTTTATGCCATGCCTTGCTAGAAATGCATTAGCATTAGAAGACATGTATTCCCCTCCTCGATCAAAACAAAGGGTGCCCAATTTACATGTTGATATATTTTCAACCGAAGCCAAAAACTATTTGAAGCACATAAACACTTTAGAATTTGCTTTCAATGAGTCCACCCATGCATACCTAGAGAAATCATCAATAAAAGTCATGAAGTAAAGGTAGTTTCCAAAAGAAGATGTTTGCATAGGACCATAGACATCACTATGAACAAGTTACAATTTGTAAGTACCTCAAATTGAACCATCTTTTGGAAAGGAGGAATGTGTTTTGCCCAAAATAGAACCTTCATTGATATGTTTATAAAGGGCCTCAAGTTTGAGCAGAGAGGACACCATTTCTAATTTTCATGTGTAGCAAACTAGCTAAATTCAAATGACCAAATCATGCATGCAAATGCTTTGCATTTGAGATAGCCTAAGAATTCTTGAATTGCATAAGTTGAATCATTAATAGATTTTGCATATTCTATGAGCTTATACAAGACATGACATAAAATGCTAGAAGCAATAATAACATCACCATTTTGAGAGGTTTTGAGAGATGATGAACTGTACATTGGTCATCAATAGATTTGAGAACCAAGCCAATCTTGGCGAATGTTGAAACTTGAAATATATTTTTCTTGGTCACTAACAATGTTTTCCTGTGCCCTTTTAACTAGCTAAGAAAGCTTGATTTGCAACACATCTGATCAACCTATCATGGTTGGATTCGTCTTCTTGCAACAAAACAGAGGCTAAATCCTTAGATGTTAAGGAATTTGGATTGCGTTTCATAATCAATCAAAGAGTAGAAGAAAAACTTTGATATGAATCTGGAAGACCGTCAAGAATAGTTTGCACAAGTGAACTATCTAGGAAGACTTCATTAGCAAAAATCATTTTCTCCTTCAAATATTTGATCTTTGTCCAAAAACTATCCATAGAGTCTCCTTCATTCATATACTCACTCTCCAAATCTTTTTGGAGATAAGCAATATGAGCCTCATTTCTTGCTTGGTATAAAGTGGTAAGTGTATCCTAACCATCCTTTGCTTTTTGCAATAGCAAATGTGAGGGATAATGGCACACTCAATAGACAAAGCTATCAATGCATGTGCATAAGCATCTTTTCCATCCCAACAAAGCTCCTCTGCAATAGGTGCGTTAGGAACTGCAACACAAACAAGAATTTTCCGATCATCTTCAATGCCATCTTCATCATATTTACTAACTGCATTTGTAGGTGTAATAGGAAGTTTTTCAACACCTTGCACGATATTTCACAGCCCTTTTAACACCAATATATGCCCACAATGGGTAATTATTGCCATTCAACTTATCCACAACAACCAACATACATAATACATCATTACTTTTAGCCATGGCCATTGAATAAATACCTTGAGGTAGAAAAATCATTGTATCTCAAAAGTTTGGATTGCAACACCTCATCGAGCTCTACTAAAACTATAGTAGACTATGAGAAGCTTGTATTTGCAAATTGAAACTCGTATATATGTTTGGCATAAAAGAACAGAATCGCTTGCACAATCACTATGATAGTGTATTCGAAGGTCAAAACGTAGCGATGCCACACACCGAGCTATTTTGAACTCTTATTTGCCCCAAGTACATTCACCAATTTTCATGCGACTCTGAGACTATGACTAGAGGGGTATTGATGATGCCTTAAATAAAGCGGGGAACTGCTCTAATACCAATGGTTGTGGTCTATAGAAGCACATGAACAACACAAGGGAGAAGAAGAATCTTGGATCATAACACAACACTACGTGTATTACCAACTGAATATACAAAGATTAGTCACTCGTTACAGTTATATGCATGTATACAAGCTAGGGGGAAAACTACCTAAAGAGGGAAAAAAGTGCCTTGAGACTTCTAGAGTGTTCACCCACATCACAACCAAAATATATCAACAAAGGCTCACAATGTCTTCGCATATAATTGTTTCACTGACTCACGAGTGATTTATTTATTTTTTAATTTCTTTGTAAATAATGAATAAAATGAATGTGGATTTCTCCATGGAGGATGGATTACATAATGTTGTTTTTCATAGCCAGCATATCTGGCTTCGTCCCAAACAAAAGTCACGGCAAGGTCAATCCGCAGTTGGTGTCAAGGTCATCTGATTGATAGCCCCTATGCACATAATTGGAGTAATATCAAACAATACAAACCACACAAAAAAGAAGGATTTCAAGATGACATAGTGATACTAGAAAGCATGCTCTATATAAATCTAAGTAGTACATTAGCATTATTTTCATCTATGTAAGGTAGAGAAAAGAATGTTCTAAAAGGGAGAAAATAATGCATCTACAAATCTTGAGTACGTTCACATAGATAATGAGATCTATGATGATTATATGAGAGTGATGTGCTGAAATAAGAATTGGACCTCATGCACTAGGAAATGCCAAGCTATGTAGATGATAAAAAATCCATGAAAACGGCCAAAAGCTTTGTGAAAAGATTTGAAACTCTTATGAGGTAGAGCTTTTGTGAAAGATTTGCAAGTTTTGTTCTTTTCTTTTAAGGCAAGTTAATGTCTCAAAAAAAAAAACTCTCTCCATAGCATAATGATAGTGCATCTCAATCTGATTTTTATGAGCATGAACCACTTATTCCTTGAAACTTCAAACGCATTGTTATTGTGAGTAATGATGGTGATGGGAAAGGATTGGCCAACATTGAAATAATCCATAAGGCATATGAGAAAGCAAAATTCAACTATAGTTATGAATTTTTCCCAATACTCAGGCTTCCAAGGGAAAGTGGCTAGACTAGGCTTCTTCTTTTCATCCAAGAAATGTATAAGCTCTCAAAAATATAGCAAACACTAAGTCCAAACATGAATGGCATAGGAAATAGTCCAAAAAAACATGTAAAGTTTTTGGTATTGATGTTTTGTTTGGGATAAAACAACCAAGTTATTGAATATCACTTTAAAAAAAGTGCTTTAGTAGCATGCCATGCGTATTAGTGAGGATATGATTAAAATTAATCTTTTGGGAGGAAAAAAACATTGAATCAAGCATCCAAAGTCTTATTGATAGATAATAATATAAAATGCATCTACAACATCTTATGAGGTTATAGAACTTAAGGCCAAAGCATTGCAACAAGGTATTGATATGATTTATTTGGCATAAAAAATAACTTACATATTTCACAAAATGAATGCCAAAATCATGTTGAAATAGCCCTAAATATTGCATTTCAAAAAGATGAAAATCACCCTTAAAATCAACAATACGTCCCATAAGGCTTAGTAAAAAACATGTCGCTAACATAAATTTTAATAGCTAGAATTATAATAGATGTATGCTTCAGATACACGACAATTTTAGCTAGTTTGTTCTTAAATGCATGTGCCAAGATATAAACATGTATATTTTTATATAAAAATATTATTTCTTGTTTCAAACCATGGAATGCCTTGAATAACCTAAAAGCTTCATATTTCCCCCTGTTTTCTTCATTAATTGAAATACATCATGTAAATTTATTAAAGTGTTACAGTTTCAATGTCCAATTCATATTGGTCCTGACCATTATGATCTTTGTTGCATGATTGATGAACTCCACTACTTTGGAAGATTGCATAAAAAAGTGCATTTGTGATAATTTTATTCAAGTCTTCTCGTGAGCCATAGAGTCTACTCCTAGTGTGAAATCAAGCTCTGCAATGGTAGATGAAATGGGAAAGGGTACCATCACAAATTGAGGCTACAGCCTCTAACCATTGACTTAGAAAGTGCTTGCATTGTGGAGGAGACCATGTGTCGCGCATTTGTAATAGAAGATTACCTCCTCATGCATAAACACAACTACAATATTGTGAAATTGAGCAAAAGTGGACCAATCACTCAACCATCGAGTGCTTTTACAGTAAGCAACTAGTTAGGAAACATCCTGGTCAACAAGAATAGTATCAAAATAGGCTAGTTATATGGAATTATCAAGCCCCAAGGCCAACTGCACAACACTATCTATCCTGACTTAGTAGCCATCTACACCTCCACAAGTAATTCTAATTTAGTATGGGAAATCCCAAGATCCAATAGATTAGGCTATAATGTCCACAAATCCTATTATTATAGAAGTTAGAGAGAAAGAGAGTGCCGTAGAAAGTAGTCAACAAGATGCATATTATCAACAATATGACCAACACACTAGTTATTTGGGCTATCCATACTATTCAAGTGGTTATGATGACTACTACACTCAAAGATATGGGTATAGTGAATGTGATTATAGCAACATTTATTACACAAATGTTCCACCAAAAAATGTGGCTAGACATCAGTGCATAACTATTCCTCCAAAAGTTCCATGTTTTAGATGTAATGGGGATCATTTCATTAGAGACTCCCACATGCACAAAATTTCCCAATCAACACATATACCACCTAAGAAATCTTTTTTTAATGAGTGTGGAGAGATTCATTTGTATAAGAATTGTCCACATATTGGGAAAGAAACAAACAAGCACACATCAAGATGATAATAACTATTCCCTCTAAATCCAGTAGAGAAGGGGAGAAAGACATGACCAATCCAGCACATGTGATCAATAGGGCACAAGCCAAGGCCACAAAGAAAGATACATACAAAAATGTGTTTGAACCATCAAACTCAAAAAGTGAAAAGGAGCTTCACATGGATCCTCCATGCACAAAGGGGACCCAAAGGACTGAATGAGGTATAAAAGTTAATAAATGAAAGAAGAAGGTTGCTAAACTTGAGAAATCTCTCAAATCCAAGCAAGATGAGTTTGATAGGAAGAAAGACGATCTTAAAAGGAGAGAAGATCAACTCATTCAGGAGCAAGAGGAAACTCAAGAGTTGAGAATGCAAGAATATAGTGCCTCAACATTATCACATTCATGTGCTTATCAAAGTGCATTGCCATAGCCAATATCAGTTCTCACTCACCCTCTAACTAGTGAGTTAGAAGGATCATTAAAAGCATATTATGATAGACTCAAAGGAGGACCTTAAGTTGATCATCATGAAAAATCTTACTCAAGAGGGGATTTGCAAAAGGAAAAACTAGCCATATGCCTAAAGAAATAGAATAACAATTTAAAAAGATGGTGTAATCCCATTAAGAAACAATGCAAATGCACAAGACCAATGAAATGGTCCTTGAACATCAGACAATTGTAGTAGACTGAAATTCCATCTAACTTAATGATCCACTTCCTATAGAGGGTACTATTGTTCCATACGTGAAGGGTTCTTGGCAAAGTGAACTCTCCCATGCAATTCAAGCCAAAATGGAGCAGGTAGGCTTTTTCTCAGCATAAACCTTTTTTTCCAAAGTTCTAGATACGTGATGCTATAGTGAGAAGTGACCTTCCTCTTCACAACTTTGTAGGTCCATAGTCTTAGACAACTATCTTTAGTTGGCCAAGTAATGAGATGGGTACTACTTCTATAGGAGTTCAATTTTGAAATATGATGGAGGCCAAAGAAACCACATGGAATAGTTGATTATCTCTCATGGATGGATTTTCGAGAACTTTTAGTAGGCATCGGAAATACTTTTATGGATGTAGAATTGTTTGTTGTAGACCTAGAACTTCCAAATGGTCCAATAGATTCCAATCCTTCAAATCTAGAACCCCTCACTCCCGACTCAATAAACATTTATACTTGGCATAAATTATCTAGTTCATTCTTAGAGAGTAGAATTATACCATCCAATTTGAGCAAGGCAAAAAGGCAAAATGGCTTTACGTATTGGTGATTTATGATTTTACTCAAAAAAGTATATTATAAAGATCTTACAAGAGCTTGGCTTTGCTATATGCAACCACATCAAGTCATGTCGATGACTCAAAAAGCACTCCAACATCCTAGATCAGGAAAATTTTAATGTGGACCTGACTATTAAGAAGATCTTGTAGTCCAAACTATGGTAGCCCACCATCCAAAAGGATGTTTGGTACAAAATAGCAACAAATGATACTTGTCAAAGGATTGGAGAATCTTTAACACACCATGGAAACCATGTGATTTGGACACATAGCAATGCTAGACCCCTTTAGAGGTATCTACATGGGTGTAATTGGAAGGTAGAATTGGAAGCTAGAATACGTATTCTCACAAGGTGGTCATTAACTTCTATGCTTACATCTTGGAAGGCTCACAAACACGATATTTTGAGCCATGGTTTATTTAAGCATGCTTTTTAAATCATTCATCTCTAAGATCTTGTGCAGATAAATTCCAAGCCATTCAACATCTTAGAGTTTTTTATCGATCAGGCCTAGGAAGTTGTGCCACACGAGAATATCCCGTCTTTCTTCTCTGCAAAAATTATGCTCAAAGGTATGCCTAAAGACTTTCTTGAAGGAAGATTGGAGGGTCCATTATGAACCCCTCTTGAAGCAAGGCAAGGAGGAAGGTCTCTTCCAACTGATGGATGGCAAAAAGGATTTCCCTTTGGCCTACCTAGGTGCGTGGAAGTTTGAAGAGAAGAGAAGGCACCTCTGCAAGCCTCCTCCTCTCCCTCTTGGAGTTGTGAGAAGCATGAAAAGAGCCTTGCTCTTATAGCCTGTGCCAAGCTCATTTCACCTCATATATGTAATAATTGAAGCCCCCAATTGTGCTCATCAGACTTGCATTTTTTTCCCACCTCTCTCTCTCTCTCTCTCTCTCTCTCTTCAAACCCAGTTTATCTGGATATCTTTGCAAACCAAAGATCTAAAAGCTCATTATCGAGAAATTTCGAGATCAATTTATCAAGAAGCTCATCAGTCCAACTCTCCAACATTGAAAGAATATCCAGTGGACTTATCCCCAAGAAGTTTTCCTTAACATTTTTGAGTGAAGGAGGCTACTCAAAGACACTTCAAAGAAGGTCTCAAGCAATTTTTTTTCACATAGATCTTCAATGAGACTTAGAAGTTTGTGCCCTTGATGCATGGAGATCGATTCACAGTATTTTGATGAGGATCGTGTATGTGTTACTGGGGTTGTAGCTCATCCAAAGGCGGCCCAAGCGGACCTACAATAATAAGTAAAGCCTTGGAAAGTATTCAAGACATTCCTCCATTTGGATTACATCTTTCTCTCCTTTTTGAATTAGAAATGGATATTGCATTGCTTTCTTGTTCCAAAGTATTCATGGAGGGGGATTCATTTAATTCTAGTAAGTTGTTAATTGAGGCAGCTATGCAAGAGGTAGATTATACACTAGGCGAAGGGATTAGAATAGTAGAGTACACAAAAGGGCTAAAAGAGAAGGGTAAGCAAGAAGAACATGAATTTAATATCAAGAATTAAATGGGTTGGATGTAAAATAAATGATATCCAAGTAGATATGTGCAAAGTTAGGGAAATCCAAACTGAGGTAGGAACCCTATGCACTTCCATAAATGAACTGAAAGGGAAAATGGAGCAAATCTTAGGTATGCTCTACCAAACTCAAACTCTTCCTTCTGAGATAGGATCCTTGTTGATCCAACCAAGGAATTCATCGATGAGTAATTTTCACTTAGAAATAAAGTTGATGATTTGATAAAAAATCCTCACTGTACTACTTCCTTCTTTCAACAAAAGAATTAAAGCGATCTTAGTTCTCAAGAGAGGATAAAGATAGAAACAAGGATGCAAACTTGAATTTTCTAGAGAAATGGAAAGACTTTCATCAAGTATATATATCCTTGAGCCTTATTGAGTCATAGAAACAAGCTTGTTCTTTGGGCCAAGAGCCTATAAGTGGTGGATGAGATTGAAGGAATCTCAGAGGATTTATGAGACTTGGAACTAGTTCAAAGAACTCTCTGAAAAAGAGTTCTTATTGGAGAACAAGGAGGAACATAATTGGGAAGAGTGGGATAAGCTCCTTCAAGGAGGATGTCCCCACTCCATATACATTTCTCATTAACTTGGATGATTTCCATAGAGAGGTTTTATTCATGGCCTTAATAAGGTAATTAAACATGAAATGAAGAGAAGTGTTATTAGGATTCTAAAAGATAAAATAAGTTAGCATAGATCTACAAAGATCATGCTAAGATTGGGGTCTATCCACTTCATCCTATTGGGGAGAATAAAATTTTCAAGAGAAATAAATGGAAAATAAGCACTTTTAGGAGAAAGGATATCAAGATCCCTTGACTTTGATGGCCAAACTTGATCTCAATTCTGAGAGAAAGCAAAGAATAGGAAAATTTTCTTTAAATGCTTAAAATCCAAGACATTTTGGTAAAAATTATACTGCTAGCGTAGAACATAAATCCACTCATGAGAAGAAATGAAAGAGAAGGCAAGGGTCCACCTAGTTCAAACTTTGAACATTGGAAATAGTAAATTTTGGAAGAAAGTGGATGTCCTAAATGAAATTTGCATGCACCAATGTTGTTTGTATAATTCAATGTGGGTTCAAAATCAATTTGGACTACATGACTTAGTCAAACTCCATGGCTAAGAAGAGGACTAGAGTCATGATAGATGACTCAACCACCCATGACTTCCTTTTAAATAATTACTGGTAAAGAAATTAAGATTGCCCCAATAGAAGTCTTCATATTTTATGTGTAGTATCCATGATGCACGGATAGGATAAGAAAGTCTAGGCCACTATGTCCATGTCAATATGTAGTGTCCATGATGCAAGGATAGGATAAGAAAGTCTTAGCCACTATGATGTGTGGTGTTGAAATTTGAGTTTTAAGGATACACAGATAAACTTAATCCCCAAATCATGCATATGGAAAGAACTCATGTGATGTTGGGTAGGGAACAAATTTGGGGCTTAGGAAGGTTGCTCAAGAGAGGTTATTTTTTGAATACTTTGGGATCTAAAAGAAATGGTATGCCACTACAAGGAATATAGGGGCATAGCGATGATTGATGTGACACACTTTTGTTGCTACGTGAATGCGTATTTTTTCGCACCGAGTGTCGAGCGTGCACCATCGTTTAAACAACGCTTAGAATGATGCTAGTTTTGAGACTATTAACAACATTAATTGAAGTTTTGCTAATGTGAGAGTTGCATATCTGACACATTCAGAGCATCACATATGCGACATTAGATAGCATCGCATAGGCGACAATAAAATCCGTCGCATATGTGACCCTCATAAATATTGCATATGCCATGATTTTGAAGATCCCATATACAATGTTTGCACATCACGCATCTGACGATTCTTTTAACCAAAATAAAAAGAATGTTGGATCGCTCTTCGATCATCATTTTGCATGCATCTGATTGAAAAATGATCCAATGTTCATATCTATGCTACACATACAAGCTCAAAATCTCTCTTTCTTAATCTCTCTCTCTCTCTCTCTCTTTCTTCTCCTCTCTCTCTCTCTCTCTTTTCTCCCTCTTTCTCTTTCAATTTCTCTATCTCTTTCTCTATCTCTCTCTTTTTCGATCTCTTTTGATTTCATGTCTCTCTCTCTCTCTTGCAAGTTATTCAAGAAGTTCATCGAGCATATAAATATATGGCTAATTATTATGACTATAATTTTCATTGTTTGTATATCATTTAAATTGTTTTGTTTTCATTACTTAACATACTCACACTTACACATTCACATGCATATATACATATATACATGCACATGCACACTCATGCATGCATACCACATACACACACATACACACACATACACACACATACACGCACATACGCATACTTATACACACATATACACATGCACATGCACATACACATATACACACACACATACACATACACATTCATACTATTGACACTCAAGGTCAAGCACAAAGCATGGAAGCACATCAAAGAAGTGGACATACAAGAAGGAGGATCATGTAGGGTGCTCAAGAAGTGTATGTCAAATTTTCAGAAGAAACCCATATAAAATAGTGATTTTCATCACTAGAAACCATTGTAAATATCATTTCACATTTTTGAAACTCCATTTTTTTCAAGCCAAGGAGTCCTCGAGCTTGAGGAGTGTTGAAAGTATCATCATATCAATTTTCATAATTTTTAGACTCCGTTTGAGCCCTCAAATAAGCCCTGGAACCTAATTTTTAACTAGGCCGGACAGGACCAAAACTACTCAAAAAACTATAAAAAGAGCTAGAGAGCTCATTTTTGAGGCTAGCTTGTTGTAAATTTGAGCTTTTGTAAGAGAAATCTTTTGTAATCGAAGCTTTCCATTGTTCCTCTCTTTGATCTTGCCTTATGTGTGTGTGTATGTGTGTGCATGCTAGTGTGCTTCTCACTCACACATTTGTGCTTTCACATGCTCATGGTCTTCATACCAATCCTCATGTCTCTGCGGAGTGACAAGTAAAGGAGGTGGTGCTCATGCTTGAGCTACACCAAATTTTGGCACCGCTATCGAGGAGAGAGCTTCGAGGACGAGCGTTGTGATGATAAGATCGTAGATTTGTGATATTGGAAGGTAAAAAATAGTTATTTTCTACTATTTTTAAGATTTTTCTTCTTCATCTTCATCATCATCACCACCTCCATCTTCTTCCATCTTCATCTTCACTGAAATTTTTCATTTTTCACTCGATTTTCTACATTTTCACTTCATTTTTCATTCGTGGGTGTGCAAGAAGGAGAGAGGGAGAGGTAAAGTGCTTGTGAGTGCAAGTTTCTGTGATTTCCATGACCCTATGCTTGTCGCGTAGGCGTCGGCGCTCAAATTCGAAGTTCCCACCAAAAATCTTAGAAAATTACGATTTTGTGAAAAATTCAAATGTTTTGAGAATCGTGATTTTCTATTTCCTGCTCAAAAACTTTATGGAAAGAACATGATTCTGAGGTCATTCTCAGAATCATGATTCTCATGTTGTGCTCAAAATTGCGATCCTCTAATTTTTTCAAAAAAAAAAACACGATTCTGAGCAAAAAAGACGATTCTCATGCAAAAATATGATTTTCAACCAAAATCGTGATTTTTAGGCCGAAACACGATTTTCAGTAAAAAAATGCGATTTTCATGTCAAAAACACAATTTTAAGTCAAAATTCTATTTTTTGATCATTCTTAAAATCGTGATTTTCACAAAACACAATTCTTCGAGTAAAACATGATTTTCAATCAAACTCGCGATTTTTTGGTCATTTTGAAGATCACGATTTGCAACCAAAAACATGATTCTGACAAAACACGATTTTCAATCAAAATTGCAATTTTTTGATCACTGTTGGTGAAGAAGATGATGCAGAGAATTGAAGGAGCAAGACAACAGTGATCCGCAAGATCACTGTTGGTGAAGAAGATGATGCAGAGAATTGAAGGAGCAAGACAATGATGGTCACAAGTGTATGTATATTGCTTCCATGTAATGTACAAGTGATTTCAAGTCTTTATATAGACTCTAGGAATGTTCACGACTTTTACAAGTTGAATTTGAATTCAAATGAAGGTGAGAATGGTTGTTGGAGGGAATCAATTCACTTTCCTACAATCTAGGAAAAGTGAAGATCTACTTTGATCTACTTTTAGGTGATTGATTGCTTGATTGAATGCAACTTCAACCACCACAAATTCGTGGGATTTGGGCTCTATCTTTCTACTTTTACATGTGTAAAGCTCAAGGCTTTTACAACGGTAAATGAATCATCAAAAATCTCTCAAAAAAACACAATAAATGAGCATATGAAAAAGAACTCTCCAACGGATATTCTTTCGACGCGATAGCCTTTGATGTAGATCAAATCACCTCAAGCATAGTTTAAGCTTGATGTTCCAACACCTCCCCCTCAAGCTAAAGTATGCTTGAGTCTTCATTCTCTAATAGGTTGAATACCTGCCATAGCTTTGAATCTACAAAGCTTTATTCCATCAAGTGCCTTCGTCATCATATCTGCTACTTGCTTTTCAATTGGAACAAAAGAAATGTCAATCTCCTTTGCCATGAGCTTCTCCCTGATGAAGTGGTAATGGACTTCTATGTGCTTGGTTCTCGCTTGGAAAATAGGATTTGCCGCTAGATGCATGGAACTTACATTATCTCCAAATATGTGAGGTTTGGAACTCACTAGTCCCAAATCTGTATACAATGCTTTTACCCATATTGCCTCTTGCGTTGCTATGGTCAAGCCTCTGTACTCTGCTTTAGTTGAAGATAAAGCAACTGTTGGTTGCTTCTTGGAACTCCATGACACTAGCTTTGAACCTGCAAATGCTAAGTAACCAGATGTACTTTTTCTGTCATCCTTAGCTCCTGCCCAATCTGCATCTTAGTAGATTTTGATATCCAAATATGAAGAATAAGGATAGAATATACCTTCGTTGATTGTACCTTTGAGATACTTCAATACTCTCTTAGCCGCATCCATTTGTGGTCTTCTCGATGAGTGCATGAATTGACTAAGCACTCCCACACTATATGAGATGTCTGCCCTTGTATGAGTAGCATATATCAAGCTACCTACCAAGCTTTGATATTCTTTAATGTCTTCAATTTTCTCACCTTCATAAACACTAAGTTTATGATTCATCTCCAAAGGTGTACCTGCAAGTTTAGTGTTCTCCATTTTGAACTTGAGAAGAAGATCCTGAATGTATCTTCTTTGAGTCAAATACATTCCTTCATCTGTATATATCACCTGCATACCTAGGAAATATGTGAGCTCACCTAGGTCACTGATTTTGAACTCCTCTTGCATGTGTCTCTTGATCCTTTGAATGCCATTTAGATCATCACCTGTCACAATAATATCGTCTACATATACACATAGATAGATAACCTCATTGTGATCCCTTTTGATGAATAGAGAAGGATCTGAGCTGCTAGCTTTGAACCCTTGATCTTGAAGATATGTAACCAACCTGTAATTCCAAGCTCTAGGAGCTTATTTCAATCCATACAATGCTTTCTTAAGTCTGCAAACATGAGATGGATGATTAGGGTTTTCAAAACCTGGTGGTTGTGACATGTATACCTCTTCACTTATCCAACTATTTAAGAATGCATTTTTCACATCAAGTTGGAGGAGTCTCCAATTCCTTGCAGCAGCTACACTTATCAATGTCTTGATTGTAGTCATCTTTGCAACTGGTGAGAATGTTTCCTCATAGTCTATACCATGAGTTTGTGAGCATCCTTTGGCAACTAATCTTGCCTTGTACCTGCAAACTGATCCATTTGAATTTCTTTTAACTTTATATACCCATCTGCAACCAATTACCTTTATATTTAGTGACATTGGAACCAAATCCCAAGTGTCCATTTCCTTCAATGTATCTGTCTCTTCGTTCATGGCCTTTTCCCAATTAGGGTTTCCCTTTGCCTCTTCATAGGTTGAGGGTTCCTCTGAAATAGAGTCTTTTTCCAAGTAGATTGAATGCTTCGTAACAAATGTGGAATCATATCCATACCTTTCTGGTTGTTTCTTCTCTCTTGTTGATCTTCTAGGTGCTTGTTTGGAGCATTCTCCAACCTCTTGCATCTTTGTTTTGCCTCTTGACTTCCATAGCTTGTAATCCTTTTCTCTTTCATCTTGGTCATCATCTCTATCACTTCTTGGATCTTGGACCTGTGTATCATGCTTGCTTCCTAATTGATGAGGGTCAGAATCAAGACCTAGTAGTCACTTCCCTTTTGATACCTTTGTCCTGCAAGAACCCATCAAACTCTTTGGAGAAGTATTCTCCCCCTCCATCAGATCTAAGCTTCTTTAGTGATCTACCTGTATGATTCTCTAGATGTGCAAGATACTTCTTGAAGCAATCAAACACTTCATTCTTACTCTTGATAAAGTATAGAACAGTCCATCTACTATGGTCATCAATAAATGAGACATAATACCTTGATCCTGCCAATGAAGGTTCTTGACTTGGTCCCCATACATCTGTATGTACTAAGTCCAATAAGTTGTTATGGATGTAGCCTTTGTGGTTGAATGGTTGTCTTTGTGCCTTCCCAATCTGACATGCATCACACTTGTTGATCATGTGTTGCTTTGATATGTTCGGCAGTCCTAGAACACTTTGATCCCTGCATATATCCTTCAAGGTTCTTTCATTCACATGAGCAAGTCTCTTATGCCACACTTCAAGCTCACTTAGGGTTTGAGACCCAAAGTTGAATAGAGCTATGTTCCTGGTTTCTCCTACCTCAAAAGTAAAGAGCCTACCATGCTTCTCACCTCGGGCTATCTTCTTGAAGCCTTGACATGGATCTTCCACAAAAGATCCATGTTGGGTGAACCTAACTTGCAAGCCTTTTTCAACTATTTGCCTACACTTATTAGGTTTTTAGTGATAGTGGGTACATAGAAAACCTTACTTAGAATGTTTGTCCTGCCATTGGAAGCTTTGACATTACCAATCTTCTCCACATTGTGCTTTGTGTCATCCCCTATTTGCACTTCATGCCTATGCTTTGGAATTTCCAAGTCAGATAGAAGAGCAATATTGCCTGCAACATGATTCGAACATCCTGAATCTATGTAGAACAAATGATCATCTTCTTTACCTTCTTTGTGGCTTAGATTCATAAGAAGCAATGAGTCTTCATGTGGTTGATCTTCTAAATAATTGTTGTAGTCCCTTCTATTATAGCTTCTATTGTTATTGTTGAAGTTGTGTCCACCTCTGCCTCTATTGCTGCCATATCCACCTCTTCCACTTCCTTTCTGGGTCTTCCCATTGAACCAACAATTCTGAGTGGTGTGGTTGGTCTTATCGCATATGGCACAAGGTTGAACATTCTGACCTTTGAATTTGTCTTGCTTTGGTCCTTTCTTCTTCCCTTTCCACTTGCTCTTGCTTGCAAAGTTGGCTTGAGAAGTATATGAAAAAGAACTCTCCAACGGATATTCTTTCGACGCGATAGCCTTTGATGTAGATCAAATCACCTCAAGCATAGTGTAAGCTTGATGTTCCAAAAGGTGGGACTAGGAAACCAAGGGGACTCCAAAGGATTTTGAGCAATACAAAAGGGAATTTTGGGACCAGAAGACAAAGCTTATGAACCTAAGATCTGGAAGACACTTAGGCAAAGATAGACAAAGCATTAGATCATCTGAGGTCAGTGTCAACCATAGAGATAAGTCTTGGGCACAACAACTAAGTGGTTATCCCTACACACTAAGTTCAGAAACAAGTGACTCAGAAATTTCTTTTAGCATGGAGAGACCCACACGTACCTTAGGAACTGCCTTTTTACAAACACCAGAAGGTCCCTTTAAGACACAGTTGGAATATGTTCGGACCAAGCGATTAGGTGCTCGCATCTATGAGGATGGCATGAGGCGATCAGTGGTCTAACTCAAAAATCCAGATCAACCCTTTGGACTTAAATACCCAGTAATCAAGTTCGAAGAGGGTTCATGTAACTTACCAGATAGGACATATGAGTTTGGAAACATCATTCTTGAGAATGAGATAGGAGACCTAGAGCAAGGGGACCTAGGATGAGAACCCAAGACTCCTCGAGGCAAATCGGTCTTGACCAGAGTGATCATGCCAGAGTGGATTCCCCAAGACAACAAAAGCATAGAACTATTCTTAAATAGCAAAACAAAGGAAGCCTTTTGGAGATTCAAACCAGATCAACCTAGAGAATTGGGCATAGTCATCGTCTACGAGTTCAAGGATCCAAAGACACCAAGAAAATTTGTCTATTTGGATAACACCTCAGGAAGAATGTTCTTGGTAACAGAACATGATAGACATGCATATACTTGGAAGAGTGAATTGATTTTCCCTCCACCAAGATCTAATAGTTCCGATGGCCTCCAAGGAGTGGGATCATCTTAGGCTCATGTAGCCGAGAGGGAAAGAACTAGAGAGAGACCTGAGGTAAGCTTTACACACAATGTGGGTAGAGACAGATCAAGACGGGAAGGTGAGAGACCTGAAAGAGAGAGACATCAAGCACATAGACATCAAAGAGTCGAACATGATTTTACATGGACTCAATGTCGCGAGCACCCAAGAACCCTTAGACCCTCTCAAGTGGTCAAGGCAATGAAGAACTATTTTGACGGGACAGGAGATCCTCATGATCATGTGGCTAAGTTCAAACAAGTGTTAAGAGCTGAACAGGTTGAGGATTTGTTCACCCAGTTTGAGGCATTTGGTTTGACTCTCAAGGGCACTACCTTAGCTTGGTTTCAACCACTAAACAATTGCAACTATCAAGATATAGGTCAACTGCTAAACGAATTCATTGTAGAATTTTCCAAGAGTGGGTTCAGGCATAACACATCATCCTTGATCCACATCTTCAAGCAGACACCCCAAGAAACAATGCGACTAGCAGGAAGAAGGTTTAGATAGTACATAGAAAGATGCCCTATTCTGGAATTACCCACACCGGCCAAACAAGTGGCTTTGTTTTTAGATGGCTTACTAAGCACAAAGTTAAGCTCATATGTGTACTTGAAAGGGCCTAAATCCATAAAAGAATGTGTGCGGATGTGCATTGACATAGAAGATAACTTGGGTGAGGAGTTAGGATTGTCCAAACTCTATAAGGATTCAGATAGTTCTACTAGTCATACTTCGAGAATCTCCACAGAAATAGATGAGATAGTTGAGCAAGTTTCCAAGAAGCTAGGAGTCCAAAATAGACAAACACCAAGAGTCACCTCATTGAAGCGGTGTTATACTTGTGGAGGGAAGCACATGGCTAACGTATGCCCAATGAAAAACCCGAACTAAGAGAAAGGAATGCTCCATATTGCACTATTGAGAGGAAGTACACAAACCACACGTCTCAAGATTGTCCTTACAATAGGCAAGCTATTAGAAAAACTTATCAACAACCTTACCAACAAGGTAGGTATCTGAACCAATACCAATAGCCATATTATAAACCACAACAACAATATCAAGCACCATATAGGCCACAACCAATCCTAGGAAACCAACCACCAGCTCCTACCAATGTGATTCTAGTTAAGTATGCAATGGCAGAGGAGAACCCTAATAGAGCATTGGTGCCCCTGACCCCTTTGGTCTCAAAAAATGACCATCATGCCCATAATTATGACTACTCCTATGAAGATAGTCCACAACCTTATTACACAGAGTCACCTGAGCATAATGAGACTTATCCATATCAATACGAGGCACCACCTATGGAACAAAATTGGGAACCAGAATACTCCAATCTCATGTATATGAATCCTAACCCTAGGCCCCAACCAAGACAAGTAAGACCACAAGCCCCTAGAGGACCATGTTTTAGATGTCAGGGTGACCATTTCATTTGTGAATGTCCCCACCCTCTGTCTTCGGGACAAGGACAAAACATCATAATACAAGCCTTTTGTCTTGAGTGTGGCAAAGAACATCTCCCGAGAGATTGTCCAAGGAACCCCTCTAGTACGCATAAGGTCACACCAATTAATGTGGTAGGCTTAGTTGTGGATTCAAGTGCAAGTAGCATTAATGTGGCTCCTACACAGGCATTTACTAGGGCACAAGCATTAAAACAAGACAAACTAGCTGAACAATCATAGTCTAGTAAATCAGGAGATCCTCGCAAGAGGAAAACAAGAACATGAAAGGATATCAGGGAGAAGAACAATGATAAATGGGCTAGAAATTTATCTGAACTAGAAGAAAGCTTGAGAAATGCAGAAACAAAGATTGCTAACATTGCATCTCAAAACCCCTCGCATGCCAAAAACCCATCCACTTCACCTCATCCCACCCCATCACGCATTGTAAATAGACCACAATCAGGGTCTGTTCTCGCAGATCCAACCCCAAAAGACTTGGACATGATGTTCAAGGCCTACCAAGCTCGGCTTCAAGAAGAGCCAATAGATGCAAACCTAGACAAGAGTTAGCCTAGAGCAGATTTAGAGATTGAACGGACCAATATGTGCATGAAAATGATAGAACTAGCTCAAGGTATGCTTGAGACCAATCAAATGTTCAATTAGACAAATTCTAAAACCGGGTTTGCATTTCCAAGGTTTACTAGATAGATTAGAGCAGTTGGTGAACAAACCGCAGGTTTCATTACCTCCACAAGCTCAATTGTTGAAAGAGAAAGCTCACCACCAACAAAAGTTTATGTTCCGGATTCGATAGATGATGGAGCACCTCTTTCAATTCAACAATACTCTCAATAGTTCTTATGGGAAATACAAGAAGACAAATGGGTCAAGGAGAAGGGTAATTTCCCTCCTATTCCTAAAATTTATTATTTGCATGATCAATTTCCCCAAGACATCCCTTCAATTTATGGAGACCAAGTAGAGCAAGAAGAGGATCAAATATTTGATTTTGAATCTAATTCTTTACAAGAGTTGCCACAATTCGCAAGCCCATGGGAATTTGAATCCCTTCAGATCAGAGCTCCCATGATATTGGTAAGACATGAAGACTCAATGGTTCCAAGAAACACTAAAGTCATGAAGAACACTAAGGTTCAGTGTCATCTCACCTTAGAAGAGCTACTCAAAGTAAAACTTGAGCTATGGAAACATGTGGTGAATCAAGTTCTAGAACTTGGTTCCAATGTATCAAATGAGGGCTCTAAGCAAAAAGTCTTAGAAATAACCTTAGACAAAATAGGAGACATGAGTGAAGGTGAAGAAGGTAATACTTATCTTCCAATCACCTACCAAGCTTACGCAACCAAAGAGATCATAGATTCAGGTGTTGGCATTGCAATTGCTACCACCTCCTTGTGAAAGCAATGGGGCAAACCCGCGTTAAGACCAACTAGAATGAAGCTTCGAATGGCTGACAACAACTGCAAATAGTACAAGATTGGGGAACCAACTCCTTGTACTTGTAGCACTTAGGGGTCACTACCAAAGTAAATCTAGAGGATTATACCTTTAGAGATGTACCACCCCTACAATGGAACCCTATCCACAAGGCACCAGAAGATTCAATCTCTATGCATTTTGAAAGTTCTTCTGATTCATCCTGGATGCTTGACGATACTTGTGGATGTGCAAAGTCATAGAGGAAGAGGAAAAATGCCTTAAGGTGAGAGAAGAAGGAACTTCTGGAGGAGAAAGACTAGTTAAAGAACCAATCTACATGCGGATGATCTTTCCAGATGAGGAACTTGAGCCTCATCGTTGGGTAAAAATGCTAGCCACCATGGAGATTGCTATCAATGAGGAATAGTGGACACCTCATTGTGATGAGCAGGGTTATGATATCTTTGTGTTCATGTGTCAGCCCTTACTAGAAGAGTGTGACCCTAGTGATATCATAGAAGAAGAGGAGAATGAAGATGATCTAGAGTCCATTGTAATGGATAGTTGCTGTAATTAAGAGAAGCACTATCTAGAAGATGTAGGAGTATTCAACCAAAAGAAGAAGAACCTCTCACAAGCATTAAAACAATAAATTCAAAGGAAGGAAGTGAAGGTAGTCAAAAGAAAAAGAAAAGAAAAGTAGCAAAACAAGAAGAGGAGGAATCATTGTTTGAAGTACCAGAAAACTTCAAGAAATATGAAGTTGGGGATCAAAAAAATTTGATACGAATGCCGAAGAGAGAGGCCATTATAGGAGAAGCATATGATAATAAAGAGAAAACCAAAAAAATTGTTGTAACCAATGAGGAGAACCAAGAGAGATGCACGTACATAGGGGAAGACCTAAGTGCAGAAGAAGAAATGGAGCTTGTAGCTCTATTGAGGGAATACAAGGACGTGTTTGCGTGGCACTATAGAGACTTGAGGGAGTAGATCCAAATTTTTTTTTCTCAAATGACTCCCATGATGGCTGATGCCAATCCCACCAAACAGAAACCCTACACATAATCACACTTATGCAGCTAAAATAAAAGAAGAAATTGATAGGTTGATTGATACTAGATTAATCTATGAAATTGAGCATACTGAATGGGTGTCCCCCATTGTAGTGGTGCCCAAGAAGAATGGGAAATTGCGAGTGTGTATTAACCTTAAAAATGATAATGCCGCTACAATTAGAGATAGTTATCTGCTTCCAATCATTGAACATTTATTGGAAAGTGTTGCAGGCAAGGAAGTTTATAGCTCTCTCGATGGATTTTTAGGTTACAACCAAGTAGCCATTGCCCCAAAAGATCAACACAAAACAGCTTTTGCCACATAGTGGGGAATCTTTGCATTTCATGTGATGCCATTTGGGCTCACCAATGCACCTGCAACATTCCAAAGACTCAAGTGTCATGTCTTCAAAGAGTTCTTGCGAAAGAGCTTAGAAGTGTATGTGGATGATTTATGTGCCCATTCCCAAGAAAGAAGATATCACATCCCTAAGCTCAGACAAATCTTCAACAAGTGTAGAGAATATCGAGTGTGTCTGAATCCAGAAAAGTGTGTATTCATGGTACATCAGGGTAAGATCTTAAGTCATATTGTTTCTAAGAACGGAATATCAACAGATGAGGATAAAGTAAAAGCCATAGCTGAGTTCCCGAGGCCAAGGCATGTTAAAGAGGTACAAGCCTTTTATGGGCCATTGTGGATATTACCGTAGGTTTATCCACATGTACACAATCATAGCTAAGCCTCTTTATGCCTTGTTGACAAATTTTGAGTGGAGTGATGTGAAAATGCCTTCAATGAGTTGAAGAGACCTTTGTGCACAACACCAATACTGACCACCCATGATTGGAATAAACCATTCCATGTCCATGTGGATGCATCCAATCATCCAATAGGATGTGTGCTAGCACAACCTAGAGGTGAAGGAAATTTAGATTTTCCTATAGCTTATGCTAGCAGACAGTTGAATGCAGCTGAACAAAACTATACAACAACTGAACGAGAAGGCTTAGGCATGGTATATGGTGTGAAGAAGTTTGGACACTATCTATTGGCCAATATGTTCAAGTTTTTCGCTGATCATCAAGCTTTATTATACTTGCTCAATAAACCTTGCAATACAGGACGCTTAGCAAGATGGTTCCTCTTACTAATGGAATACAACTTTGAAGTTGTTGTTAGGAAAGGTAGGACCCACCTCAGAGCAGATCACTTTTCTTGCATCACTTCAGGAGACTCACCACAAAGCGTGTCTCATGAACTCCCCGATGCTTATCTATTCAATTTAGAAGTTGTTCCTAAATGGGCAAATAAGTTGGTACTTGTCCTAATCTTCGGACCACTCCCTTTGAGCCCTCAAATAAAGCACTGGAACCTAATTTTTACTAGGTCTGGATAGGGTCAAAACTACTCAAAAAACTATAAAAAAGAGCTAGAGAGCTCATTTTTGAGGCTAGGTTGTTGTAGATTTGAACTTCTGTAAGAGAACTCTTTTGTAATCGAAGCTTTCCATTGTTACTCTCTTTGATCTTGCCTTGTGTGTGTGTGTGTGTATGTGTGTGCATGCTAGTGTGCTTCTCATTCACACATTTGTGCCTTCACATGCTCATGGTCTTCATACCAATCCACACATCTCTGTGATCGACAAGTAAAGGAGGTGGTGCTTATGCTTGAGTTACACATACACATACACACATGCATATGCACAAACATATCTACATGCACATGCATGCATGCACATACACATACATATACACACATAAACACATACTTATACACATGCACATGCACATGCATGCACATACACATGCATGAAAATATAGATGCATGCACATGCACATGCATGCTCATACATATGCACATGCATATACACACATACCCATACACATGCATATATACACATACACATACACACATATACATATACACACACATACACATACACCTACATATACACGTACACACATACATATACACATACACATACACACACATACACACATAGATACACACACATGCATACACATACATGAACTTACACAAATATAGAAATATACCTAGATGTGCACACATACATATACACACACAACTACATGCACATACATACATATATACACACAAACACACATAAAATATGAATGAATTATACAATTAAAGTAATAAATCACATGTTAAATATAAACTTTAATAAAAATCATTAGTACACTTTTATCATTATTTAGTACCATTGACACAATTAAAAACAAAAGTGGAATGAGAGTGTATATATATATATATATATATATATATATATATATATATATATATATATATATATATATATATATATATATATATATATATATATATATATATATATATATATATATATATATATATATATGTGTGTGTGTGTGTGTGTGTGTGTGTGTGTGTGTGTGTGTGTGTTCAAGGCAAAGGATCGAGTACCGGCTCTCGTCATAGAAGAAGAGGAAGTACATAAACTACTCAAATTACTTCATCATGGCAACAATGATTTTTATCACTAAAACAATGTAATATATGTATATACATCCAATTATTGCAAGTCTTACTCCATTTTGTGCGAGCCGAGGAGTCCTCAAGCTTGAGAAGTCTAAGTAGAAAGCTCACACCAATTTTCATAATTTTTGAAAACCGTTAGATAGTTCAAATTAGAAGTAGAGCCTATTTTTAACTATGCTGGTCACTAGATATGAAATCAGTCAAAACTAGGCAAAAACTATGAATAGAGCTAGAGAGCTCATTTTGGGGGTTGTTGAACTTAGGAGCTAGAACTAGAAGAGTCATTTGTACTTAGTTAATGATGAATATGAGTATGAGTTCTTTCCTTATCTTCCATTGACCTCCATCGCAACTTTCCTTGTGTGTGTGTATGAATGTGTGTATATGCTTATTGCATTTCTCACCATCTTTTTCATGCACATCATTCGCTCTTGATCTTCATATCGACCTAACCTCTCCACAGATTGACAATTACGAGGTGGAGCTCCTCATGTTGGTACTTCCCATAGTGCTAGAGTGACACCAAATTTGGCATCGTTGCCGAGGAAGAGCTCTAGGTTGAGCGTGTGATGGTAAGTGTGTTGGAGAAAATCATTGGAAATAAAATGTATGTGTTGTTTCATTGTTTGTAGTTAGTTTTTACACGCTTTTACTCCGCTATTCCTCTAGCATCATTCCCTATCATTATCTCAAACTCCAAAAAATCACCAAAAATCAATCATATTCCCTCTTTTTCTTCTATTTCCCTTGTTTGTGTGTGTGTGAGAGTGAGAGACAGACTTTGCACGTGTGTGTTCGTGTTTTCTAGTGCACTAATCTTGTAGGGCATCCTCTAGGCACTACGGATTTGCAAGGAACACAGGTAAAAACTCCATTTTTCTCTCAAAAATTGCCCTTGAAGACCATCATGACTATCAGAATAAGGTATGTATTTGGGGAAACTCTTTGCATGAAGGAGGAGCTTAGGTAAGCATGTGCATAGATCCATGATTAGTTTTGTGAAATTGCATGATTTTTTGACCGTCATGATGATGACACATCATCACGACTGCATCTGACCATCACGATGATCAATGACCATTGTGGTGATTGGTGCATGCCATCGCGATCGCATCTCACTATTGCAATGGTGACTCACCATCGTGACGATGCTTGACAATCACGATCCTCAGTGGCCGTTGTGGCTTGATTGTTGCAATTGTGCTTGACCATTATGGCCTTGATCGTTGTCATTTGACCATCATGAACTGACCATCACGATTGTCAGTGATCATCGTAGCATGACTGTCGTGACTTGATCATCGCAATCCTAACTGACCGTCTTGACTTGACAGTTGCGATTGTGTTTGATCATCATAAGGCCTGACCATCGTGACCTCTGACCATGTGGGTGTCACACCATCGTGACAGTGACACACCATCGTGATTGTGTCTGTTTATCGCGACTGTCAGACAAAATGCCAAATTAGGATTTTGCACATATTTGGGGTATTTTTTGGCTATTAACTATTGAACCCTTGTGTGTGTGGCATAGGGCAAAGGGGCAAGCAAGCAACTACCTCAAGTTCTCGGGAAAAGTCAAAACAACCTCGTCTTAAGTCCAGGAGAACTTTGTAAGCGGAATTTCAATTTCTTTATTTGTTGATGATTTCTTTGAGCTAAGATATATTGTGATCAACGCATTGTCTTAGGACCTCCTAGAATAGCCACCATTCACCCTAATTCATTGAGTGATAAGTGGTCGATGAGAGGAAGAGTAAGTGGGTATAGGGATCAAGCCTTAAGGAATTTTGTGATTTGAATATGCAACACTCAAATGAATTAAAGTCAAACGCATTAATGATTCCTTGCGACAAATTTGAACAAGACAAGAACCTCTAAAGAAAACACACAAAGAATTGAGTGATTGACCTCATCAAAGGAATGAGCACAATAAGGTGAGATTAGGATTAATGAACTTGAGATCTAGAAAATACTTAGGTGAAAAGTGATAAAAAGAGTGTTTGATCTTCTGAGGCTAGTGTGAGAACCACAACATGATCATGGGCACAACAGCTAGGCAATTATCCATACAAGGTTAGTTTAGATATGAGTGAATCAGATATGTCTTTCAACACGAGTAGACCGGGAGTGTCGTTTAATGTAGCCCACCTAAAAAAAATGGAGGGATCCTACAAGACTCAATTGGAGTATATCTGTACAAATAGATTGGGTGCCCAGGTATATGAGGATGGCCTTCATAGGTCAGTAATTCAACTACATAATCCCGACCAACCTATGGGATTAGAACATCTAGCTGTGAAGTTTGAAAACGAGGCTTACATAGACAAAGAGGGGACCATGCATTCCAGGAAAGGTAGTATATTTAGATGACACCTCAGAACGGGTGTATAACGTCATAGAACATGGTCATCATGCATACACATGGGGAGGAGAATTAGTTTTTCCTCTACTAATATTGCAAGTCTCTAAAGATAGTTTGGGTATTGCCACATCTTAGGGACATAGAAAGAAGAACAAGGAAGGTGCAAAGAGTAGTTTCATCCATCATGTAGGAAGGGAGAGGGCCCCTACCAAAAGTGAGAGGGCTAAAAGGGAAGCTCTCAACGATCATAGGGCTCACAAGGGTGGGGACGATTTTCCCCTACCTAGACCAAGAGGCCACCCTAGAACCTTGAGGCCTACTTAGTTGGTGAAGGCTATGAAGAATTGTTTTGATGGATCGAGGGACCCCTACAAGCATGTAGCAGAGAGGCGAACAAGTCGAAGACATTTTTACACAATTTAATGCCTTTGGACTCACTCTAAAGGGTGATGCGTTGGATTGGTTCCGACCATTGCACCAACACCAATTTAGAGAAATCCACCACATGATAAAGTCCTTCATTATAGACTTTTCCAAGAGCAGAGTCAGACACATGTCTTCCTTGATACACACATTCAAACAAACCTCTCAAGAGACAGTGAGGATGGCTCACAAAATTCGGATAGCACTACAGAGACTTCATCCAGACATTCCAATTCAATAGAGAACTTAGCAGAACAAGTGGCCAAAAGATTTGGAGTCTCTAGCAAACCAGACATCAAATGAGCCCCCCCTTGAAGGTGTTACACTTGTGGAGGTGACCATAGGGTGAACATGTGTCCACATGCAATGCAACCCATAGGAAAGTCCAATGGAATGTACTGTACCATAGAGCATAAATACACAAACCACACTGCTCAAGATTGTTCATATAATAAACAAGTGGTTAGGCAGAGTTACCCTCAACAATATTAGCTAGGTAGATACCAAGAGAAATACCAGTCACAATAATATTATCGTGCCCCCCCTTGGTATCAAGCGCCATATCAAGCGCAACCTAGACCTCAAATTGTCCTAGGGCAACAACCTCCACCCCTCCCAAGGTAGTTTCTATAAAGTATGCCACACCAGAGGAGAACTCAAACGTGGATTAGTACCCATGACCCCTTTAATCACAGATAATGACCCTAATGCAAATAGTTTTGACTCTGCCCATGTGGATAGCCCACCAGCCTACTATACGAAATCACCAAAAAACTTAGACCCTTACTATGAGAATCTTGTGTATGAGCAAAACTGGGAACCGGATTACGCTTAGGTCATGTACACAAACCCTAACCCGAGACCACAAACTAGACAACTAAGATCGCAGGCCCCCAAAGGACCATGTTTTAAATGCCAAGGAGACCACTTCATACGAGATTTTCCACACGCTCCAGTTGCAGTGCAATCACAATACTTCAATATTCAAGGCTTTTGTCTTGAATGTGGAAAGGATCACTTTATAAGAGATTGCCCTAAGAACCCTGCTAACACCTCTACAAAAGTGAAAAGTACCCCAAAATGATGCACATGTGGATGTGTGCACGACACACTTGAAGTACGACCCGTGCTATGGACCAATTCCGTGCAGACGTACTTGGAAGGCATTTGCTATTAAGCTTTGGAATAATCGTCAATGTAGAGATTGGATCAACTACTTCTATCTCTCACCTCCCATAAATAATACTCCAATTTTCAGCTACATGATGGCCACTATTCGTCATTGGTTACCATGTCTGAACAAGATGACTAATATTGCTACTCAAATGACCGTAAAAATTTTTGATATGATGCAGATGGTGTTTAAGACCTTCCGATGTGTCACGGCTCCCACTATAAATACACCAAGATTTGAATATGGGAATTTGGACTTAGTCTATGACATGAGCATGAAACCTTCCCTTAAAGTATTCTATGCTTGGCACTGCAGACTGAAATATATGCCCGCCTACTACAAGCAGAGGTTTGAAGACATGTTCACCACCGGCTTCTAGGAATACCACTAAGAAGCATTCATCAGTCATCCAACGCATTTGCTTCACTTGTTTGCCCACGAACGTATTATGTGTTTATAGCATTACATGTGCCCACCTCTAGAAGAGCCCCAGCCCATTGATTGGGAGAAAGTTGAACACGATCTTATTCGGGGACTTTGCATTACAAAACATACCTTGGCAACATACCTGCTTGCCAACTATATTACTCACGTGAAATTAGGTTCTGTCAGGGATGATAGAAACGAGGAGGAGGGGAGTGTTCAAGGCAAAGGATCAAGTACCGACTCTCTTCATAGAAGAAGAGGAAGTACATAAACTACTTAGATTACTTCATCATGACAACAATTATTTTTATCACTAAAACAATGTAATATATGTATATACATCTGATTATTGCAAGTGAGACTCCATTTTGTGCAAGTCGAGGGGTCCTCAAGCTTGAGGAGTCTAAGTAGAAAGCTCACACCAATTTTTGTAATTTTTGGAAATTGTTAGATAGTTAAAATTAGAGGTAGAACCTATTTTTTAACTATGCCAGTCACCAGATATGAAATCAGTCAAAAACTAGGCAAAAACTATAAATAGAGCTAGAGAGCTCATTTTGGGGGTTGTTGAACTTAGGAGCTAGAACTAGAAGAGCCATTGTCCTTAGTTAATGATGAATATGAGTATGAGTTCTTTCCTTATCTTCTATTGACCTCGATCACGACTTTCCTTGTGTGTGTGTATGCATGTGTGTGTATGCTTATTGCATTTCTCACCATCTTTTTCATGCACATCATTTGCTCTTGATCTTCATATCGGCCCAACCTCTCTGCGGATTGACAATTACGAGGTGGAACTCCTCATGTTGGTACTTTCCATTGTGCGAGAGTGACAGTGTGTGTGTGTAATGTATGTGTGTATCAATGTAAATAATACATTGAATGTAAAATGTCAATCATTTGAATCCCCTCCCTGATCATGATCATCCACATCATCATGATCATCCTCATCATTATGATAATTCACATGATCTAATGTATCTGAAGAGACATCATGAGTAGAGGGGTCAATACTGTGTGACAATCGATATCATCCCTCCTGTGTGTGTCTCTCCACCTCATCCATATCTACCTCTCTTTAATACCCTTGTATTACATATAACAAAGATAACAAAATAAAACATATAAAAGGTCAATAAAAATAAGATGAATTATATCAAATTTAATAATACTCACAAAAGCATCTGGATGATCTCATATGTACTCACTCAGATGCCAATATCCACAATATGTAAGAAATTCGATGTTTTTTCCTTAGGATTATGACCATAATCCTTTCACTGCATTGAAACAAACAAAACAGATCACTGATTAGTATCTTAAATAAAATAAAATATATAGTTTCAATGATACATATACTTACAAATGTAGCATCAAAACCATGATCATCCATTTGGCCTAAGCGCAATGTATGACCTGACTCAATGCTCTTCTTTGCAGCAGCTTGTGTTTATTTAATGAAACAAAAGGACATAGCTTAAATGTAATATATTTATAAAACATATGTGAATTATAACTCACAATTATATAAAATATTTTTTATATCTTTTGTTGAGGAAATGATTCCTAAAGACATAGTTGTTTGCAAAAATATTTCCATGTGTCAAGTGGTATGTTAGCCTCTTCTCTTGTTTTTTTCTACCATGCAATATCTCTTGTTATTTTAATCTCAAACAAAAAAGGATCAATATAGTTAAAAAAATTTAAATTTATAAACATGCATATACACATACACACATACATACACTTACAGATACATACATACACATACACATACACATACATACATATTTATAAACATGCTTACACACATACACACATATGTATATATACAAGCATACATACACTTATGCATACATACGTACACTTACACATACACATATAAACATACATCTACACATACATACACATACATACACATACACATATACATACATGCACATACATAATAAATACATGCACATTTATAAACATGCATACACACATACACATACATACAGACACATACATATAATATTATTAAAAATATATAAATTATAATAAACATAAACATATACACACAAATATATATATATATATATATATATATATATATATATATATATATATATATATATATATATATATATATATATATATATATATATATATATATATATATATATATATATATATATATATATACACACACACACACACACACACACACACACACATACACACACATAGATACAAATGCACACACACATACATAACACACACACATACACACACATAGATGCATATACATACACACACATATGCATACATACACACTTCATACATTTATGATTTTGTATGTGTATTTATGTGTCAAAATGTGTATATGTGTATATGTGAATATGTGTGTAGATGTAAATGTGTACATATGAATGTGTATGTATGTAAATAATATGATTATTGATATCTAGTGCCTTTTTTGCTACACAATCAGATTTTAATAAATCAGAGGGAACTCCACCACCATCTCATAATCATGCAAGGACTACTTATTATAAGTATATCAACCTTATAATTCTAATTTTTGAAAGATATATGCATAACTAATATATGTTTTTTTATTGTTATATTATAAATAGATTTTCATAAACGAGAGGGTACTCCACCACCTCCCACCCATGCAATGACTTCACATGTGTCCTCCGATAGGAATTATGATGATTTTTACTATCAAGACCATATTATATGGTGGTGTAATTTTTGCTATGGCATGTCTCAAAGTCCAAAATTGGAATGTATTGAACATGAAGAAAATTATGGTATTTTTTAGCATGCACCATCACCTAATTAATGTGATAATGCTCCGGTATGTATTGATTCCATAAATTAATATCACTATTTTATTCAGAATTCATATACAAAATAAAATTGTACTCAATATACAAGAATATTTTCTCGATGATGATAATGATAATTCTCCTACTAATAATGCTAACATACATCGTACAGGTTATGGACATGCTATTTATTAATTACAAGCCAAGGTTTCTTGAAATCCTTTACCTCTTGGTTTATAGACTAAAACGGTTGGAGCTTATCCATTACCAACTTGTGATCATCCTCTAGTATAAACATATGATAGAAGAAGATATGGAGGATGGCATAGAGAAACACTTCCTTTAGATGGAGATGTTTTTAACTTTTGGGGTAATCGCTACATGATTGCTCCCTCCACTATCACTAGTGATGATCGTGGTCTCTTTATTGTAGAGGATTTGTATATGCCTCTAAACTCTGAAGTCACTCTTATGCCATTTTGTGGTCCAATATACAGATGGGGAGATTTGCATCGACTTACACATTACGTTTAAAGCATGAGTACTTATGGATTATGCATGAATGCAGCTTCCCTTTCTAATAGAGGGAATACAAATGCAGAAAATGAAAGATTGTATCTTGATGGAAGACCTTATATGCATGGAAATATGATAGGTTTAATAAAGATTAGTTGATGATATAATAGTTCAATGATTAATTACACATTTGCGGAGCATGAAAATAGTCACGAATCACCTGAAAGAACTTGGAGAAGCTTGTAAGAGGTAGAAAAGTGAGTTGCGAAGCGACCTTCAGTCCAATGAACTGGCACAAGACCAGCCTTCAAACTTATGGAGACTCAAATAGACCTTATAATCATGTGATAAATGCAATAAAATCCCATATGTACTTTGGAACATAAAGGAGAAAGAGTTGATAGAAAATAGATAGGTTTGCTCAAAAAACTTACTATCTTTGGATGAGACAATCAACTTCAAATGCTCATTGCAATCAACATGAGTTGAGTTTATAGAATGCACAAGAGTACAAGAAATAAGCAAAATGTGCTTTTCAAATGAACATGACACTCAATTGTGGTACCTCCTATTTTTTAGGAATGCGCAGAGATAGACCCCGAGATAGAAAAACTGGGATATCTCCCAATCTACTAGACCAAATGCTTTGCAAATTTGTACACATAAACTAGAAACTAATAAATTTCCAATGAGTGCTCACTCCAATATGGAGATCTTTAGAGAGAGTAGTAGCCTTTGCAATCTTACTATTGTTGAAGAAGATGATGTAGAAAAATAAAGGAGCAAGACAATGATGGTCACAAGTGTATGCATATTGCTTCAATGTAATGTACAAGTGATTTGAAGTCTTTATATAAGCTCTTGAAGTGCTCCATGACTTTGACAAGTGGAGTTTGAATTCAAATGAAGGCAATAAAGGTTGTCGCAGAGAATTAATTCACTTTTCTACAATCTAGGAAAAGTGAAGATCTAGTTTGATCTACTTTTAGGTGATTGATTGATTCATTGATTGCAACTCAACCACCTCAAATTCGTGGAAGTTTAGCTCTCCTTTTCTTCTTCTACATGTGTAAAGCTCTAGGATTTTACAATGGTAAATGATTCATAAAAAATCTTTTAAAAAATTACAATGAATGAAAATAAATAAAAGAACTCTCCAATGGATATTCGTTTGATGTAATCCAAATGATAGATTTTTATTGTGGATCAAATCGACCTCAAGCATAGTGTAAACTTGATGTTCCAACAACTCCCCCTCAAGCTAAATTATGCTTGAGTATTCATTCTCTAATAGGTTGAATACCTACCATTGATTTAAATTTGCAAAGCTTTATTCCATCAAGTGCCTTCATCATCATATCTGCTTATTGCTTTTCAGTTGGAACAAAAGAAATGTCAATCTCCTTTGCCATGAGCTTCTCCCTGATGAAGCGGTAATGAACCTCTATGTGTTTGGTTCTTGCATGGAAAATAGGATTTGCGACCGGATGCATGGAACTTATGTTATTTCCCAATATGTGAGGTTTGGAACTCCAAGTTCCAAATTTGTATACAATGCTTTTAACCATATTGCCTCTTCAGTTGCTATGGTCAAACCTCTATACTCTACTTCAATTGAGGATAAAGCAACTGTTGGTTGCTTCTTGGAACTTCATGACACTAGCTTTGAACCTGCAAATGCTAAGTCAGGAGAGGTACTTCTTCTATCATCCTTAGCTCTTGCCCAATCTACATTTGAATAGATTTTGATATCCAAATCTGAAGAGTAAGAATAGAATATACCTTCATTGATTGTATCTTTGAGATACTTAAGTACTCTCTTAGCTGCATCCAGTGTGGTCTTCTTGGAGAGCGCATGAATTAACTAAGCACTCCCACACTATATGATATGTCTTCCATTGTATGAGTAGCATATATCAAGCTACCTACCAAGCTTTTATATTCTTTAATGTCTTCAATTTTCTCACCTTCATAAAAAAACTAAGTTCATGAGTCATCTCCAAAGGTGTACCTTCAGGTTTAGTGTTCTTCATTTTGAACTTAAGAAGTAGATCTTGAATGTATCTTCTGTAAGTTAGATACATCCCTTCATCTGTATGAATCACTTGCATACCTAGGAAATATGTGAGATCACTTAAGTCAATGATTTTGAACTCCTCTTGCATGTGTCTCTTGATCCTTTGAATGCCATTCAGATCATCAGATGTCATAATAATATCATCTACATATACACATAGATAGATAACCTAATTTTGATCCCTTTTGATGAATAAAGAAGGATCTAAGTTGCTAGGTTTGAACCCTTGATCTTGAAGGTGTGTAACCAACCTATAATTCCAAGCTCTAGGAGCTTGTTTCAATTCATACAATGCTTTCTTAAGTCTACAAACATAAGATGCATGATCAGGGTTTTAAAACCTGAGGGTTATGAAATGTATACATCTTCACTTATCCAAACATTTAGAAATGCATTGTTTACATCAAGTTGGAGGAGTCTCCACTTTCTTGTCGCAGTTATACATATCAATGTTCTAACTATAGTCATCTTTGAAATTGGTGAGAACATTTTCTCATAATCTATACCATGCGTTTGTGAGCACTATTTGGCAACTAATCTTACCTTGTATCTACAAACTAATCCATTTGAGTTTCCTTTAACTTTATATAACCATCTGCAACCAATTACCTTTTGATTGGATGACATTGGAACCAAATCCTAAGTGTCCATCTCCTTCAATGCATCTATTTCTTTTTTCATGGCCTTTGCCAACTAGGGTTTCCCTTTGACTCTTCATAGGTTGAGGGTTCCTTTGAAATTGAGTCTTTTTCCAAGTAGATTGAATGCGTTGTAATAAATATAGAATCATATCCATACCTTTCTGGGTTGTTTCTTCTCCCTTTTTGATCTTTCGAGAGCTTGCTTAGAGCATTTTGCACACTCCTGCATCTTTGCTTTGCCTCTTGAATTACATAGCTTGTAATCCTTTTCCTTTTCATCTTGGTCATCATGTGTATCACTTCTTGGATCCTAGATGTGTGTATCATGCTTGCTTGCTAATTGATGAGAATTAGAATCAAGATCTGGTAGAGTTACCTTTTATTTGTCTTCATAATACCAAGACTTGTGTTCTTCAAACACAACATCTCTACTTGTAGTGAATTGCTTAGTTGAAGGGCGATAGAACTTGTAATCCATCTGAGTTGAGTCATACCCAATAAGCACTGCCTTTGTTTCCCTTTCATCTAGCTTAACTCTTATTTGTGATGGTACATGAACATAAATTAAACAACCAAACACCTTCTAATGTCCAAGACTAGGTTTTCTTCCATGCTATGCTTCATAAAAAGTCATACCTTGAAGTGATTTGGATGGTAGTCTATTGACAAGGTACACATCAATTGAAATAGCCTCCACCCATAGATAGTGTGGCAACCTCTTCTCTTCAAGAACTGTTTTGCTTATCAAACTCTTTGGAGAAGTATTCTCCCCCTCTATCATATCTGAGCTTCTTGAGTGATCTAATTGTATGATTCTCCACATGTGCTAGATACTTTTTGAAGCACTCAAAAACTTCATTCTTACTTTTGATAAGGTATAGAAAAGTCCATCTACTATGGTCATCAATAAATGAGACATAATACCTTGATCTTGCCGATAAAGGTTCTTGAGTTGGCCCCCATGCATCTGTATGTACTAAGTCCAATAAGTTATTGTGGATGTATCCTTTGTGGTTGAATGGTTGTCTTTGTGCCTTCCCAATCTGGCATGCAGTTGATCATGTGTTGCTTTGATATATTTGGCATTCCTTGAACACTTTGATCCCTGCATATATTCTTCAAAGTTCTTTCATTCACATTAATAGAGCTATGTTCCTGGTTTCTCCTACCTTAAAAGTAAAGAGCCTACCATGCTTCTCACCTCTAGATATCTTCTAGAAGCCTTGACATGGATCTTCCACAAAAGCTCCATGTTGGGTGAACCTAACTTGCAAGGCTTTTCAACTATTTGGCCTACACTTATTCGGGTTTTAGTGATAGTGGGTACATAGAGAACCTTAATTATAATGTTTATCTTGCCATTGGAAGCTTTGATATTACCAATAGTCTCCACATTGTGCTTTGTGTCATCCCCTATTTGAACTTCATATCTATGCTTTGGACTTTCGAAACAAAAAAGAAGAGCAATGTTGCCTACAACATGATTTGAGCATCAGGAATCTATGTAGAACAAATGATCATCTTCTTTACCTTCTTTCTGGGTTAGATTCATTAGAAGAAATGGGTCTTCATGTGGTCAATCTTTTGAATAATTGTTGTAGTCCCTTTTGTTATGACTTCTATTGTTGTTATTGAAGTTGTGACCACCTCTACCTCTGTTGCTTCCATATCCACCTCTTCCACTTCCTTTCTGGGTCTTCCAATTGGACTAGCAATTCTGAGTGGTCTGGTTGGTCTTATCATAGATTGGCACAAGGTTGAACATTCTGACCTTTGGCTTTTTCATGCTTTGGTCCTTTCTTCTTCCCTTTCCACTTACTCTTGCCTACGAAGTTGGCTTGGAAAGTCTTCTATTCATCTTCTTCCTCCTTCTTGCCTTTCAACTTCTTGTCCTTCTTATCTACATATAGAGCACTAGTTGAATTACCCTGATAGGAGTTACCTTCCTTTATGGTATTGTTGGCCTCTTGATTGAAGAGTTGTCCAAGAAAGATGTTGAAGTCTGGAGTTTGTACATCCACGATGAGATCATAAGCTATGGTGAAAGCATGCTATTGTTTTTTACTTCTAATCCCATTGAGAATTTTCCTCATGATGACCTCTTTTTCAATCAGCTCTCCAATGGATGTCAATTGATGTGCAACCCCCTTGGCCTTGGTAACAAACTCTGTGATGGTTTGTTTAGGTGTCTTCTTCATTTGGTTGAACTTGTTCCAAAGATGCTTCTTTCATGCTTGGGTACTACCAAAAAAGAAAGTCTCTAGGGCATCTCAAGTCTCTTGAGATGTCTTGTATCCTCTAATATGTGTTAATAGAGAGTTAGAGATAGAATTTAATATGTGCGACCTTGCTTGAACATGCATAGCTTCATCACCTGCTACAATTCCATAATGATTTCTACCTTGCAAATAGGCCTCCATTCTGATTTTCTAAGCTACATAGTTGTGTCGATCAAGCTTCTGAATCATTGAGGGAAAGCCATCACCCATCTTGATCTATGTGTGATACCACTAAAAGAACTTGGACAAGCTTGTAGGAGGTAGAAAAGTGAGTTGCGAAGCGACAAAATTTGATCTAGCCAACTAGCACAGGACCAGCCCTTAAGCTTATGGAGACTCGAATAGACCTTATAGGAATGGGATAAGTGCAATAAAATCTCCTATAAAATTTGGAGCATCAAAGAGAAAGAGTTGATAAAAAACAGATAGGTTTGCACATTGACTAGCTCATAGCGTGGACTATACACGATTTTCTAGGATATGGTGTCTATTCACGTAATAATGTAATTTTTTTATTTAATATATATTCAATTGTATGTGAGTTAATCTAATTATATTTTTATGGTTTTCATGTATGCAAGAATATCTACTAAGGGATATAATTATAAGGGATAATCTACTATGTGAATTAATCTAATTATATTTTTATGGTTTTCATGCATGCAAGAATATCTACTAAGCGATATAAGGCTTGTCCTTACTGTGGTGATTGGTTGAGATCAGTTTATAGTAAGAATCTCAAAAAAAAAAAATCTTTCATATGGACAGTTCTTGCCTAACAATCATCCATTATGACATAAAAGAGAAGCGATACATTTTGATGGAAAGATTGAAATAGGTCAGTGTCCAAAACCAATGACACCTATGGATTGGTATAAAAAGTGGATAGATGGACCTCTTATAGATCCACAATTTGAAATCTTCAATGACAATGAAGATGGTGAGAATTTAAAGATTAGAGGTAAAGGAAAATTGTCGCTAGTAGAGAATATGTTGATCTGGTATTCTTTCGAGTATTGGAGAGAGTTAAAGATCTATCATTGTTTTGATCCTATGCATATATTAAAAAATAATTGTTATTCATAATGGCAATATCTTCTTGGATTAAGAGACACAATAGCATCAAGAAATGATTTAAAGGATAAAAACTCAAAACAAAAGTTATGGCCAGTTTCTGATAAAAATTGACAAGAAATAGCTTATGAACCTACTCTTTGGATACTTATAACAAAGGAGATGCAAACTATAAGAATAGGACTCAATTGATTCAAACACCTACAGGATATGGAGCATCTTTCCAAAACATGTTTACTTTCGATGGTAGGAGCATATCTAGGTTAAAGACACATGATTGGCATAACTTTCCAAATCACATTCTACCTCTTGTTATCGATGGATGTGCAACAAAAGGAGTATGCGATGTGATCTATTGTCTTGGATTTCTTATAAGGTAATTATCATACTTTCATATTTAATATATAATACTATCTGATATCTTTCCTTTTTGAATTAATTTCTTTATAATTTAATTTATGAATGACAATAGGTGAATGATATCAAAAGAGATTGGCAAATACTCGATCTTGCAAAAGAAACATGAATGCAGGGAGCTACTATGTATGATGGGGAAAGAGCTTCTAACAACATTTTTTGATACTCATGTTCATTTATTGATCCATCTTCTGGATGAAATAGAGATTGCAAGAGTTGTAAACACTCGATGGATTTTTTGGGTCGAACAATCTATTAGCATATTAAAAGGTTATATGTGACAAAGAGCAAAACCAGAAGGATATATGGCAAAGGGATGGATGCTTGAGTCTCCTCTTTTCAAAGCAACATTTGCCAAATACAGAGAATTGAATTTCTTTATATTCCTTGACAAACAACATTGGGTAACTACACCAAGCTTAGTTTCACATATTCTCTTTAGCTCACCATAAGTAGGAGTCTTCTCACCCATTATACAGACAATGATTTTCAGGGTACCAAACTACCCCCTGCAGATATCCCCTTGGATGCTCTCGTACATACAGTAGTTAAGCATCACGCAAGTTACGGACCTTCAAGCTCTTCCTTCCTACCATGGTAAGGGGAAGCAATAGTTGTGGATGCCATGTTCATGCCAAGTGTTGACATCTACCAGATAAGGCAACAATAATATCATCTGCTAGCCGAGACACACTTCTATCAAAAATGATAAATGTTTAGTCATCAACAGTTCCTCCTGCAGCTACACATGACTCATTCATGTTCCATGAGCCAAACTTGGGAACAAGCTCTCTTCTTCTTCATTTCTCTCTCTCTCTCTCTCTCTTTTTAAAGAGCAATGTCACAAAACAAGAGGAAATATGTTAGAATCAATAAAAATACTTGACATATGTCAATGTGCTCTTGTGCCTAGGACTCTCAAATGTGTCTATGCATGGCCATGTAATGTGGCCCTATGTTAATGCATACTTTGGAAATGCATGACTTGAATGGTGCAAAAGACTGGGTTGTGCAAGGAGCACATAGTTGTCGTTCGTCGAGGCTTTCAAAGTTTCTTGTAGACGTTGAGGTAGCCTTTGTTGGAGGTATCCATAGGAGCTTGAAATGATGTAAGTGATGGATTGTTGACTCACAACTAATAATTCTTCCGTATGGGGATCCATTTGAGAAGAGTGTTTGACTACAAAGTGATCACCTTTGGCCGCTTCATGTTTGGAAGGTTTCTTGATTTTTGCATCCCTTGTGGTTGGCTCTTTGGTTTTGTAGAGGTCCTAGGTGTTTTTGTCTTAAACCCATATCCTTGATAATTGTCTTCTTACCATTGCCGAAGAGGTGAGGTGATCTTGTTTGGCTCTTTGTTCCATGTTCTGAAATTGCCTTTCCTTGACTTCTTTGTTGAGACTATACACGTGTGGGAGAACATAGGTTGTTGTGTAGGTTGTTGTTGGGTACCCATATTTGTAACTATCCTTGTTGAGCGGCAACTAATTTCTTAGGCACCCACACTTGTCGGATACCTTGTGGTTGAGCTTGTCCTAGCTTCTTTGTTCATCTTCTGGCCTGGTTGGCTTGCTTGGATGGGAATTGTGGGGGAAAGGCCGATGGTTGCTCTCCTTTTTGTACCCAGATCTGCTTCATGCCCGAAACTACTGCCTTCTTGAAATCTTGTTGTCTATTTGATACAGCAGTTGTCATGTATTGTTTCTCTTCCTTGTGGGGTTGAACTACTACAAATGGCTGAGACTTCGTACAAGAAGGGAGTCTCATTGGGCCTCCGACTCTTTTGTTGGAGGTAGCATCCTTCTGCATCATAGAGCTTTGGACACATACAACTTCTCCTTCTCTAAGATTAGTCCTAAGAGAATGTGTGACACCATGATCTGCGAGCATGCAATTTTCTAACTCTAATGTAATGCATTGTTCATGAACCCAAACTTGAAGAAGTTGGCTCCTTAGGTTTAAGTTGACTTCATGGTCATAGATCCAATCTTGTCCCAAGCCAAGTGGTTCAGTAAGGTCCTCATCTTGACACACTAGCATTTTGACTCTCATTGGAACATCATGAAGATAGATGGGAAGCTCTACCTCGCCCAAACAAGGGGTTTCCACACCTCCCAATCCTATGAGATAGGCTTCTACGGGATTGATGTTCAACTGCAAGTCTTGGTAGTATGAAAGTCTAACTGCACTAATTGCTGCACCTGAGTCAATCAATGCTCCCCGAGTCCTTACATTCTCTCTGTGTCCTACCTCTAAGGTCACAAAGGGATGTCGTTCAATTATTCGAGAAGTAATTATGCCCGATTTTTGGCACATGTCCATGTGATATTTTGGGGCATTCGGGTTGACATCTAGGCCTAATCGCCTTAACTTATTTTGTCTAATATGCTCTCTCACCTCAGACTGTGCTTCTTCTCTGACCCTCAACTCTTCTTCTTTCTGCTTCTTAGCAGTGTTGAGTCTCGTTAGTATTCTTTGTAAGAGGTTCTTGATATAGCTTGACTCGACATCCACTAATATAGCTTGGCAAGATGTCACCCTCTAGAGTGGCCAATTGAATCGCACCACTAGTGGAAATTCTATTAATGATCATGGGTCCATATCCTCTTTTCTCCAATTTATGGGCATGTTGCTTGAGTGTGTAAAACAACACTAGGTCTCCCTCTTTCAATCCTTTATCCTTGATGTGTGCATTAAAATAAGCCTTTTGTCTTTTCTTTGCAGCGTAGATGCCTACTGTTGCTCGTAGCCGCATCTCACCTAAGCGTTCTAGATCAAAGATTCTAGAGGACAACTCATGTCCAGTCCACTCATGCTCTTGTGCTACTTTTAAAGCAGGAATTAAGAAATCTAATGGTAGCACTACATTCTATCCAAAGGCCATCTAAAATGAGGTGGCATTGAGTACCGTTTTGTAGGCAACTCAGTAAGCCCAAACAACATGATGAAGTTGTTTATCCCAATTAGAGTGTTTATTGTTTACCAATTTTTTCAATACATTACATAGGATCTTGTTTGTGCTCTCTGCTTATCAGCTAGCTTGTGGATGATAGGGGGCCGACTTTTTATGTATCACCAAGAATTCTTGGAGAAGGTTTTCAATAACTTCATTCAAGAAGTGCGTGCCTCTATCGCTCACTAACTCTATTGGTAATCCATATCTAGTGAACACGTTCTCAAATAAGAACTTCGCCATCGTCTGAGCATAGTTCTTTGTTGTGGCTTTTACTTCCACCCACTTTGTAAGGTAATATGTGGCTACAATAATGTACTTAGCATGGGAGTTTTAGTTGGGGGGTTAATAGGACCTACAAAGTCTATACCCCACTTTGAAAATACATGTCCTCCCATCATTGGCCTCAAAGGCATCTCGTCTTTTCTAGCCCGATATTGTGCACATTGGCATGTGTCACATTTCCTCACATACGTATGTGCATCCATACAAAGAGTGGGCCACCAAAGTCTTGAGGATAGAATGGTCTTGATTACTCGGTCAGGACCAAAGTGTCCACCTGCAACACCACTGTGTGCGGTTTCCAGGACTTTCAAATAGTCTGATTCATGAACACACAATCTTAGGTAACCATCTTTGCCTCTTTGGTATAGGTTGTCTCTCACTAAGGCATAGTCGTGAGCCTCTTGCTCCATGTTTCTTCTTCTTTGGGTAATGTCCCTGATCTCATGAATTCTACCAATGGAGCACTCCAATCTGGAATTAACGATACGTGATAAAGAGTCGTGTGCTCCATTGGGGGTTTTTCTTGGCACTCTTGACAATTCTTAGTCCACTCATGTATTTCTTTGTCCATGCTAAGCCAATACACTCCTAAACGTTGCAAATTTCGCAATGTTCATTGTCTAGAATAGTGATTTCCTAGCAATCCTTCATGGGCTTGTTGCAACCAACTACTATGTTCATCGTCCTCGACACAACAAGCTAGTACACCCTTTGTATCTTGTTTGTACATGCTTCCTGCCAATATTTGATAGTTTTGTGATTGTACAATTTCTTCTTTATTTGTTGTCACATCCTTATGCACGGGTCCGAAGGTTAGGACAAGTACCAACTTATTTGCCCATTTAGGAACAACTTCTAAATTGAACAAATAAGCGTCAGGTAATTCATGAGACACTCCTTGTGGTGGCTCTCCTAAAGTGATGCGAGAAAGGTGATCTGCCCTAAGGTGGGTTCTACCTTTCCTAGCAACAACTTCAAAGTCATATTCCATTAGTAAGAGGAACCATCTTACTAGGTGTCCTATATTCCAAGGTTTATTGACCAAATATAACAAAGCTTGATGATCACTGAAAAACTTAAACTTGTTGGCCAGTAAATAGTGCCTAAACTTCTTCACAGCATATACCATGCCTAAGCCCTCTCGCTCAGTTGTGGTATAGTTTGGTTCAGCTGTGGTTAGCTGTCTGCTATCGTATGCTATGGGTAAATCTAGATTTCCTTCACTTGTGGGTTGTGCTAGCACACATCCTGTGGCATGATTGGATGCATCCACATGGACATGGAATGGCTTATTCCAATCAGGAGTGGTCAGTATTGGTGTTGTGCACAAACGTCTCTTCTTCTCATTGAAGGAATTTTCACATTCGTCGTTCCACTCAAAAGTTGTCAATAATCCATAAAGAGGCCTAGCTATGATTGCATATATGTGGATAAACCTACGGTAATATCCACAATGGCCCATAAAATCTTGTACCTCTTTAATGTTCCTTGGCCTTGGCAGCTCTGCTATGGCTGTACTTTGTCCTCATCTGCTGATATTCCGTTCTTAGAAATGATGTGACCCAAGATTTTACCTTGTTGTACCATGAACACACACTTTTTTGGGTTCAAACACACTTGATATTCTCTGCACTTGTTGAAGATCGGTCTAAGCTCAGGGATGTGGTATCTTCTTTCTTGGGAATGAGCACATAAATCATCCACATATAATTCTAAGCTCTTTTGCAAGAACTCTTTGAAGAGATGAAACATGAGCCTCTAGAATGTTGTAGGTGCATTGGTGAGCCCAAATAGCATCACACAAAATGCAAAGATTCCCCACTCTGTGGCAAAAGTCATTTTGTGTTGGTCTTCGGGGGTGATGGCTACTTGGTTGTAACCCGAAAATCCATCAATGAATCTATAAACTTCCTTGCCTGCAACATGCTCCAATAAATGTTTAGTGATTGGAAGCGGATAGCTATCTCTGATCGTAGCGGCATTAACTTTTTTAAGGTTAATACACACTCATAACTTCCCATTACTCTTGGGCACCACTACAATGGGGGACACCACTCAGTATGCTCAATCTCATAGATAAATCCAGCTTCAATCAATCTATCTATTTTTTCTTTTATTTTAGCTGCATAATTGTCAATATATGTGTAGGGCTTCAGTTTGGTGGGTTTGGCCTCAGCAGTCATGGGGATAGTATGAGAGCAAATTTTTGGATCTACTCCCTTCAAGTCTCTATAGTGCCATGCAAACACATCCCTATACTCCCTTAATAGAGCTACAAGCTCCATTTCTTCTTCTACACTTAGGTCTTCTCCAATATACATACATCGCTCTTCGTTCCCTTCAATGGTTGCAACAATCTTTTTGGTCTTTTCTTTATTATCATATGCTTGTCCTGTGATGGCCTCTCTCTTAGGCATTTCTACTAAAATTTTTCAGTCTTCAACTTCATATTTCTTGAAGTTTTCTGGTACTTCGAACAATGATTCCTCCTCTTCTTGTTTCAATGCTTTTTTTTTTCTTTTTCTTTTGACTACCCTCACTTCCATCCTTTGAATTTATCATTTTAATGCTTCTATGGATCTAGGCTCTTTCAAATACACATATGATCTTAACTTGGTGCTCAATAAGACATCTAAAAACAAAGCCACTTGTTTGGCTGGTGTGGGTAATTCTGGCACATGGCATCTTTCTATGTACTATCTGAATCTTCTTCTTGCTAGTCGCACTATTTCTTGGGGTGTTTGCTTGATGCTGTGGATCAAGGATGATGTGTTATGCTCGATACCACTTTTCAAAAATTCTACAATGAATTCATCTAGCAGTTGACCTATATCTCGATAGTTAGGACTCTTTAGTGGTTGAAACCAAGCTAAGGCCGTGCCCTTGAGAGTCAAACCAAATGCCTCAAATTGGGTGAAAAAGTCCTCAACCTGTTCAGCTCTTAACACTTGTTTGAACTCGGCCACATGATCATAAGGATCTCCTAAACCATCAAAGTAATTTTTCATTGTCTTGACCACTTGAGAGGGTCTAAGGGTTCTTGGGTACTCTCGGGGTCTAGGCAATGGAAAATCATGTTCATCTCTTTGATGTCTTTGTGTTTGATTTCTCTCTCTTTCATGTCTTTCACCTTCTAGTCTTGATCTGTCTCTACCCACAGTGTGTAAAGCTTACCTCAGGTCTCTCTCTAGTCCTTTCCCTTTGGTTTTCATGAGCTTTCGATGATCCTACTCCTTGGAGGCCATGGGATACATTGGATCTTGGTGGAGGGAAAATCAATTCACCTTGCCAAGTGTATGCATGCCTATCATGCTCTGATACCAAGAACATTTGCTCTGACATGTTATCCAGGTAGACAACCTTGCCTAGTGTCTAGCGATCTTTGAAGTTATAGATTATGACTATGCCCAATTGGCTAGGTTGATATGGCTTGAATCTCCAAAAGGCTTCCTTCGTTTCTCTATTCAAGAATAGTTCTATGCTTTTGTTGTCTTGAGGGATCCAATATGGAGTGATCACTCTGGTCAAAACTGACTTACCTCTAGGAGTCTTGGGTTCTTGTCCTACATCTCCTTGCTCTAGGTCTCCTATCTCATTCTCAGGAATGATGTTTCCCAACTCATCTGTCATGTCTGTTAAGTTGGTGACCACATACATGGTTCCTTCCTTATCAATGTATGAACCATCTTCAAACTTGACCACTCGGTGTTCAATTCCAAAGGGTTGATCTCGATTTTTGAGTTGGACAACTGATCGCCTCAAGCCATCCTCATAGATGCGAGCACCTAATCGGTTGGTCCGAATATATTCCAATTGTGTCTTATATGGACCTTCTAGTGTTTGTAGATAGGCAGTGCCTGAGCCCCCTGCAGGTTTCCCCATGCTAAAAGACATTTCTGAGTCACTTGTGTCAGAGCTTAGTATGTAAGGATAACCACTTAGTTGTTGTGCCCAAGACTTAGCTGTATGGTTGACACTAGCCTCAGAAGATCTAACACTTTGTCTATCATTGCCTAGGTATCTACCAGATCTCAAGTTCATAAGATTTGGTTAAGAGTCCAAAATTTCCCCTTGCTATGGTTCAAAATCCTTTGGAGTCCCCTTGATTTCCTAGTCCCACTTGAGGGTCAACTTCAAATTAGTCTATCTAAAAATCAATGCATTATTCTTATTCAAAACAGTTGAGGCCATGTGGGATTTAAAACGAGCTATAGAGCTCAAAAAATGGACTTTTGATGAAAAAGTTATATCAAATCAGGCTCATGGGGGTCAAAACATGCAAATAGGACCTTTTGGAAAAATCACGATTTTGTGTGAAAATCACGATTTTTGGGGTCGAAAAATCGCGATGCTGAACTCTTATGAAAATCGCGATTTTGGGGGATCACGAAAATCGCGATTCTGAGCAACCGTAAAAATCATGATTTTGTGAAATCATGAAAATCCCGATGCTGAGCACTTATGAAGATCGCGATTCTAAGCGATCCTCTCAAAACACGATTTTGAGTGAGAATCATGAAAAACGTGATTTTGAGTGAGAATCGTGAAAAATGGGATTTTGACAAAAAATCGTGAAAAATGCGATTCTGACAAAAAATCGTGTTTTTGGCCTGAAAATCATGATTTTGAGAATGACAAGAAAATCGCGATTTTGATTGGAAATTGTGTTTTCTCAAAATCATGGTTTTGACATGAAAATCGCGATTTTGGCTAAAAATCGTGTTTTTTGAGAATCGTGTTTTGAAAATCGCGATTTTGTACCTTAGTGAAAATCGTGTTCTGAAAATCGTGAAAATCGCGATTTTGGATGAAAGTCGTGTTTTTGAAAATCGTCGCCAATTGAAAATCGTGTTTTTTTCCCAAAATCATGCTTTTGCTCATAATCGTGTTTTTTTATATGAAAATCATGATTTTGCCTCACAATCGTGTTTTTTCGCCAAAAAATCACGCTTCTCAAAATGACCAGAGAATCATGTTTTTTAGAAACTTAGAGAATCGCAATTTTGAGCACAACCAAAGAATCGCGATTCTGGGAATGACCCCAGAATCGTGTTCGTTTCAAAAAGCTTTTAGGCGGGAAATAGAAAATTGCATTTTTTTGAAAATATTTGAATTTTATGAAAATCACGATTTTTAGTACGAATCACATTTTTTGGAAGGAAATTCAAATTTTTGAGTGTTGAGCAATGGCGAGGTCTGTATGTGCAGAAAATGGTGAAAAGACACATGCGCTTGCTCTCCGCTACACTTCCTAACTCCTTTTCACACAATAATGTATGAAAAATGATATGAAAATGGTGAAAATGCACTAAAAAAGAAGAAATTTCTATGAAGAAGAAGATGGATGAAGATGGTGATGGTGATGGTGATGGTGATGGTGATGGTGATAGTGATGGTGATGGTGATGGTGATGGTGATGGTGATGGTGATGGTGATGATGATGAAGATGAAGAAGAAAAATCAAAAAATGAACAAAAGTGACAGTTTTTTTACCTTCCAACGTCGCAAATCTACGATTTTACCATCACAATGCTCGTCCTCGAAGCTCTCTCCCTAGAAACGGTGCCAAAATTTGGTGTAGCTCATGCGTAAGCACCACCTCCTTTACCTGTATGAAGACCATGAGCGAGTGAAGGCACAAGTGCGTGAGTGAAAGCACACAAACATGCACACACATACACACACACACACACACATGCACAAGGCAAGATCAAAGAGAGGAACAATGGAAAGCTTTCTGTTGCCAAGGAAATCTCTTACAAAAGCTCTATTATCTAACAAGCTAACCCCAAAAATGAGCTCTCTAGCTCTTTTTATAGTTTTTGAACTAGTTTTGGCCTTGTCCAAACCTAGTGTCTAGCCTATTTAAAAATTAGGTTCTAGGGCTTATTTGAAGGCTCAAACGGGGTACATCAAGCACACTATCAATCAAGGGTTGTATTACCCTTATGGAGATGGATTACAACCTCAAGGCTTTAGTGATGCTGATTGGGCTGGTTCAAAGCAGGAAAAAAGGAGCACATATGGCTATGTCTTCATGCTAGGTCAAAGAGACATCTCATGGATGTCCAAGAAGCAAGAAACAACTGCATTATCATCTACTAAGGCTAAGTATAGAGTCTTCGCACTTGCTACATGTGAGATCATGTGGCTCAAGAATCTCTTCAAATACTTGGATGTGGAGGTCAAAGAGTTCACTTTATTTGGAGATAATATGCCAAGCATTCATCTAGCAAGCAACCCTATGTTCCATGCAAGAAGCAAGCACATAGAGATCCATTATCACTTCATCAATGAGAAGGTACTAGCAAAAGAAGTGGACATCAAGTACATCAACACCAAGGAGTAGCTAGCACATATCATGACCAAGTTTATGGATGCAAGCAAGTTGGAGAAGTTCAAGATCAACCTCAACTTGAAGGAGATCAATGGAGACTAACACTTGAGCTTGAGGGGGAGTGTTAGAATTTTAGCAATCTCAAATGTGGGAACTCATGCTAAATTGAAGTGCACATCACTCACACTTTTTGGTAGGATATACAACCACTTTTCCATGAACTTTTTTAGCTCATTACTCAAATAATTGATGGAAGAGAAGTTGGGACCATTTGGAGGGCATTTTTTAATTCAAATTTACAACTATCTTTTTGAGCATTTAAGAAAACGCATGGAGCAAAGTCGTGACCATCCTCCTCTACCATTTATGAACTTGTAGGCTCTCATTAGGAGTGTTCACTCTAGGTCTAAGCTAGCCCCTAGCCTAAGCAAGCCCCTTGCTTGTTGGAATTTTCTCATAGGAAGTGATCTTTGATCACCCATATCTCTTTGTGTAGTTTTCCAATTCATTTGCAACATAGCTCATTTTGTTACTATGATTGTAAGCTTTCTTTTGGATATAATCTTATGTTCAATACCCTTGAGTATATTGAGCTTGAAAGCTCTCTGGTATGATCATTCCCAAGTGTATATGTGTTGGAGGGTACACATAAGTGCAAGCTGCCTGTTTGGACAATTTCTAGTCTGTCTTTGGAAGGAGATTGATACCTCTCATATTGTCCAAATTGAGTTATTTTTGTATTTTGGAAAGCCCATACTAACTATTTGTAGTCTGCAAAATTTCATAGGTTCAATCCTCAGGTCTGGAGAGCAATTCAGTTTTAGGTGGACTATGGTAGTGAGCTGTTTGGTCCGAGGAAGGGCCCATCATTCTTTTGTTGCAATTAGGAGTGGATATAATCTATCAATACTGATGGTCAAGTGACCATCGGTATGACCAACATGGTCTTTTCAAGCATTTCCAACTGTCATACCGACATTGAGGTGTGACAGTCGGTATGACTAGCATTAGTATGCCCCTCATATGTTGTAGTTATGTATGTGTGTGTATATATGCATGTGTGTATGTATGCATGTATGTGTGTGTATATGCATGTATGCATGTATACATGTATGCATGTGTGTATATGCATGTGTGTATATGCATGTATGTATATGTATGTATATATGTGTGTGGATGTGTATGTATTTGTATGTGTATGTGTTTAAATGTATATGTGTGTATGTATATGTATGTATATATGTGTGTGGATGTGTATGTATTTGTATGTGTATGTGTTTATATGTATATGTGTGTATCTATATGTGTGTGTATGTATATGTGTATGTATATGTATGTGTCTATATGTGTTTATGCATGTTTATGTATATGTGTATGTGTGTGTGTATAAGTGTATGTGTGTGTATGTGGATGTGCATGTGTATGTGTCCATCCCTATGTGTGAGTATGTATATGTGCATGTGTATGTATACATGTGTGTATGTGTGTGTATGCATGTGTATGTATAGTGTGTGTGTGTATGTGTATATGTGTGTATGTATGTGTGTGTATGCATATGTGTGTATGCATGTGTGTATGTATGTATGCATGTGTGTATTTATATGTGTATGTGTGTATCTATGTGTGTATATGCATGTGTGTATGTGCATGTGTGTATGTATGTATGTATGCATATGCATTTGTATTCATGTGTATGTGTGTATGTATACATGCAAGAGTATATGCGTGTGTCGATGTGTGTGTAGGTATATGTGTATGTGTGTATGTTTATGTGTGTATGTGTGTGTATGTATATGTGTGTTTATGTGTGTGTATGTGTATGTGTGTGTATGCATGTGTATATATATGTATGTGACTTTATGTGTGTATGTATATGTGTGAGTGTATGTTTGCTTATGTATATGTGTATGTGTATGTATACATGTGTGTGTATGTATAGTGTGTGTGTGTGTATGTGTGTGTATATGTGTATGTGTGTGTATGTATGTATGCATATGCATGTGTGTATGTAGGCATGTGTGTGTATGTATGCATGTGAGTGTATGTGTGTGTGTCTATGTGGGTGTATGTATATGTGTATGTATGTATATGTATGTGTGTGCATGTGGGTATTTGTATGTGTATATGTGTATGTATGTGTATGCATGTGTGTGTATGTACATGTGTGTATGTATGTATGCATATGCATGTGTGTGTATGTATGCATGCGAGTGTATGTGTGTGTGCATCTATGTGTGTGTATGTATCTGTATGTGTGTATGCATGTATGTGTATGTGTGTATATGTGTGTGTGTATGTGTGTATATGTGTATGTGTATGTGTATGTTTATGTATGTGTGTATGTATATGTGTGTATATTTGTATGTGTGTGTTTCTACATGTGTATATATGGTTGTATGTGACTTTATATGTGTGTATGTGTATGTATGTTTGTGTATGTGTATATGTGTGTATGCATATGATATGTATGTATGTGTGTGTATATGTGTATGTGTGCGTCTATGTGTGTGTATGCTTATGTGTATGTGTATGTTTTTGTATGTGTATGTGTGTGTATGCATGTGTATGTGACTGTATATGTGAGTGTATGTATGCATATGTGTGTGTATATATGTGTATGTGTGTGTGTGTCTATGAGTGTGTGTATAGGTGTGTATGTGAGTGTATTTGTGTGTATGTATATCTGTTTGTATGTGTATGTGTGTAGTGTGTGTGTAGTGTGTGTGTATATGTGTTTGCATGTGTATTTTTATGTGTGTATGTGAGCATATATGTGTGTGTATATGTGCATGTATGTGTATGCATATATGTGTGTATGTATATGTGTGTGTCTGCATCTGGGTATGTATGTATGCATGTGCGTATGTATGTATGCATGTGTGTATATATGCATGCATATGTGATTGTATGTGTGTGCATATGTGTATGTGTGTGCATGTCTATGAGTGTGTATGTGTATGTTTGTGTATGTCTATATGTGTCTATGCATATGATTGTATGTATGTATGTGTGTATATGTGTATGTGTGTGTCCATGTGTACATATGAACATGTGCTTCTATGTGTATGTGTATGTGTGTGTATGCATGTGTATGTATATGTGTGTATATGATTGTATGTGTGTGTTTGTGTATATGTGTGTATGTGTATATGTGTGTATGTGTATGTGTGTGTATATGTGTATGTGTGTATGAGTGTGTGTATATGTGTGTATGTGAGTGTATATCTGTGTGTATGTATGTGTGTATGTGTATGTGTGTATGTGTGTATGTGTGTATGTGTGTATGTGTGTATGTGTGTATGTGTGTGTATGTGTGTGTATATGTATGTGTTCTTTGCATGTGTATTTATATGTATGTATTTGAGTATATACGTGTATGTGTGTGTATGGATATATGTGTGTATGTATATGTGTATGTATGCATGTGTGCATGTATGTATGCATATACATGTATTTGAGTATATACGTGTATGTGTGTGTATGGATATATGTGTGTATGTATATGTGTATGTATGCATGTGTGCATGTATGTATGCATATACATGTATGTACATATTCATGCATATGCATGTGTATGCATGTGTGTGTATGTATGCATGTGAGTGTATATGTGTGTGTACGTATATATGTGTATACATGTGTGTATGCATGTGTCTATATGCATGTGTATGTATATGTGTATGTGAGTGTATATGTGTGTATGCATGTGTGTGTATCTATGCATGTGAGTGTATGTGTGTGTATGTATATATATGTGTATGTGTGTGTAGGAATATGTATGTGTATGTGTATATGTGTGTATGCATGTGTATGTATGTGTGTATGTGGGTGTATGTTTGTACATACCCACTATTCCTCACGTGTGTGTGTTCTTGCTTGCATGTGTGTTTTCTCATGCTCTCTCTCACACTCTCGATCTTGGCACAAATGTGTAGGGAGAAATTGAATTTGTTTATCGTATTCATAGGTCGCCGCTTATGCGACACTCCTGCATTGCAAGCAACTTTTCAACATTGCTAAGGGCATCAGTAATCTACGATGCTCTTAACGATGATAGTTATCTGTGTCACATAAGCAATCATAACCATCACTTATGTGACCTATTCTTTTTTTTTCTTTTTTGAGTATCCATGCTTTTTCTTTTGATTGGGGGTGTTGCCACACCCCCTTTTTCTTGTAGTCTTCATTACTTTATTCAAGGGGATCATGATGAGCTAACTACTCTTGTTATTTCAAGTATGGAGCTAAAAAAGTTTATAAATATTCATAAATAAAATTTTATATGATGCTTCCAATTGATATAAGTGACACATATAATATAATATAGTTTTATATGTCTCCTCTCCTTTGGCTGGCCATGAAAATTTTAAATTTAAGTTTTTAATGAATAAATACGAGATTTTTCTCTAGGATAACTTTCCCATGACTTACCTCCTTCTTGTGAGCAAGTCAATCATGCTATAGAATTGATCCTAAGTACTAAGCTTATATGTGAACACCCTTACTGACTCCCATATTCCCAACAGGCTGAAGTGGAAAGGCAATTGAAAGAATACCTAGATAAAGCATTCACTCAACCTAGCCGATCTCATTGGGCAAAACATATCCGCTTGGTTGAGAAAATAGATGGATCAATAAGATTGTGTATCGATTATCAAGCTTTGAACAAAATCATGATAAAGAATAAATATCCAATGCCCTAAATAGATGATCTATTTGATCAATTGAAAGAAACAAATATATTCTTAAATCTTCATCTTCAACAATGATATCTATTAGTAGAAGCGATCAAGGAGTAGGCCTAAGCAGACAGGGAAGTCAATGAGAAGGCAGTCAAAGTGAGAGCCAAGGCACTGGTGCAAGCATGAGTAGATAGGGCAATCAAAGAAGATAAGGAGATTAGTTAAGCTTCCAAAATTTTCCAAAATCATACATTACAAAATAGTGATTTTTATCACTACGACTTATTTTGAGAAAAAAAATTTCATAAACATTCATCCAATTTTCTAACATTTGTCTTCAAATAAAAGAGATAAATTTACTCTCATCATAGACTTTAGAGATATGGATTCTATTATTATTTGATGCAAAAGGGACACGTGATAACTTGAGCAAGTACACGGATAATTTTGGTATATTTTTGTCTTTTCCAATGCCTATTCTCCTCTATAATGAATGCTTCTATTAAAAGTAGAATGAAATGAGTCATCATAATAAAGGGTTCTCATAGAAAGCTTGTCTTGGTTATGAAACTATCTCATGAAGAGCTACATTTTATTAGACACTCCTAAAGGGAGGTGATGGAGTATCATAAGTATCCTTCCAAATCATTAGTGTCTCCCTAGCACTTAAAACTAGGCATTAAATTGCATCTTTTGCAAGAACTACACCTTGGCTAGAAAAAGTTCATTTGATTTAGGGATGATATACAATTCAATTTTTTGTTATAGAATTGTATAAAAAATAAAATTTTAACATACGTATCATTTAAGATTAGCATTATTTCTTATGCACTAGTGCCTATACAAGACAAAGGAAGCACGTTAACAAGGAATAGCTGTCTTTCACCCATGCCAAGCACCATAAGGAGCATTACATTATAATGCTCTTGTGGCATACCTAGTAAGTACATATACATCATACATATCAAATGCAAGCAATAAAATATGAAGATGTGACTCTTGGTTATTTTTTGTTTGTTTGTATTCTTAAAAACCTCAAGAAATCATAGCTACTAGTCTAGATAACTAGATGCCTTCAGAATACTTGCACCTAGATTGACCTTGTTAGAATTCTTCCTCACAAGGGGTATGAGGGGTTGGGCACTTTGTAAGGAAATGGGTGCTCCTATAAGGATTGCTAGATTACATTTTTGGCTCCTACATTATAAATTATATTACTAGATTAAAAAACATTTGATAGCCTAACCAAACTCAAATATATGACACTAAATTCAATGGGCTTCCCATTCTCAATCATAGCATGTCCTTGTAGTACACAAAATTCTTCCCAATTTGAGATGCTACCTAATCCAAAGTACATTATGTAGATTTTCTCACTAAAAACACCATTCATCATCAACCAATTTGATAGTATTGCTTCACATAACCATAGCTGAAAAGAAATCCAAAAACAATTTACTATTGAGTAAGACAAACACAAAGGAATTAACAGAGGTTACACGAAGAAAAATAATATAGAAGAGTTGGAATTGAACTAGATTGGGCCAATAGTAACAAAATCAGTTACAGTGGGCCACTACTGCCATATAGAATAGGGTATAATTATTCCAATAATATAGATGCTCAAATAATCTTTCACATTTGATCTTCACTACAAACATACCTACTTCCTTCTGTGCTTACTGTTGGACTTCTCCACTCCCTCTTCGCTCTCCACTCCTATACCTGCTGATTTGTGTAGACTTTTTCTTCCTTTATATTCTAATTATGGATGGAAGGTGTCAATTCTTGAAGTATTCTTGTATTTTAGAGCTAATTACAATAGGGCCTTCTTTTCTAGATTGCATTCACCAATGGGGGGGGGTGTATTTTCAATACTATCTTAGTACAACCAGAGGGGTAATTAACTTAATGGACAAACTTATAAGAATTTTTTTTGAAACATAATTCATTTTATAAATAAGAAAGAAATAAAATGGTAGAAGTTCTGAGTAGTACCCTAACTCTTGCAATCTTTGTTGGAGTGAACCAAGTAGTAGTAAGATTTCATTGGTATTATCTGGTATTCTTGTACTTCAGAGCTAATGACAATAGTTCTTAGGTCACATGGGCATTCTTTTGTAGATTGTATTCACCATCGAGGGGTATTTTCGATACTATCTGAGTACAACAAGAGGGATGAATAACTAAAAGGACAAAATTATAAGATTTTTTAAAACATACTCAAATTTATAAATAACAAAGAAAAAAAAAGGTAAAAGTCCTCAATAGTACCCTAACTCTTGCAATCTTTGGTGGACTTAACCAAGTATTAGTAAGATTTCATTCCTCTTTTATTGGGTCATCTGAGAGTTCCTCCATTAATTTTGCCCTTGATTCTCACCATGTATTTGTCATACATCACTTTAATCTTTTTGTGTATTTCCTAACTAGCCTCTCCAATGTATTTTAATCCAAGGTGATGATTTGCTGGTAGGTCATCACTAATTGGTCCACATCATATAAAACTATTTTCAAATTTATTACTAGGTGTTATGACCTTGATGCTGATTAGGTCATCATTGCAAAATATTATAAATGGATTTATCCTCTTCCTTGGATTTTTTTTGTGGTTGGTATGGGAGGTTTGGTTCTTGTACTCTAGAATTGGGGTGCAGTGGCAAATCTCCCCAAAGGGATTAGTGGGGTGATTGAGGATGGTAGGATCAATGAAATTTATGACCTATGCGAGTATGTACACCTTGTGCTACAATATTAGTGGCATGATTGATATCATCTCTGACACTTGCAATTTATCTCTCGATGTAAGTATTGTGACCAATTGACAAGGGATGTTGCTACACCACATAACCAACTATAGAAGGTTTGAATGATGGTGAACTATTTCCCATGTAGATTCAAATGCCTGACCAAAAACTTCAAAAGTCCACTTCCAATCCTCCCTTTCGTGAAAGAGGGTATTCATTGTTGGTTGGTTCCACTATTGAAATGCCTTTGCATCTCCTCTACTAGAATCATTTGTTGTGAGTTGATTCTCATAATGCCTTCGGACAATACATGAAGTCAGGTGGCTACAGTCTCTAACATATCCTGAAGCAAGGGAATAGGGGAGGGAAAAAATGATTCTCAAATCTAGTGGCTCAAGTGAACATCAATGTTGCCACTATGGACATGGGCATAACTTAGATCCATTTATATGTGTATTAATGGATTGCCTAGTAAGCATTCACGTTATGAATGTTGTAGGATCATTCTTTGTTTTGATGTAAAAGAGTCCATTCCACCTTATTTTCCAAACTTCCTTTTCAGTTTAGGATTGAAAAATAAAACTGTATTTGCAACTTTGAAAGTAGATGTTTTTTTATTCATATCATGCGTTTTTTTTGTTTGTCCTACATTTCCCAAAGTAGCAAAAAACACTCATATCTGCTATATGCTTCTAGATCTCTCAAGGCACTCATATGATCATCTAGAGATTCATCACAAAAGAGCCAATATTGTACTTCCATCTTGATACTTGAAACTACTAATTCCAATGGCAATATAGCTTTCAAGCCAAACACCAACTTAAAAGGGATGAAGCTGACTACTAACATATAAGCAGTGCAATAAGCCCATAGATTGAATGCTAAATATTGGTTCCAATATATAGAGTATTCGAGAATGAGTCTCTATAAAATCCACACTAATACCTTATTTCTGCTTTCCACTAGTCCATTCACCCTAGAATAGTATGTGGAGGTGATTTGTGTTAGATGCTAAATCACCAAAAAATGTTCTAGATAAACTGGTTCATGAAATGTGCACTAAAAAATGATCTAGATAAACTGGTTCATGAAATGCGTTTCCATATCTGATACAAATTCTACTGGTAGTTCAAAACATGAACATAATTGTCTAGCCAAGATCTGGGCTACAAAGAGTGAATTGGCTTGCTTAAGGCCCAATCTTCAAACCATTTTGTAGCCTACGAGGGTTGTGAGCCTAGTATAGACACACATGAAGAAGAGAGTGATGAGGATTTAAAATCCATCATCATGGATCCCTTTTGCAACTCAGAGGAAGAATACCTATACTTGACAAACACTAAGAGTAATGAACAAAATGAGTGTAAAAATGATGTAACATTATCAACATAAGTAGACAAAGAAATTAAGAAAAAGAAATGTAAAAAGAACCCCTCCACACACGGAAGAGGAACAATTGTTTGAAGTACCTAAGAACTTCAAGAAGTATGAAATATGAAGATAGAAAGATCATGGTGAGAATGCCAAGAACAGAATCTTTCATGGGGGAAGCTTATGATAACAAAGAAAAAACCAAGAAAGTAGTAATGACAATAGAAGATGAAGAGGAACAAAAAACATACATAAGAAACAATCTAAGCAATGAAGAGGAGCAAGAATTGACAAAAACATTGAGAGAGTATAGAGACGTGTTTTCTTGGACCTAGAAGGACTTGAAAGGAGTGGATTGAGACATATGTTATCATAGGATCCCCATGACATTAGAAGCCAAATTGGGAAAACAAAAAACTTACATGTGTAATGACACCTATGCAGCCAAGATAAAAGAGGGAATCAATAGGTTGATAGAAGCTGGATAGAGAACTTAGAATGGGTATCTATGAGATTGAAGAAACTTAATGCTACCATGATGCAAGATATTTATCCACTTACTATCACAAAACATATATTGAAGCATTTTGGGGGGAATTTTATAGCTTCCTTGATGGAGTTTTAGGTTAGAAACCAAGTAACCATTGGTTTTGAAGATCAACATAAGATGGCTTTTGCCATAGAATGGGGAATCTGTTCATTTTGTGTCATGCCATTTGGGCTCACAAATGTACCTCCTACATTTCAAAGGCTCATGTGCCATGTGTTAAAATATTTCTTGAGTTAGAAGTTTATGTGATGAATTGTGTGCTCATTCCCACATAAGACAAACTCATGTCCTAGAACTCTGGAAAATCTTTAGCAAGTGTAGAGAGTATCGAGTATGCCTAAACCCAAAAAAATGCATTTTCATGGTCAAAAAACGAAAAATCTTAATTCACATTGTGGCAAAGAATGGAATCTGAACAAACAAAGACAAAGTGAGAGCCATAGTAAAACTACCAAGACCAAGAAGAATTAAGGAAATAAAATATTTTGTGGGTCGTTGTGGATATTATCGATATTTCAGCCACATGTTGGCTTGTAGCTAAACCCTTGTACAACCTTCTAACTAATTTTGAGTGGAATAAAGAATCCAAAAAGTCATTTCTAGAAATAAAATGATGTTTGTGCTCAAGCCCTATTTTCACAATGCCGGATTGGAATAAGCCATTCCATGTCCATGTGGATGCCTCCGATTTCGCTATTGGATGTGTGCTATCACAACCCACAAGAAATGGAATCATAGATCTCCCCATAGCATACGTGATAAGAGAATTAAATGTTGTAAAGATAAATTACATGACTACTGAGCAAGAAGGATTAGGCATGGCCTATGTACTCAAAACGTTTCAACATTATTTCCTTGCAAATAAGTTCAATTTTTTTATAGACCATCAAGCTTTACTATGATTGGTGAAAAAACCTTGTAATACGGGTAGGTTAGAAATATGGTTTCTCTAAATGATGGAATATGATTTTGAAGTAGTTAGGAAAGATAAGAACCACCTTAGGGCAGATCATCTTTCATGACTTACTTTAGGAGAATCCCTGCGAGGTGTCTAAGATGAACTTCCTAATGCATATTTGTTCACACTTGAAGTAGTCCCCAATTGGACAAAACAATTAGCATCAATCTTACATTTTGGACCCAAGAACCCTACAATAAGGAAGGAAGAAGAAGTAATCAAGTCACATAAACACCACATACTTGCACGAATCATATATAAATAGGACAATCAAAGTGTTCTAACTTGTTGTGTGGATGAGGAAGAGCATGACAAATTGTTGCAATTAGCACTTTGTAGGTGCATTAGGGCAACATTATTTGAAGCATAGAACCCTACAAACATTAAAGTGATTGGGCATGTACTGGCCAAATATCGAAGCAGATGTCTATAGGTTGCTCAAGAATTATCCATCTTGTATTAGCAAACCCTAATGGAACATGCCACATTATATGAAGTGTCTCTAATACCTGAATGGAGTTTGCTTAGTTCACTTATTAGGAAGAAATACACTCTCTGAGGCTAGGACCTAAGCGTGACAAAGAAGTCTAGAGTAGGAAGCTCAAGACTATGCACTCATTGGTGATAGTATATACAAGAGTGGAAGAGACGGAAATTTGAGATTATGTGTAGATGAAAGTGAGTATTTGAAGATATTGGAAACTGCACACAATGGTGTCAAGTGGACACTTTGAACTTGATTACATGATCAAAGCCATTCTCTTTTCAAGTCTTTGCTAACCTACCCTTCATATGGATGCACATACCTATGTGAAGAGGTTTGACACATGTCAAAGAGCTGAATATCTTATTCATAAAGACAAGATGCCACCGAGACCTATGATGGGAGGACATGCATTCTCCAAGTGGGGTTTAGACTTTGTAGGTCTTATAAACCCCCTAGCTAGAAGCTCCCATGCAAAATATATTATTGTCACTACAAACTATGTTACTAAATGGATAGACATCAAAGCTACCAAGAAAAATGATGCACAAATAACAATAAAGTTCTTGTTTGAAAATGTATTCATAAGGTACGGATTGTCCATACAGTTGGCAAGTGATAGAGGAAATCGTTCCTTGAACGATGTGATTGAATATATGTTACATGATTTCATGGTGATTTACAAGAAACCAGCACCATACCATCCACAAGCAAATGGAAAAGTGAAAAGTACAAATAAGATCCTATATAACATATTGAGAAAGCTATTAGATAATAAATGTTCAAAAGCTACATCACACAATTTAGGCATATCGAGTGCCTATAAAATGGTACTCATTACAACTCCCTTTTTTATGGTATTTAGACAGAATGCCATGGTACCATTATATTTCTTGATACCCAGACTAAGTGTAGCACAAGAGCATCAATTGATGGGATGCAAGATATCCTCTAGAATAATGGACTTAGAGTAGGAGCAAGCATATACATGGAAAAGAAAAGATAAAATGCTTATTTTGATGTGCATGTAAAATACAAAGGCTTGAAAGTAGGCAATTTAGTATTGTGGTACACTTTGAAACAACATGCTCGTAAGTTAGAAAAATCAGTTTTGGGCTGATGATTATCAATAGACTTTTGACAAGTGATGTGGTACAATAGCCACTTTAGAAGGAGATGTAATGCCAAATTACATCAATGGATGCAAATTCAAGCTTTATCAAGAGCCATTGTCTAAAGAGATGTTTAAACGACTCAACATAATGAAGAAAAAGAACGAGGAAGAGAAAAGAATTTGAGAAGAATCTGAGGCTAAAGCTCTAGAGCACATTAAACATATGAAGCTAAGATGAAAAGGTGTAGGCTAGATAGGAATTGCAATGTTGAAGGGCTTCATCTTATGAATGATATCCTCTAGTGAGATGCCCCCAGGTATCACATGCCAATGTGCAAAATAAAGAGGAATTCCTCTCCCAACATAGTGGATAGAAGATCATTTATTTCTATTGAGCTAGGACAAGGCACCAAAATCAAGAGGATCAGGGTCTTGATTGATTCAAGAGCTACCACTACTGCCATTAGGTATTCTTGTTATCAAGACATGGACCTACAAATGCATCCAATTGAGGCTTAGCTCATAGGATTAAGAGGTGTGGAAACCCCTTGCATTGGTGAGGTGCAAGTTTAAATCCTTGTACAATACATCCCCTTGATAGTAAAGTTATTAGTTTGCCATGATGAAGATCTTATAGAACCTTTGATATTGGTCCAAGATTGGATATATGACCATGTAGTCATCTTGAACCTCCAAAGACATCTTCGTCAAGTTTGGGTTAATAAACAATGCATCATGGTAGAGTTAGAAACTTTTGAGACCTCAAACTTCAAATAAAAAATAGAGCTGAAGGTTCTCAAGTCTTCTAGATCTCTATCTACTATAAATTTTGAGTCTCTAGAGTTTTCTCGAGCTACATACAGTTGAAGACCCTTGGATCTTCTAGCTCTCAAACTATTGTATAGCTGGAGACTCTTGGGTTCTCTAGTAATAAGTCCATACACAGTGCATGTACCCTTATTTGTAGAATGCCTTAACCCTTGATGGACTTCCACAATGGAGCCTTCATCCTCATCACATGAGGCATCACTATAGATTGCAGTGTAACATCAAGAAGACTCAGTAGCCATCTATCTCAACAAGTCCTCTTCAAATATGCCATTTAACGTCGGAGAATCTAGCTCTGCTTCTTTCGGATCCACCAATAAAATGGAAGTGCTTGTTGTTTCATGATCATGCCCTACCTACATTGGTAGTTTCTTCTACACACCTAGATCATGCACGCGCATATAGTTGCATCCCCAATTGTGGATCACCTTAGCATACTTGAGCCAAGGGCATCCCAAAAGTAGAGGAAAACCACTTGGTGAGAGAGGAAGCCTGAGAACTACAATATCTAGGGTAGACTCAGATTTGGGCAACATTAGGATCACTCCTTCCACTATCTGATCAACCTTCACCTTGCTCTAATATGCCATGGTTGGTGTGAATTGTGCATCTCTCGATGGTTGAAATCCTAATCTCTACATGGTTGCCTCGGGCATAAGGTTAATACGTGATCCCCCATCTATGATAACTCTCGTGATCTCTTGATTGACTATTTTTACTACTACCCGTGGGCTGAAATAATTAGGTAACAGGGCTTGTGTCACAAAATAGGTACTATGACTGCTACTTATTGATATTGGTGCACCTAGAGAATTCAGGAGGTTTAACATCTCACGCTTGAATCGGGCATCCATCTTCAACAAACTAGAGATACTTACCTACTGATAAGTTTTCTTCAATATGCTACTAATGGAGAGAGGAGTCATGGATATGCTCATTTTCATGTTTACACTACTATTTTCCATGTCATGTTTGGCTTTCAAAAGGCATCATCAATACTTTGCTCTCGGCCTTGCTCTTTGTCCTTCTCTTTGCACAAGTAAGCAACATGGTAAGAATCTATGTTGCATTATTCGTTATTCTATAATTTGATTATTTATGAATAATTATAGAATTTTATAGTAAACCCTAATTATTGGATTGAATTATTCGATGCCACATCAACTTATTGGGATAGGAGCAAATAGTTTTTGCATGCAAATTTGGAGTACTTTTGATAAAAAATATTCTTGATAAAAATGTTCTCAATCGAAAACGTTCTCGATCAAAAAGCTTTCAATTGAAAAAAATTTGGTTGAACGTTTTTTGATCAAAAAAGTTTTCAATCAAAAATCATTTGTTCGAATTATGCTTTATAAAAGAATACCCCATAACTATACTGCATCAAATTACTTTTTTTTTTTGAAAAATTATAGTGTCATACAAAGAACAAGGTATAAGCTCTTGTTAAAAATATTTAATATTTTAGTATTAAAAAATTAAAAAAATATTGATTTGTTTGTTTAAAATTGTGAGTTAAAACCTATTGTAATTGTTTGACTTAACATTGATTCTTACCTCACAATAGTATGTGTATGTGTGTGTGTGTGTATGATTGTGAGTGAAAATCCATTGTGATTGTTTGAGTGAACATTGATTTTTACTTCACAATAGTATGTGTATGATTGTGAATTAATATCTATTATGACATGTTGGAAATGGTTTTATCTTCTTTTTTATAATTCAAGGGTTGAAGAGGTGCTAATAAGTTAACTAGAGTTTTTTAGGACTCTAGATGGATTTTTCATGTAGCCTTATTAACACTTTATCAAAATACAATCATACATGCACAATAGTATGTGCATGTATGATTGTATTGTGATTTTTTGAATCAATATTCATTCTTAGTTCACAATAGTATGTGTATGTATATGGGAATGTATGATTGTGAGTTAAAACATATTGTGGTTGTTTAAATCAACATTAATTTTTACTTCACAATAGTATGTGTATGATTGTGAATTAATATCTATTATGACATGTTGGAAATGGTTTTATCTTCTTTTTTATAATTCAAGGGTTGAAGAGGTGCTAATAAGTTAACTAGAGTTTTTTAGGACTCTAGATGTAGCCTTATTAACACTTTATCAAATCTCCTAATTGTGAAGGGATCCAAGAAAGTTTTCATCCAATTGAACAAAATGTTTTATGCAAAATCCTCGTCACAATTAGGGCCTCAAATTAACAGGCACACCTAGAAGTTATTATGAGAAGCACTCTTGATGATTGCCTTTCATAAGACAATTTTTCTTACAATTTACACGTTAAATGACATTTTTTTTTTTTAATGATAGACAACTCATATTGAGCTTAAATTCATATCTATCATAAACATATGCCAATATCAATCTAAACAAATCCCAAATTCATACATATGATAAAGCTCATTTTGCTATCATATTTTCATCGCTGCTATGAAAAGACGAAATTTTACACACATAGTGGTCTTTATCTCTCTATCAATTCATGTCCATATCTATGATAAAGTCTCAATTCAATACATATCTGTGAAGAGTGTGGATAGTGGAGGACCGGTGCCACTGGTTACAAGCATGCACCACATAGGGACAATGGAGAGTTGAGAGTCAACAGCTCAAAGGCTTAGAACTACGTTATCATCTCCTTACTCATAAAAGGCAGCCTGGTGCGATTTAAAAACTGAGAGAAAATGGGTCCTATTCGAAAATCCACCCTCGGGTGCTTTATTAGTTGTACATTTTTCTAGAACCAAAGGGCAACTAAAGTCAACTCGTTTAATGGTTCGATTTTTAGAACCATGTAATTTGGAAAGTCCATCCAATGGCCTTGACCAGATAACTTATTGTTGCAAGTTTTTCATTTGTACGGCCCTTTGACTTGTGGCCATTGGTACTAGCCATATAGCTTGCAGCCTTCACAAAACTTGCTGCTCATATTAGTATTATGTATATGTATACCATGTTATTTCTCTTTTACATTTATATGCTATTTACTACTATAGAAAAATGACATAGAAATTAGATTTCTTTGCCTTTCAAATGAAAGATTATTTCTATCTTCTCCTTTCATGACAATAGAATTTGCATAATGAACCTTTCTATTGATAGACAAAGAAAAATTCAACATGTTTTGATAGGTAAAATCCTCAATGATAGGCAAAACACCTATCAATTTAGGCCCTAGTCACAATAGTATGTGTATGATTGTGAATGAAGATCTATTGTGAATATTTGAATCAACATTGATTCTTACTTCCCAATAGTATGTGTAAGTTTATGTGCATATGATTGTGAATTAAAATCTATTGTGATTGTCTAACTTGGCATTGATTCCTATTTCATGATAGTATGTGTAAGTGTATGTGTGTGTATGATTGAGAATTAAAATCTATTGTGATTGTTTGACTCAACATTGATTCTTACTTCATAATAGTATGTGTAAGTGTGGCTGATTATGTGACCAAGATGAAGGATGTGGCTGACCAGCTTGCAAGCATTGGAGAGGAGATAGAAAAAGAACACATAGTAAGGCAGATCATCAATGGCGTCAAAGCTGATGATAACTGGGAGTCCTTCACTATAGCAATGGACCTTTATATTGATATGCAGATGAACACAAGGAATCAAAGGGGAAGAGGCTTCCATAGAGGGAGTTATGGACAATCTAGAGGAAGGTTCAACAATGGAGGAAGCAATTACAATCACAACTATAACCAAGGCTACAACAACAACAATTATCAAGGAGGTTTCAGAGGAAGAAGACATTATAACAACTACATAGAAGACCAAGAAGTCTCTCTACTCATCATGAACATGACATCCAAGCAAGGTAAAGATGATGAGCATCTTTTCTATATTGATTTAGATTGTTCCAATCATGTGGTTGGACATGTAGCATTGTTATCTGATCTTGAAGAACCCAAAGGGAAGCATGAAGTGTAGATAGGTGATGACACTAGACACTCTATCAAGAAAATTGCAAAACTCAAGGCTTCTAATGGTAACATGAACCTCTTAAGTAAGGTTTTGTATGTGCCAACTATAACCAAAAACCTAATTAGTGTTGGATGGATTGTTAAGAAAGGCTTATAGGTCAGATTCATAAGGCATGGAGCATATGTGGAAGACCCTGAACAAGGCTTCAAGAGCAAGGTGAGAAATCTGGTAGACTCTTTACATTTGAGATTGAAGACACCAGAAACATAGCACTCTTCAATTACAAATATCAAACTCTATGTGAACTAGAGATATGTCACAAAAGGCTAGGACATATAGGAGAAAGAACACTAAAGCAAATATGTAGGGATTAGAGTGTGCTTCGCATTCCAAATGTGTCCAAGCAACACATGATATACAAATATGGAGCATGCCAATTTGGCAAAGCTCATAGGCAACCATTCAACAGAAAGGGGTACATGTATGAAGACTACTTGGAGCTTGTGCACACTGATGTGTGGGATCCTAGCAAAGATCAATCAATCTCAGGTTCAAGGTAATATGTTTCATTTATAGATGATTACAGTAGATGAAAGATCCTTTATTTCATGAAGCATAAGGATGAAGTATCTACATGTTTCAAAAAGTATTTGGCAATGGTTGAGAACCAAACAGGTAGAGGCTTGAAGAGGATCAGATCTAATGGAGGTGGTGAGTACTTCTCACATGAATTTGATTCATTCTTATAGGTCAGAGGTATAAAAAGAGAAGTCACAACAAGGTATACTCCTCAACTAAATGGAGTGGTAGAGATAAGGAACAGGTTGATAGTAGAGGCTACAAGATCAATGTTGAATGAGAAGAAACTACCCAACTACCCATGGGTAGAGGCTATTTCCATAGCCACATGCTTGGTTAACATGCTCCCATCCAACTCCTTGGATGGAATGACATCTTATGAAGCATGGAATGGTAGGAGACCCTCATTGGACCGTTGCAAAATCTTTGGGTGCATTTCTTATGCACATATACCCTCACAGATTAGAGGGAAGCTTGATCCTAAAGCTGAAAACTATATATTCAATGGCTATGACCAAAACCAAAAGGGATATAGGTTATACAATCCCACTAAAAAAGGATTTATAGTTAGTAGGGATGTAGTATTTGATGAAAATAATTCATGGTTTGAAGATGATTGCAGGAAGATCAAGTTACCTTATGATTTGGAAAATTTCCCACTCTCACTCAAGAAGATCAACAATTACAAGAAGATGTCAATTCAGAGGATGAAGAGCAAGATGCCAACAATTAGGGATTTGGTAAGTATTGCTACTTCCAAGAATTGGAATCTATATCAATTAGATGTCAAGAATGCATTCCTAAATGGATGGATCTCAGAAGTGTATATGGCACAACCACCAGGGTATGAAGATAAGAATAAACCAGGTTTTGTATGCAAACTAAGGAAGGCACTCTATGGCCTAAAGCAAGTTCCTAGAGCTTGGAACCATAGGCTTGTTACTTATTTGCAAAATCAAGGATTTGTGGCTAGTAAAGCATATTCTTCTTTATTTATAAAGAAGATCAACTCAGAAGCTATCTACTTATGTGTCTATGTGGATGACATTATCATTACAAGGAATGATGCTAATGGCATCAAGCAGTTTAAAGCTCAACTAATGGAAGAATTTAAAATCAGTGATCTTGTTTTGTTAACATACTTTCTTGGTCTAGAACTTGTGTGTATAGATTCTGATGTGTTTATTACTTAGAGAAAGTATATCCATGACATGTTGGTAAAATTCAAGATGACAAACACCAAAATTGCAAGTACACCCATGGAACTCAATCATAAACTTAGTTCTCATGAAGGAGAACTTCTTGAGGATGTTACAGGTTACCAAAAACTTGTTCGAAGTCTCAACTATGCTACCCTAACAAGAGTAGACATTGCTTATCGAGTAAGTACATTCAACCAATTTATGCATGCACCAAGAAAGCCTCACATGGAAGCTGCCAAGAGGGTGCTAAAGTATCTAAAGGGTACTATAAATGAAGGGTTGTTTTACCCATTCACTTCTAACTTAGACATAAAGATGTATTTTGATGCAGATTGGCTGGCTCCAAGGATGATAGGAGGAGCACCTCAGGATACTTGTCTTCTAGAGGTTCAAAGCTAATATCATGGTCATCTAAAAAGCAACCAACTATGGTTTTGTCATCTACAGAGGTAGAATACAGAGGTTTAGCAAATGCAAGTCAAGAGCCTTTGTGGCTCAAGCAATTGTATGCCGATTTAGGGTTACATTATTGCACTCCAATGATTTTTGGAGACAACACTAGCTCACTTCATTTGGATGCTAATCTTGTATATCATGCAAGGAATAAGCACATTGAAGTGCACTATCATTATGTAAGGGAGAAATTGCTTAGCAAGGACATCCAATTGTCCTATGTATCAAATCGTTTACAATGTGCATATATATTCACAAAGTCTTTGGATGGAAGCAAGATGAATAGGTTCAAACTGATGATTGGTTTGCAAGAAATCAAGGAGGAATGAAGACCAAGCATGTTAGGCTTGAGGGGGAGTTGTTGGTGCAAGAGAGTCCAAGCCCACATACTTGGATAATTAGCATATTTCTTATGGAGCCTTATATGATCAATCCCTTGTAAAATCAACTACATTTACCTTTGTAAAAAAGCCCACACGAAGAAGTTAGGAAGCATCAAATATCATAATTGATTGATGAGAGAATATATCCTAAATTTTACGATTTACTTTTAGGTGAACTTTGAATTTGAATTCAAAAGATTGGCTCCAAATTCAACTATAAAAAGAGGACCAAATGACCCACATGATATCTCAACTTGAGGAGATCATTTTGGAAGGAGATACATTATGATTTGAGAGCTCACTCCATAGTTCAATCACCTTTCTCACATTCTACAATACATTATTGCCAATGAAATTGTATTTTTATATGATCTAATACATACATTTTCATTAAATCTTCACTTCACTTCTCTGCCATGACTACTTTAGTATAGTGATATTCTCAGAGCTTGTCCTCAGTGTATGATTGATCATTTCTCGTGATTTAAAGCATCATAGATTTAGTACACTGTCTAGTTTTTATAGCTCTCCAACAATTGTTCTTGGCTGGTGTGAAGCAAGTTTAATCAACACTACTTCATCTCTAAAGACTATCCACCATCTCCTCCAACATAAATCCACATAATTCAAATGAATCCACATCATTAACATCATTTAATACACCAAATAAAAATATAGATAAATAAAAAATAAGTATATAAATAGGTAGATAAATAAATGGATTGATATAGTGATAAATAGATTAATTGATTGATAGATAGTTAGATATGGTCATAAATAAATAAATAGATAGAATGATGGATATATGGATAGAAATATAGATAGATGGATTGACTGATTGATAAATACATAGATAAATATATCCATGTCACAAAATTTTAATCCACATCCATCATAATCATTTCAGGGAATAATCCTTCACAATTACTTCATATAAAAATCCATCATAGTTACTTCATATCAAATCCATATTATCACTTCATGTAACATATGTTGGGAATGATGGATGGACACTTCAAGAGAATGAGTAGGTACTCCCAAATCCTACTTTGTACCAGCCCTTTGATGCTTCATAGTTGATAATTAGACCTTCTTAGCTTTCCAATGACACCATAAATTTGCCTATGTACTTTGGAAATGATGTATGAAAAGATAGAATCAAAACAGACAACTTTGAACTTCAAGTCTTCAAGAAAACCTTCTATTTTTTACAATACACCTGTTGTATCTTTTGCTCAATATGACCAGCACAGTAGGAATTGGAAAAATTCCTTTTAGGGGTATCTAATTACCTTAGCAAGCTAACTATTCCAAGTGAAACTACGTAAAAATATTAACTAGGCTCAGAGAAATCAATTTAGCAAGTAAACCTTTACCCCCGATATTTTAGGATTGTTGTAGACTTCGACCAATGATCACCTCGATGAATTTTTCTCTGAAATGGCTGAATAGAAATCCTTCGAATTTTAGCAGCATGTAGATAACTTTGAGCTGGTTCCAACAAGCTATATATCTTTGAATTTGGTGAAGAAATGAGTGATATATGATCTCCACAAGTTGACAGACTTCCAGACACTATGATAGAGAACTCAGAAATGAACAATGTAGATATATGTATTAATGAACAATGTTGTACAATGCCATAGGCATGAATATCATTGTCTAATGGTGTGGATAGGTGTGGGCTAGAGTGTAGGCCTCACACATACTCAGAAATGAGAATGAGAAGCTCGGAAAGTGACTCTTCTAACCACGACTTTTTGAGTTGATCTTTTATAGAGGTTGAGTTCAAAGTTTGAATTTGAATTCAAACTTTGGCTCTCTATAATCATGCTCCTACATCCTAGGAGATATTCCCTCTAATTGATTTATGCTTTTCAAATAATAAAATCCACGACCTCCTTGGGTAGGTGGTTACAAAGATTCCAACTTAAATGTGACTTTTACAAAAGGATAAAGTGGTAATTAACCACTAGCATTGATTCCTATGCATCTTCACATGTGTATGAATTACAAGGCAAATGTGTAGGCTTGTGAATTGCACCAACAGCTCCCCCTCAAGCCAAAAATTTTGGCTTGGTCTTCATTTTCAGTCTTCATGTATATCTTGCAATCCAATCATTGATTTGAACCTACAAAGTTTGGTTCCATCCAAAGCGTTAGTTAACAAATCTGCACACTGTGTGGTTGATACATATGTTAGTTGAATGTCCTTGCTTAATAGTTGCTCTCTTACATAATGGTAATGGACCTCTATATGCTTGGTCCTGGCATGATAAATAGGATTAGTTGCAAGGTGAAGTGAGCTTGTATTATCTCCAAATATCAATGGTGACCTAGTATATAAACCCAATTCTGTATACAATAACTTGATCCATATGGCTTCTTGGGTGGCATTTGCCAATCCTCTATACTCTGCCTCTGTAGAAGATAAAACAACAGTCGATTGCTTCTTTGAAGACCATGATATTGGTTTATCACTTGCAAATGAAATGTATCCTGAAGTGCTCGTCCTATCATCCTTGCATCCTGCCCAATGTGCATCTGAATAGATCTTAATGTCCAAGTCTGATGTGTAAGGAAAATACAAACCATGATGTTGAGTACCCTTGAGGTATTTTAATATCCTTTTGGCAGCCTCCAAGTGAGGTGCCCTAGGCTTGTGCATAAATTGACTTAGCACACTAACTCCATAAGCAATATCTATCCTTGTCAAGGTAGCATAATTCAAGCTACCTACTATGCTTTGGTAACCTATAATATCATCAATTTCATCACCTTCATGGGCACTTAGTTTTAGGTTTACCTCCATTAAATTTTAGGTTTACCTCCATTGGCATCCTACAAATGAAACTTCTTCAACATATCCTGTATGTATTTTTTCTGAGTAATATAGACTAACTAAAGTCCAAGAAAATACTTTAGTAGACCAAGATCACTGATCTTCAACTCCTTCATCATCTGGTTTTTTATTTTTCTGATTCCATTGACATCATTTCTTGTAAGTATGATATCATCAACATATACACATAGGTATATTACCTCTGAATTACTTCTCTTGATGAATAGAGGTGTCTGCCTTACTTATGAAAAAACCTTGATCTTGAAGGTATGTGGTCAACCTGTGATTCCATGCCCTAGGTGCCTGCTTCAATCCATAAAGAGCCTTTTTTAATTTGCACACATATGTTACCTTGTTTGGATCCTCATAGCCAGGAGGTTGTGACATATATACCTCCTCTGAAATCCATCCATTAAGAAATGCAGCCACACTTACCAATACCCTGATAGTTGGCATCTTGGCTACAGGTGAGAATGTCTCTTCATAGTCAATGCCTTGGGTTTGTGCAAAACCCTTGGCCACCAATCTGGCTTTGTACCTGCTTATTGACCCATCAGAATTTCTTTTGAGTTTATAGATCCATCTGGACCCAATTACTTTCATGGACTCTTTCTTTGGTACTAGTTCCCATCTGTCACTTTCTTTGAGTGCTTCAATCTCCTCATCCATAGCTTCCATCCACTCTATCTGAGTTTTTGCTTCTTCATATGATCCTGGTTCTTCAATTGACAAGTCTTTGGAAAGATAAACAGAATGTTTAGTAACAAGAGAGGTATCATACCCATATCTAATAGGTTTTTTGCTCTCCCTTTGTGATCTTCTGATTGATTGATTTGAAGATTCAGGTATGTCTTCAAGTTTCTTCATTTTGACTTTGTCTTTGGACTTCCATGCCTTGAATTCTTCAAGATTAATAATGTCTTCATCATCTGAAGTAGTGTCTTCACTCTGAGTAGGTTCCTCCTTAGCAAGAGTTGGAAAATCCTCCTCCAAGTCATAGGGTAGTTTAACCTTCCTGGATTCATTTTCATACCAAGAGTCATTTTCATCAAAGACAACATCTCTACTAACCATGAATCCTTTATTTGAAGGGTTGTAGAACCTGTATCCTTTCTGATTTAGATGATATCCAATAAAGATACACTTCTCAGCCTTAGGGTATAGCTTACCTCTTATCTGAGAAGGAATGTGTACATATGCTACACATCCAAATATCCTGCAATGATCAAGAGAAGGTCTCTTACCATGTCATGCTTCATAAGGTGTCATCCCATCAAGGGATTTGGATGGTAACCTGTTTATGAGGTAAGTGGCAGTAGATACACTCTCTTCCCATAGGTAGTTAGGTAATTTCTTTTCATTTAACATTGACCTAGCTGTTTCAACAATCAACCTATTTCTTCTCTCAGCTACCCCATTCTGTTCAGGAGTATACCTTGTGGTGATTTCTCTCTTGATTCCTCTGTCCTGCAAGAATGCTTCAAACTCATTGGAGAAGTACTCACCTCCTCCATCTGACCTAAGTCTCTTTAGATTCTTCCCTGTCTGACAAGTGCAAAATACTTTTTAAAACAATTGAACACTTCATCTTTGTGCTTCATAAAGTACAATACAGTCCACCTGCTATAATCATCAAAAAAAGATACATAGTACCTTGATCCTGAGATTGAGGGGTCTTTGCTTGGTCCCCATACATCTGTATGGACAAGTTCTAGGTAGTCCTCATGCATCTAGCCTTTCCTTGAGAAGGGTAACATGTGAGACTTCCCAAACTAACAAGCACCACATTTATATATCATGTGTTGTTTGGAAACATCGGGTATTCTAGTTACACATTGATCCCTGCATATTTGCTTCAAGGTTCTTTCTCCTACATGCCCTAATCTTTTATGCCAAATCTCAAGCTCTGAAAGTGTTTGATCTTTATAATTGTAGAGTGCAATATTCTTTGTATCTTCTAGCTCAAAAGTAAAAAGTCTACCTGTCTTTTCTCCTTTAGCAATTGTCTTGAACATATGCTTGGGATCCTCCACAAATGCTCCATATTGGTTGAATCTAACCTGCAAACCTTTTTCCACAATCTGTCCAACACTCATCAAATTTTTGGTAATGGTTGGTACATATAGTACCCTACTCAACAAGTTTTGATTTCCATAACAAGTCTTAACATTTCCAACTTTAACTACTGAGTGCTTGGTGTCATCACCTGTTTGTACTTGATGTTTTCCTCTTGGTTCTTCAAGGTCAGAGAGTAGAGCTACATTGCCAGCCACATGATTTGAGCATCCTGAGTCAATGAAGAAGAGATGGTCATCATTTGTACCGGGTTTTGAAGTCATGTTCATAATCAGAAGAGAATCATCTTGCTCTTCTGTATAGTTGTTGTAATCCTTTCTGGATTTGAATCCTCCTTGGTAGTTGCCATTGTAGTTGTTGTTGTAGTTGTTGTTGTATCCTTGATGATGGTTGAATCTGCCTCTTGATTGTGAGTATCCACCTTTTTTATATCCTCTTCCTCTCTGATTCTTGTAGTTCCTAAAACACTCATTTGTAGTATGATTTGATAAACCACAAATGTTGCATGGTGAGGAGTTATAGGATCTCCCCCTGCCTTGCTTACCTCCTCTACCCCTTCCTCTTGATGATCTACCTCTCCCTGCATAGTTGGCTTGGGAGGTAGTGCCTTCATCCTCTCCTTTCTTATTCTTGCCTTTATCTTTAAACTTACTTTTATCAGTGTATAGGGCAGAAGAGCTATTACCTTTGGATGAGTCTCCATTCTTGTTGAGCTTGGCTTCATGAGTGAACAATTGCCCCATGAGAGTGGTAAGATCTAGAATTTTCATGTCCATGTATAGGTCCATGGCAGTGGTGAAGCTTTCCCATTTGTCATCAACTTTAATCCCATTGATCACTTGCCTTACTATCTGCTCTTCTTCAATCTCTTCTCCTATGCTTGCTAACTGATCTGTTACATCTTCAACCTTAGTCACATACTCTAAAATAGCCTGCTTAGGTTGCTTCCTTAGTGTGGTGAATTCAATCCACAATTGGTTTTTTTTGGCCCTTGTGTTGGAAGAAAAGTAGGATGACAAGGTTTCCCAAGTCTCTTGGGATGTCTTACAGTTTCTAATATGTGGCAAAAGAAAATCAGAGATGGAGTTGAGTAAGTAAGACCTTGCTAATGCATCCTTGGCACACCATGTGTTGAGCTTTTCATGTTCTTCCTTTGATGGTAGTCCTTTGGTTTTGAATGAGGGCAATTCCTCATCTCCTGATATGTATCCATAAAGACTCCTTCCTTGTAGGTATGTATTCATCCTTAGAGACCATGCCTGATAGTTGTTCCTATCCAATTTATCAATAAATGAAGGAAAACCATCTCCCATTTTACCTTAACTTGCTCTGGTACCACTGTTGGGAATGATGGATGGACACTTCAAGAGAATGAGTAGGTACTCCCAAATCCTGCTTTGTACCAGCCCTTTGATGCTTCAGAGTTGATAAGTAGACCTTCTTAGCTTTCCAATGACACCATAAATTTGCCTATGTACTTTGGAAATGATGTATGAAAAGATAGAATCAAAACAGACAACTTTGAACTTCAAGTCTTCAAGAAAACCTTCTATTTTTTATAATACACCTGCTGTATCTTTTGCTCAGTATGACCAGCGCAGTAGGAATTGGAAAAATTCCTTTTAGGGGTATCTTATTAGCTTAGCAATCTAGCTATTCCAAGTGGAATTACTTAAAAAGATTAACCAGGCTCAGAGAAATCAATTTAGCAAGTAAACCTTTACCCTCGATATTTTAGGATTGTTGCAGACTTCGACCAGTGATCACCTCGACAAACATTTCTCTGAAATGGCTGAATAGAAATTCGTCAAATTTTGATATAATGTAGATAAGTTTGAGCTGGTTCCAACAAGCTATAGATCTTTGAATTTGGTGAAGAAATGAGTGAGATAAGATCTCCACAAGTTGATAGACTTCGAGACACTATGACAAAGAACTCAGAAATGAACAATGTAGATATATGTATTAATGAACAATGTTGTACAATGCCATAGGCATGAATATCATTGCCTAATGGTGTGGATAGGTGTGGTCTAGAGTGTAGGCCTCACACATACTCAGAAATGAGAATGAGAAGCTCAGAAAGTGACTCTTCTAATCGCGGCTTTTTGAGTTGATCTTTTATAGAGGTTGAGTTCAAAGTTTGAATTTGAATTCAAACTTTGGCTCTCTATAATCATGCTCCTACATCCTAGGAGATATTCCCTCTAATTGATTTATGCTTTCAACTAATAAAATCCACGACTCCGTTGGGTAGGTGGTTACAAAGATTCCAAGTTAAATGTGACTTTTACAAAACGATAAAGTGGTAATTAACCACTAGCATGGATTCCTATGCAGGTTCACATGTCTATGAATTACAATCCAAATGTGTAGGCTTGTGAATTGCACCAACATCATAAAACACGTCAACTTAAAGGACTTGATATATAGCATTAAATAATCAATTGAATCTGAAACAATGATAAAAAAGATGTTTGATTAATAAACATGTTCCTTGACAAACATCCATTTCAATATGGTCTTAATCCATTAGTATTGAATATCTTCAAATTACAATGAACAAGTTTTGAAAATACACTAAGAAACTCATGTGTGTCTACTCTTTCCAATACATTGTTATCACATGCTAGTTTTAATGCATACTTGAATTTATAAACCCCATTTTTATCAATGGGGTAACTATCTAAATCTACATATTTCAAAAGTTTCAAAACAAGTATTGCAATTGTATAGGTCTCTTAACTTTGTTTGAATGGCAGAGGGCAATTCGATATGCATTCTAGTGCAATCCACCAATACTTTTGACTCCACTTGTTTTAGGTAATTGATGTGTCAAGATCTAGTAACTTTGGAAAGCTTTTTTTGTGGGAAAATGTGTTGCTCTTCCAAATTCACATAGTGTGACGTACACACCCTTGCCTTCAAAATGCAACAATATGTTGCCTAGATGGAGATCATTGTGCAAAATAGTACAATTGTGTAGGAATGATACTATTCACAACAATCCATTGATTGGCCTCCAAATATTTGTCTTCATTGTAGCTATATCCCCTTGTGTATCTTTGATACTTCTACTTCCTGATACATATAAATACTATTTTTTCATTTTCTCAAGCCATCTCCAACATATCAACATTCCATAATCTCAAAATAAGGCATGGGCTTTTACTATGATGTCTAGTTAAGGAAAATGGAGTGATTACTCCACTATGGGTAATAGGTAATATGGTGTCCTGATTCATTGCTTCATTCTCTCCTATCATAAGTTGCCACCATGTAGTTTGAATAATTTTGCAACAAAAATTTCATCGATAAACCTTGGTTGGGTTATTCTGACTTTTTATGGACCATTCCATATTGTCCTCCCCCCACGAGAGTTGCATCTTCGAAATGAACAGATGAATATGGATGCAAACATAAGTTTTTTTATGTTTGATCTCCCATATTTCTGGAGCATTTAGTGCTAAAGGTCTCGAAGCTTATATTTGTTGCTGATGGGAAGCACTTTCTCTAGCCACTTCTTGATGAGGAAATCAGTAGGTGCTTTTGGAAATTTGGTCACGAAGGCTTTTGTTTTGGTCATCACCCTGGGGAAGTATTCTACCTTCTTTAGGTGAACATTTTCAAATTCATCAAGCATTTGTTCGATGGAATTCCCAAGTTACAACATTGTAGAAAATTCTTCTTTCATGGCCTGCCACATCACAAAATGGTCTTCTTCAAACTGACCAAACCATTTATCGGCTAGCCCATCTAGAGTCATTGAGAAAAGAGCCATGAATGTGTCAATTTGACTGTCTAGATTTCGATTTTTTACACAATGCTAGAAAGCATCTTACATGTGTTAGATATGCTCAATACTCCACCCTCATGTGACCACAAATGGTCCATGGGGCTGTAAGTTGTAAGGGCCCCATTATGAGGAGAAGCCATAATGAGAGCTCGGACATTTGTGGAACCCTAACTTCCAAGTTAGATGAGGTCTATGTGTGACCATTGATGGTTATAGATGATCTTTGTGAACCTAGCCATTAGGTTAGGTAGGGCATAAAGCCATTGGCTTTCCATTTAAGGTGAAAATAAAGGCCCTATGGTGTTACACGATTTCCCCATAGAACCTTAATGAGGGGAGTGCAGAGGCGGGCTTGCTTTCTTTTGTGGGGTTATGGGGGTCTATCCCCTTGACCCGTAGGGCCCCTCGTAGGGGCCCCCATAGGTCCAAGACAATAGGACTTCTGGTCATGGAGATATTGTCGGATCATATATTTTATCGACTATTTTGTATCTCCCAACTACATTTATCTATATCGAACCACCTTGTAAAAGCTATATAAGCATGGCCCAAGTTGAGCTTTACATAGCATTGCTCACTAATAAGCCCTTCATCTAGAGTCTGTCTAGATCGCCATCTAAGCTCCACATTGGGAGCGCACGAGTGGACAACACCATTATTGTAACTGCATTGTGCTCGACAATTTGAGAATTTGAGTTCTTTATCTCTTAGTCTGTGTCTATCTTTGTCTGCAATTTTCTCTCAACTATGTCTACAGGGCTATTCCGTTGTGCTATTATTTTCTTACAACATGGTCATCTGGATCTTTCGTTGATACTCTTGAAAGGATTGGGAAGTTAATGTTGATGTGGGAAAAAGGGTAGCAAGGTCTCCTTGGGCCATTTTTAAATGTAAAAGGTAGTGCTTCATTAGAGAAGATTATTGTTGATTTTCTCTAGTACTTCCGGCTAGAGTCCTACTACAATTAGCGGTACTACAGTCTATAGTTCAATTGGGTGTATGAACACGACTCAAGGAAGTGTGGCAAGATCGGGTTCTGTTCTTAGAACATTGTGTATGCTTATTGAACAAAATCATTAAACCCATAGGTCCCATCGAGTGTGCCAAATTTGTATAGCATGGACCACAATTATATGGCATAGCTATTCTTTCACTAGGTCCTTTTGTACTCAATTAATAGGTCTTGAGAGTGTTGTTGTGGAGGTTGGTGATTGCTAAACTTAAGGGACTAAATAATCAACAAACACTTAAGCTAATAGAAAACCTCTATCTTTCTCTAATATGATCTTTCTATTACACTTCTTATTTTGCTAGGTAATATCCTTTGGTCTTCCTATCTTTTTTTGGATCTCTGCGGTCTTTTCAAATGGTCTGATGATCTACCCCCTCGTGACTCCTAATCTAGTCTCTCATAAAGGGGGAAAGATTCTGATATATTGAGCACCTTAAAGACTCTGTCACCTTTGAGCCTCCATCTTGTACCATCATTATTCAAGGTGCCCCTGTAGGAACTAAGCTTTCACATGGGTGAGGTGCATGAATATCTATTGAGACTAGCATGTCCGACTAAGAAAGTTTTGTAGGTGGGAAATGAATTGTTTGTAGCGTGAAGGACGAGATGTAGTAATGATGATGGATGTCACCAATCGTAGGGGGATTGTGCAGGGATCACCAAAGTTCAAAGATGGGAAAAATCTTAAGTAACAATCCATCTCGAACACTAGGATTTTGGACCATCAAAATGTGAGAGCATCAAAAACTAGGGAACCCCATAAGACTCCAGAATCATCTAGCCTCCGAGGTCATTGGACGGCATCTTAATCCATTGGATGCAAAACCTACCAAACATCAAAACATTGAGAGTTTCCTAGAACCCTTCACTCCAAATTCAAGTTCCCTTAGACTTGTGGTTCTATGGGAAACCACATTGTGCAGGTTGTGTATTTGGCCATTCAGGACATTAAGGGTTTGGGAGATAGGATGGTGGCCAAATGGATTATCAAAGCTTGGTGCAACCCAAAGAGACATGGATTCAATTGATTTTCAATAACAAGGATTCGATCTCTCTAATTGGCCTCCTCAGATGGAAGGATCATGATCTAATTACCCTTTTATTTTCTCCTTGTTTATTGTCTCCTAAGGAATAGTACTTAGTTTGCTCTCTAGAGAATTTGGAACAAGTTGAAGCCGTTCATCAAGATCAATGAGGATTGTAAGTTTGATTATCGGCATTAGAAAATGGCTCTATTTGGTTCCTAATTGAAGGCATGAATAAGAAGGATTCAGAGAACCTCCAAAGGGAAAAGAAACTATGGAACAAAGGTTTCATATGTGGAAACATTTTTAGAATCAAAACTGGAGACATTAAATTAGATATGAGGACATTGATACCCTGAATTCCTCGGAGGCCTCGAAGCCTCATCTCTTGATGGGACAAGACCCCCCTAATATTGAACGACTAAGATGGATCAATTATAATAAATTGAACAAGACACCCAGGTTTAAGAGGCAATATGAGTTACATATTCCCCTTAACAAGAGATGGTGTATCAATTGGCTTAGTATTCATTGGCAATTTCAATTCATTGACCTGTGGAAACCTCTCATTGAGGTTAAAAAGTCGGTTCTTATGTGGTGGATTCTCTAGAGGGGAATTTGGACCAATGTCAAAGCTAATAAGAAGATGTTTGTAAGTTATTCATAGGTGCTCAATAAGGCTAGTTGGATTCTTTTGATTAAGTTTTTATATGCAATGGAGTCAATGATTCACTATGCAGATTAACATGTCAATACTTGCACTTTAATGATTTTTTTTCACACTAATCAATGCTCATTTTGCAAAGGAGACTCTTATGATTTGAACTTCTTGAAATAATCAAAGAATTCACTCTTATGTTTAATGAAATACACAAATTTCATTCTAGTATGATCATCCATGGATGATACATAGAACTTATCACTCTTTTGTAGGAACTCACACATTTGTGTGGATAAGATATAGCAAATCATCACTTAGATAGCTTGAATACTTGAAAGCTTGTCTATTTTGCTTGCCCATTTGACATGTTTCACAAAGATGCGCCATATTTTCTTGGTAAGATCAGGTAATCTTTCAACAATTCTCAATTTTGATTACCATAAGAGAAATATTCTATGTGATTCGTGTTTATCTTGAATGTAAACAAGCTACCTTGTTTTTTACCTCTAACAATTAACCTCCTTTGCTTTGGATCATCAAGAAAGCAACCTGCATGATTAAATCTTACTTGCAAACCTTTCTCTACCATTTGAACAAGTGACATCAAATTTTTAGTGATCATTGGCAATTGATCATTGGCACATAAAGTACATCCTTCAAGCAATTCTTCTTGAACTTATCCTGCATGACAACATCTCCAATTTGCATAATCTTATGTGTTGTATCATCTCTTGTTTCAACATGACCTTTTCATGAAGGATTATGCATATTTGAAAACCATGAAGCATCATGAGACATATGGTTAGAGAAACCACTATATGCATACCATACATCACTATTGCAATTCATCTTAGCTTCTACATTAATCATAAGAAGAGAATCATAATGATCATTTCATCACTTTTACCTTCAACTACATAACTTCCTTGTTGTTTACCTCTTCGTGAGTAGCCTCCTCTTTGATTACCACCTTGATTATTCTCATTTTGATAGCACTCTTTGGCATAGTGTCCATACCCTCCACCTATGTAGCTATTGTTCTTCTCTTCACTCCTTTGTCTTTGATTGTAGTTGTAGTAGCCTCTCCTACCTCTAATGCTTGATCTTCCTCTTCCTCCTATGTTGGAGCCAATTGAAGTCCCTTAATCATCACTCATTCTTCCTTGATCTCAATTCGAACCTCTTCTAACTTTGCTTCCTCCCATTGATGATCTTGCATAAAGAGCTTGTCCTCGAGATCATTTTTTATTTGAACTAGAGACATTTAGATTCAACTCCTCCGTTAACATGAGGGCAACAAGCTAATCAAAGTCTGGTAACTCTTCTCTGACATAAAAAGAGGTAATGAATGGTTTACATCTCTCATCATCCTTGAGTCCATTGGCAGTATGTGCAACCAAGTCGTGGTCCTCCGCATGAGCTTGAATTGATCCTTGATTATCTACAATCTCTTTAACCTTCAATAAGTAATCATTGAGTGATGTCCTTGTATCTTCTTTATGTTGTTCAAATCATCTTTGAGTTGCATCTTCCTTACTCTTGTTCCTATAGCATACAACCTTTCCAATGCAAGTCAAACATCCCTACATGTTTCTAGATCGTTTCTGTCCTACCATTGAATCTTGAGTCTTTTGTGATAAATGAATATAGAATCTTTTTTCTCTTTCAATTCAAAGCCTAAATTCCCTCAATCATTGCTGTTTTGGATCCTTTGGTAATATAGGTATGATATTTGTGCCATCAATCAAACCATACAAGCCTCCACCTTGCAAGTATGTTGTGATTATAAATTGCCATGTTTGATAGTTGTTCTTATCAAGCTTCTCTATTCGTGCATGTTGATCGCCCATTGTGTGAATACTAAACTCCTTAACCTATACATAAAAACAATGTTCTCAACAATTTTCAATGAGTCTTGCATATAATGGTCGTTGAACTAAGAAGAATGGTTTTTGAGGATATTAGTCTAGTTAGCATGCATAAAATTGCTATGCATAGGAATGTTTATGAGAATGTAGCAAATGTTCATATTCAGCAAGCATTGAGAGGTTCTGCACGTGTCTCCAATCCACCTAATATATATGTTCCAAGTTTGGATTTTGTTATTCCAATAGATGTTGTTGAGGCTTCTGTTGATCTATTTTAGTAGGGATGTGTGTGAACACACTTAGGACCATCGGGACACTTTTTCCCTCTTTAAGAGGTTTCTTCCCCTAGGCTTGTGCATATGCCTATAACCCTAATGGGTAATATATCTTTGTATATTCACTTGGTAATACATTCAGTATATATCTTTGTACATTCACTTGGTAATACATTTAGTATGGTGTATTGTTCTCCAAGACCATGCACTTTGTCAACTATCTATGTATCCATCTATCTATCTATTCACTTATCTATCCATTCAATTTTTTATCTATGTATCACTTATATATATATATATATATATATACATATATATATATATATATATATGTGTGTGTGTGTGTGTTTAGTGTTCTCCATTTTGAAATTAAAAAGTAGATCCTGAATGTATCTCCTCTGATTCAAATACATTCCTTCATATGTGTATATCACCTGCATACCTAGGAAATATGTGAGCTCACCTAAGTCACTGATTTTGAACTCCTCTTGCATGTGTCTCTTGATCCTTTGGATGCCATTCAGATCATCTCCTATCACAATAATATCATCTACATATATACATAGATAGATAACCTCATTGTGATCCCTTTTGATGAATAGAGAAGGAACTGAGTTGCTAGATTTGAACCTTGATCTTAAAGATATGTAACCAACCTGTAATTCCAAGCTCTAGGAGCTTGTTTCAATCCATACAATGCTTTCTTAAGTCTGCAAACATAAGATGCATGATTAGGGTTTTCAAAACCTGGAGGTTGTGACATGTATACCTCCACTTATCCAACCATTTAGAAATTCATTTTTTGGATCAAGTTGGAGGAGTCTCCAATTTCTTGCAGCATCTACTCTTATCAATGTTCTGATTGTAGTCGCCTTTGCAATTGGTGAGAATGTTTCCTCATAGTATATACCATGAGTTTGTGAGCATCCTTTGGCAACTAATCTTGCCCTGTACCTACAAAATTATCCATCTCAATTTATTTTAGCTTTATATACCCATTTGCAACCAATTACCTTTTCATTGGATGACATTGGAACCAAATCCCAAGTGTTCATCTCCTTCAATGCATCTATTTCTTCTTTCATGGCCTTTTCCCAATTAGGGTTTCCCTTTGCCTCCTCATAGGTTGAGGGTTGTTCTCAAATCGAGTCTTTTGCCAAGTATATTGAATGCTTTGTAAAAACTTTGGAATCATATCCATACCTTTTGTTGGAAACAATGTCATATGAGTACAATATCCCATGATCAAAAGGTCATATGCTATAGTCAAATTTGGATAGAGTACAATAAAGATATAGTTTAATCTTAGTCACTCTAAGAGTAATCGATGCCGGCGTGTTGGTTAGGACATGATGCTCTCATCTCTATGACCAGAGTTTGTATCCTACAAACGGCGCAGCATGACAGCTTTTTATGGAGCTCTAATTTTTTAAAAAGATCGCTTTTGGAAGAATCATATGACGAACAGCGTTTTCGAATACGACTAGCGACCAAGTTTTTTGGTCTTGCTTTATTAGCAATCATAGTTTTTTTTAGAGGAGCTTTTTGAAGGGAGAACATCCTATATAAGAAGGCCAAGCTCATTATTATTTGCATCCTTCACCAATTTCAACACAAGCTTTGGAGAGCTTGGACCTCAATAGAGGTGGTGTTTCTTCTAGCACATGGGGCAGCCATGATGCTAACTTGGAGCATGTTGAGGAGCGGCTATGAAGTTCTTCTTGGAGAAGAAGAGTATGCTCACACCCTTGCTCATGGAGAGGACTTGGTCATTAGCAGCTTGGTGGTGAGGATTGGCCATCTACATGGAGTATTTGAAGATCATCTTCTACATGAAGATTTTGGTTTACTTCAAAGACATTGGATGGTGGTTAACATAAGATTTACATCTTATGCTAAGTATTCAGGTACATATTCTCTTTATGCACACAGGTACTACTTGAAGTTTATGGAGGCAGTAAGATCCATATCAGGAGGAGTCTTATTCAGCATAGGTACAAGAGAACCAGTACTTGTATGCTTTATGCATATTTGGATGAGGTGTTTGAGAAGGTATGGTCATATGTTTTCAACAGCAAACTTGTTAGCATTCTTTGCTACTTTTTAAGTATGTGATCTTTTCACACACATATTTGACTTAGGTTCTTCCATAGACTAAGGTTAGATGAGGGTTTGTTGATTATCAGTTTTAGACTGATCCTTCCTCTTTCGATCACTCATATTCACTCTTCTACAACCTATTAGGGCACACATCTCATGTATATGCAGATTTCTGTTCATACATCTAAATATGTTTGTTACATTTGTACATACACTCTTCCGTCTATTTTTGCTCACATAGAGTGGTTGAGAGTTTTGCTCCCACATTGTACATTGAACATTGACATATATGATAGTGTGAGTAAGCCTTGGCTTATGTAACACTTTACACATGTTGTCTAGTCTTTCTCTATCTTTATCTCATCATCTGTATGATTAAGTTGTGGTATGTTCATGTTTTGTCAATATTGGAAGATTGCTAGATTCTACGTTGTATATGTTGGACCTATGGAATCATGGACCTGTCATATGAGCTATGGGCCTACCTCATTTCCAACATTTGGTATCAGAGCTTTAGGGCTTTGGCATCAGATCATTAAGGCTCATTTAGATTCCCAGGTTCCCAGACTTCCAGGTTTACAACATATGATTTAAGAGCATCTTCTAACATTTGGCATTTGACATACACACGTAATCTAGATGAGTAGAGATTTGAGAATTAGACAAGTCGGTCACATGTGTATTCATCAGTATGGAGTATGAAGTTGATGATCTGTTAGCGGCCGAATATTTTTGGAAGAGTATGCAAATACTTTACGAAAGTATTGTTTGAAGACCCAAACTTGATGAAGAGAAGGCTACTTCAAATTCAAGGAAGAACAATGGTTTAGAGAAGATGAAGGAACCGGATCAACATCAAATCACATGTATCAATTTTTACTATCCGATTATCATTTGTAGGTCATGTCTTAGAAGAGCAGTTATGAAGAGATTTGAAGGATTCAAGGAGTGCTTTTATACACTTTCATTATTTAAAAGATTAAAGGCTACATCAAAATAGGTATCTAGAGGTTTTTCTGGAGAGTTTTGAGAGATCTTTTTCATGGCAAGAAAGCTCTCTAAGAAGACAAATTTGGAGATGGGATGAGTTGTGTGTTCAGCCAATTTTTTGTTGTAAGTTGGTTGGATATCCAAGTACAAAATTTGATCTAGAGAGGTAACTCTAGAAAGGTAATTCATCATTCATACAAAAGGTTGATGAATTTAGTCATATCAGTCATTTGAAGCAGAATTTTGATTTAAGAGATATGAGGAGATGGTAAAACATAGTTCTATATTCACTTCCATTTGTATACCATGTTTGTTTTGTCTCTTACTCTAGCATTAGAGGAAGAGAAAGATTTCGTTTGAAGAAGTCAAGAGTGTTTGCTACTTCAAAATGAAGAAAACAAAAGGTATGGAAGAGAAGTTTGAATATGTTGACATCAGGTGGAAAAAAGATGCAGAAAAAGAAGGTCCAACAATTCCAAAAGGAAAGTAAGACTTCCTTTTCTCTTATATTTTCCATATAACTTTTCCTATTTTATCCTCTACACCCAAAGACAAGTCTAGGAGAACATCTTGTGTGGAGATAGTTTAAAGAAGAAGCAGTTTCTTGTTTTGCATTACACTTGGTCATAATGTAGTAGATTTGACAAAGAATTGCATTGAGAGAAAGAAAAGCATCAGATATATGTTTTGAATCATATATGTATGAGTTATGTTTTAGTTGAAGATTTTAAGCAGGCAGCTTATATGTTCTCTCAAAAAATTCTAAGAGCATCAATACAGAGCTACGTGGTATATGAAAAGTTGTAGAGAAGTATATTTCTTCTTTATCTAACTCTTGAGGTAAAAGAGTTTTTTGTAGCAGATGTTGAAGACTTGGGTTGAGGTTTTGTGTTTGGAAAGGTTACCTCATATTCAGTATTTTCTAAAAACTTCAGAAAATCCAAATATTTGATGTACTAGTCAATTGAAGAACCTACTTTCTATGATTGTCTTGATTTTTGGATACATGCTTGTATTCAAAAAGGTGTTCCATTAAATCCTATCACTTGATTAAGAAGTGGAATTAGCCAAAAGAAAGCCAAGCAGGTACTATCACATTTCACCCGGGAAGAATATGAAAAGATGAAGTATCAACTTGCAGCTTTTGGAGTTCTCAAGGTGAGAAGTTTGTCCACTTATGTCTCAAGTAGGAGTTGCAGATTCTTGGAAAGATTTGTTTGAAGAAAAGTTTTACAACTTTGTAAGAAGCATGGACATTTAGAGACATTTAGGTAACAAATCAAACATTCAGTTATGAAGGTTTGATGAGAGCAGATTCTACACAGGTATTTTGTTGGAGAGATCATTGATCTTGATAGATCTTGTATGATGATCTTGAATGATCATGAAAGATCTTGAGTATTTATGAGTCGGTTGTCTATCATTTGTTTGTGAAGTTCTTTGGCATTGGAAGAAGTAAGTCAAAGATTCAGGTTCTATCAGTTTTGTGTTGTAGAGAGATAGAAGAAGATACTTATTATGTTGCAAAAGGTTATGAATCCTAAAATGCTTTTAGTAAGGTTTTTAAGATGGATCAGCTAACCTTATTCTAGATTTTGGGAAGTTGAGTAATGAGAGGGAAAGTTATTGGCATGTGCACAATGCTAATAAAAAGGGTTCAAAGGTTTTGTTTCAGATACAGGGATTGATCACTGAAGTTCAGATTTATTGAAAGAAGGAAGACGTTCCAGATTTCATAAAGTCTGATATATTTGAAGAATTTTGGATACTAGTGTTAAGACATCCAGGGGGTGATGAAACATGAAGACTTATTTCCAGCCATATGTAAAAGAATGTAGATTCATACCTACAGGAATTCCTATTTTAGGTATTCCTATATTTCCTATTGTCAAGTTCTCTTTATGTTCCAGCTTTGAAAGAAGAAGGAAAAAGGAGAATGTCTGGAGAAAGTTCATGTTAGGATGTTCCTGTTTAGGAGAAGGTTCCAGAGTTCTATTGAAGAGAAGCTTGATATTTCAGAGAGGTATGTTTGAGAAGTGCGCACATTTATGTTTATACCAAGTTCTGAAGGAAAGAAGTATGAAGGATTTACACATTGAACAAGGATGAAGACATGATGACATCATAGATATAATATTTTGATGAGACTCATGAGTTGATTTCAATTGAGTTGACTTAACTTGAGATGAGCCAACAGTGTTCATAATAGTTCTGAGTTGTCAGTCACAGGTTCAAGGATTCAGTTCTTGATTTTGTGTAGTGTATTTACATGGCACAACAGAAGTACGTTGAGAAATCTTTTTGGAAGGTAAATGCAAATATATGGATCCTACAGTATGTTTTCAGGTTTTTGAAGACAGTAGATAGCAGGGTCAGAGACAGTTCATGCTATATTTGTTGTCAAGCAGTGATTGCTTGATTTGTACACTATTGGATATCTAGTTTGCATATTTTTTCAAGTATTATGGTTCATATTCAGCAAGTTCAGGTTTGAAGGTCAGTTCGGGAGTACAAGCTTGAAGCGTGTGACAAGCTATTAGAATCTTGTGATATTTTGCAGATCCAGTTCAGTTTGTACCAATATGACATTGCAGGGGGGATTGTTGGAAACAATGTCATATGAGTACAATATCCCATGATCAAAAGGTCATATGCTATAGTCCATTTTGGTCAGAATACAGTATAGATACAGTTTGATCTTAGTCACTCTAAGAGTAATCAACATTGGCGCATTGGTTAAGACATGATGCTCTCATCTCTATGACCAGAGTTCGAATCCTACAAATAGCGCATCACGGCAGCTTTTTATGGAACTCTGATTTTTGAAAAAGATCGCTTTTGGAAGAATCATATGACAGACAGCGTTTTCGAATATGACTAGCAACCAAGTTTTTTTATCTTGCTTTATTAGCGATCGTAGTGTTTTTTAGAGGAGCTTTTTGAAAGGAGAACATCCTATATAAGAATGCCAAGCTCATTATTATTTGCATCCTTCACCAATTTCAACACAAGCTTTGGAGAGCTTGGACCTCAATAGAGGTGGTGTTTCTTCTAGCACATGGGGCAGCCATGATGCTAACTTGGAGCATGTTGAGGAGCGGCTATGAAGTTCTTCTTGGAGAAGAAGAGTGTGCTCACACTCTTGCTCATGGAGAGGACTTGGTCATTAGCAGCTTGGTGGTGAGGATCAGCCATCTACATGGAGTATTTGAAGATCATCTTCTACATGAAGATTTCAGTTTACTTCAAAGACATTGGATGGTGGTTAACATAAGATTTATATTTTATGTTAAGTATTCAGGTACATATTCACTTTATGCAAATAGGTACTACTTCAAGTTTATGGAGGCAGTAACATCCATATCAGGAGGAGTCCTATTCGGCATAGGTACAAGAGAATCAGCACATGTATGCTTTATGCATATTTGGATGAGGTGTTTGAGAAGGTATGGTCGTATGAGTTTGAGAATTTCTGGCAGCAAACTTGTTAGCATTCTTTGCTACTTTTTAAGTATGTGATCTTTTCACACACGTATCTAACTTAGGGTCTTCCATAGACTAAGGTTAGATGAGGGTTTGTTGATTATCAGTTTTAGACTGATCCTTCCTCTTTTGGTCACTCATATTCACTCTTCTACAACCTATTAGGTCACACATCTCATGTATATTCAGATTTCTATTCATACATCTGAATATGTTTGTTACATTTGTACATACACTCTTCCATCTATTTTTGCTCACATAGAGTGGTTGAGAGTTTTGCTCCCACATTGTACATTGAACATTGACATATATGATAGTGTGAGTAAGCTTTGGCTTACGTAGCACTTCACACATGTTGTCTAGTCTTTCTCTATCTTTATCTCATCATCTGTATGATTAAGTTGTGGTATGTTCATGTTTTGTCAATATTGGAAGATTGCTAGATTCTATGTTGTATATGTTGGACCTATGGAATCATGGACCTGTGATATGAGCTATGGGCCTACCTCATTTCCAACATTCCTTTCTGGTTGTTTCTTATCTCTTGTTGATATTCTAGGAGCTTGCTCAGAGCATTCTCCACACTCTTGCATCTTTGCTTTGCCTCTTGACTTCCATAGTTTGTAATCCTTTTCCCTTTCATCTTGGTAATCATTTGTATCACTTCTTGGATCTTGGGCCTATGTATCATGCTTGCTTCCTAATTGATAAGAATCAGAATCAAGATCATTTTATAGAGTTACCTTTTGTTTTTCTTCATCATACCAAGACCTATGTTCTTCAAACACAACATGTCTGCTTGTAGTGAATTTCCTGGTTGAAAGATTATAGAACCTCTAACCCATTTGAGTTGAGACATAGCCAATAAACACGACCTTTGTTCCCCGTTCATCTAGCTTACCTCTTATTTGTGATGGTACATGAACATAAGCTAAACAACAAAACACCTTGCAATGTCCAAGACTAAGTTTTCTTCCATGCCATGCTTCATAAGGAGTCATACCTTGAAGTGATTTGGATGGTAGTCTATTGACAAGGTACAAAGCAGTTGAAATAGCCTCTGCCCATAGATAATGTGGAAGCCTCTTCTCTTCAAGCATCGTTTTGGCTGATCCAACAAATTTCTTGTTTCTTCTCTTTGCAATTCCATTTAGTTGAGGAGAGTACCTGGTAGTCACTTACCTTTTGATACCTTTATCCTGCAAGAACTCAACAAACTCTTTCGAGAAGTATTCTCCCCCTCCATCAGATCTAAGCTTCTTGAGTGATCTACAAGTATGATTCTCCACATGTGCTAGATACTTTTTGAAGCAATCAAACATTTCATTCTTTCTCTTGATAAAGTGCAGAATAGTCCATCTACTATGGTCAACAATACATGAGACACAATACCTTAATCCTTCCAATGAAGGTTCTTGACTTGCTCCCCATACATCTATATGTACCAAGTCCAATAACTTGTTCTGGATGTAGCCTTTGTGGTTGAATGGTTGCCTTTGTGTCTTTCCAATCTAACATGCATCACACCTGTTGATCATGTGTTGCTTTGATATGTTTGGTAGTCCAAGAACACTTTGATCCCTGCATATAACTTTCAAGGTTCTTTCATTTATATGAGCAAGTCTCTTATGCCACACTTCAATCTCACTTAGGGTTTGAGATCCAAAAGCAAATAGAGCTATGTTCTTGGTTTCTCCTACTTCAAAACTAAAGAGCCTACCATGCTTCTCACCTATGGCTATCTTCCTAAAGCCTTGACATGGATTTCCACAAAAGCTCCATGTTGGGTGAACCTAACTTGTAAGACTTTTTCAACTATTTGGCCTACACTTATTAGGTTTTTAGTGATAGTGGGTACATTTTTAGTGATAGTGGGCACATAGAGAACCTTACTCAGAATCTTTGTCTTGCCATTGGAAGCTTTGACATTCCCAATCATTGAACTTCATGTCTATGCTTTGGACTTTCCAAATAAGATAAAAGAGCAATGTATCCTGCAACATAATTTGAACATCCTAAATCTATGTAGAACAAATGATCATCTTCTTTACCTTCTTTATGGCTTAGATCCATTAGAATCAATGAGTCCTCATGTGCTTGGACTTCAGAATAATTGTTATAGTCCCTTCTATTTTAGCCTCTATTGTTATTGTTGAAGTTGTGTCCACCTCTGCCTCTATTGTTGCCATATCCACCTCTTCCACTTCCTTTCTGGGTCTTCCCATCCAACCAACAATTCTGAGTGGTGTGGTTGGTCTTATCGCAGATGGCACAAGGTTGAACATTCTGACCTTTGGCTTTGTCATTCTTTGGTCCTTTCTTCTTCCCCTTCCACTTGTTCTTGCTTGGTTGGCTTGGGAAGTCTCCTCTTCAGCTTCTTCCTTCTTCTTGCCTTTCAGCTTCTTGTCCTTCTTATCTACATAAAGAGGACTTGTTGAATTACCATGATAGGAGTTACCTTCCTTTATGCTATTGTTGGCCTCTTGATTGAAGAGTTGTCCAAGAAAGATATTGAAGTTTGGAGTTTGCATATGCATGATGAGATCATAACCATGGTGAAGGATTGCCATTGCTTATCACTTTGAGTCCCATTGAAAAATTGCCTCATGATAACCTCTTCTTCAATCAACTCTCCAATGGATGCTAACTGATCTGCAACCTCCTTGACCTTGGTAACAAACTCTGTGATAGTTTGTTTAGGTGTCTTCTTCATTTGGTTGAACTCCTTCCAAAGCTGATTCTTTCTTGCTTTGGTACTAGCAAGAAAGAAATTTTTGATGGCATCCCAAGTCTCTTGAGATGTCTTGTATGTATGGCCTTGCTTGAGCATCCCTTGCACACCAAAGTGTGAGCATATCTGTCTCCTCTTGTGTAGGTCCTCCTTTGGATCTTGGAATAGGCATAGCTTCATCACCTGCTACAATTCCATAAAGATATCTACCTTGAAAATAGGCCTCCATTTTTATTTGCCAAGTAACATAGTTGTGTCGATCAAGCTTCTCAATAATTGAGGGAAAGCCATCAGCCATCTTGATCTAGCTCTGATACCACTGAAAGAACTTGGAGAAGCTTGTAGGAGGTAGAAAAGTGAGTTGCAAAGCAACGAAGTTTGGTCTAGCCAATCGGCACAAGAACAACCCTTGAGCTTATGGAGACTCAAATAGAACTCATAGGCATGTGATACATGCATTAAAATGCACTATGTACTTTTGAGCGTCAATGAGAAAGAGTTGATACAAAACAGATAGGTTTTGTATAAGCCCATAGATTTTGCAAAATCTGTAAATGATTCAACATGTGGAGTTCAAGATTCCTAGTCTGTGGTCTCCTCCAAAGGTGTAGCATCCCTTCACTGAAACCATTCTAGGGGTTTTTCTACTAGGAACTCCTAACTTTTGGGCCACTTGTTTTGCTAGCTCGTCTATTGAGTTTGAGGGTTTGGATGTAAAGCTAGTAAAAAAATAAGAATCCTTATAGATTTTAGGAAGTTATAACTTGTCACCCAAGTTATCCTCATTATCAATGCACATGTGTACACATTTCTCTATGGCTCGCGGTTCCTTGAGGTAGAGATATGATCATACCTTTGCATTCAATATGCCATCTAAGAAGAGGGAAACTTTCTTAGCCTGGGTAGGTAACTTTGGAGTTGGACATCGCTCAATGTACTGTCTAAACATATGCCATGTTAGCCTAATAGTTTCTTGTGGTGTTTGCATAAAGTTATGGATCAATGACAAATTATTATGTTTGATGCCACTCTTGAAGAAGTCAGCTATGAAGGTAACAAATAGTTGTGTAATGTTCTTGAATTTTTCCTCTCACAATGGTTGAAATCTCATTAGGGCTATGTTTTTCAATGTCATCCCAAAATCTTGGAATTGAATGAGTATATCATCAACCTATTTTGCTCTCAATACCTGCTTGAATTTAGCTATGTGATCATAAGGATCTCATGTGCCATCAAAATAGTTCTTCATGGCTTTCAACAATCGGGTCAATCTTAATATTTTAGGGAATTCTCTTGGTCTAGGCAAGGGAAAATCTTCCATACCTCTTTGATGTATAGGTCTTTCTCGTATTTCTCTATTGGTGTCTAATCCTAATCTTTCTCTGAAGGATTTACAAAACTTACCTTCGGTCACTCTCTAGACCTCTCCTTTTGAACTCCTAGGCTGTAAGAGGATCCAACCCCATGCCTATGGGGATCAATAGACTTGTGTGGAGGGAAAAATGGGTTCACCCTACCACATATAGGCATGTCTGCCATGTTTCGTGACTATAAACATCCTTTCCAAAGGATTATCCAAGTAGATAATCTTCCTTGGAATCTAGAGATTGTTTAAATCATATAGGATAACTCCATCCACTTCACTAGGCTTATCTAGCTTGAATATCCAAAAAGCTTTGATTGTCTCCCTCTTCAGGAAAATTTGTATACTCTTGTTATCTTGGGGAATCCATTCAAGAGTGATGATATTTGACAAGATCAACTTACCTCTAGTGTTCTCGGCTCTATTCTTGGGTTTTTCCTTATCCAAGTCTCCTCTCTCTAACTCAAGAATGATCATTCCAATCTCATCTGTCCTATTAGGTAAGTTGGTTACCACATACATGGTTCCTTGTTTATCTATGTACGTGCCCTCTTTGAATTTCACCATTGGGTGCTCAATTCCAAAGGGTTGATTTGGGTTTCTAAGTTGGACGCCTAATCGTTGCAAACCATCCTCATAGATGTGAGCACCGAAGCGGTTGGTTTGGATATATTCCAACTAATTCTTGTAGGGACCTTGTAGGGTTTGTACGTCTACTAGCCCTGGACTTCTTGTGGGTATCTCCATGTTGAAAGGCATCTCTAAATCTCTTTTCTCTTAGCTCAACACGTAAGGACAATCACTCAATTGTTGAGCCCAGAACCTATCTGTATGCTTGACACTAGCCTCAGAGGATGTGATGCTTTATCTATATCTTCCTAGGTCTCTACCTGATCTAAGGTTCATATGACATAGCTAGTTGCCCAATATCCAAGTACAACCACATTGCAATGTCCTTTTGTTGAAAATCAAGGACAAGAACAAAGCATGGAAGCACATCAAACAAGTGGACACACAAGAGGAAGGAGCATGTAGGGAGCTCCAAGAAGCACATGTCAAATTTTTAGCAAAAATCCCTATAAAAATATTGATTTTCATCAATAAAAACCATTGTAAATACCATTTTCCATTTTTTGCAACTCCATTTTGTTCAAGTCAATGAGTTATTGAGCTTGACAAATATTACAAGTATCATCCTACCAATTTTCATAATTTCTAGACTTCGTTTGAGCCCCCAAATGAACCCTGGAACCTAATTTTTAACTAAGTCGAACACTAGGGCTGGACAGGGCCAAATCCACTCAAACAACTATAAAAGGAGCTAGAGAGCTCATTTGAAGTTGTCTTCTTAGAGATTGAAGCTTTGTAAGAGAGTTTGTTTGTAATAGAAGCTTTCCATTGTTCCTGTCTTTGCTCTTACCTTGTGCACGTGTGTGTATGTGTGTGCATGCTTATGTGCTTTCACTCATGCACTTGTGCCTTCACTTGCTCACGGTCTTCATACCAGTCCTCACGTCTCTGTTGATTGACATTTATGAGGTGAATCTCCTCACGTTGGTACTTGCCATTGTGCTAGAGTGACACCAAATTTGGCATCATTGCGGGGAAGAAAGCTTGGAGGACGAGTGTCTGACGATAAGATGTAGAATAGACATGTTGGAAGGTAAAAGAATAGTCACTTTCTGTTCAGGTTCTGAGTTTTTCTTCACCTTCATCTTCACTATCACCACCATTCCCTCCCACCTTCATCTTCTCAGATTTTCTTCATTTTTTACTGTACATTCACCTCATTTTTCACCTGTGGCTGCAAGAAAGAAGCACAGAGGGAGCTCATGACTAAATTTGTATCGCCAAAGACAAATATCATATCGTGATTGTCAATTATTATATCATCTGAATACAAGTATCGTGTATCGCAAAAAAACTCAAGTATCGTATCATGAAAATTTGGTATCGTGTATCGTTGCTCCCAAGTATCACCTATACCTCTTAAGCATCGTGTATCATCTATTCTAAAGTACTCCCAGAGGGATCTTGTTTCCTTGTTTTAACTCCCAGAACCCTAAACTAGCATAACTTTCTCATACAAAATCCGTTTATTTTCATTTTGGATTTGTTACGGTAAAACTAATATGGGGAGTTATAGATATAGTATTTTGAAGTTGATCCTCAAGTGGGACTAGGAAATCAAGGGGGCTCCAAAGGATTTTGAGAAATACAAAGGGGAAAATTGGTACTAGAAGACAAGGCTTATGAACCTGAGATCTGGTAGACACCTAGGCAAGGATAGACAAAGCATTAGATCTTCTAAGGCTAGTGTCAATCATACAGCTAGGTCGTGGACATAATAACTTAGCAGTTATCCTTACATGCTAAGTTCAGAAACAAGTGACTTAGAAATGTCCTTTAGCATGGAGAAACCCACATGTAGCTCACGAACTACCTATTTACAGACACCAGAAGGTCCCTATAAGACACAGTTGGAGTATATTAGTACCAACCGATTAGGTGCTCACATCTATGAGGATGGTCTAAGGCGATCAGTTGTCCAACTCAAAAATCTTGATCAACCCTTTGGACTTGAACACCCAGTGGTCAAGTTTGAGGAGGCTTCATACATTGATAAGCAAGGAACCATGTATGTGGTTACCATCTTACTAGATAGGACAGATGAGTTTGGAAACATCATTCTTGAGAATGAGAGAGGAGACCTAGAGTAAGGAGACCTAGGAAGAGAACCCAAGACCCCTAGAGGTAAATCAATCTTGATCGGGGTAATTACTCCAGAGTGGATTCCCCAGGACAATAAAAACATAGAACTATATATGTATAGAGAAATAGAGGAAGCCTTTTGGAGATTCAAGCTAGCTCAACATAGCCCAATAGTCACCATCTACAAGTTCAAGGACCCTGAGATACCATGCAAACTTGTCTAGCTGGATCACACATTGGAAAGAATGTTCTTGGTATCAGAGCATGATAGGCATGCCTACACTTGGCAGGGTAAATTGATTTTCCCACCACCAAGATCTAATGTTTCTGGCCTCCAAGGAGTAGGATCATCCCAAGCTCATGGAAACTAGAAGGAAAGAGCTAGAGAGAGAGCTGAGGTAAGTTTTGCAGACATGGTTGCCCATAGACCCTCTCAAGTGGTTAAGGTACTGAAGAACTATTTTGATGGATCAGGAGATCCATATGATCATGTGGTTGAGTTTAAATAAGTGTTAAGAGTTGAACAGGTTGAGGACTTGTTCACATAGTTTGAGGAATTTGGTTTGATCCTCAAGGGCACTGCCTTAGCTTGGTTCCAACCCCTGAATAGTCGCAATTATTGAAACATAGGCCAACTGCCAAAAGAATTCATTGTAGAATTTTCCAAGGGTGGCATCAGGCATAACACATAATCCTTGATCCATAGCTTCAAGCAGACATCCCAAGAAATAGTGTGACTTGCAGGAAGGTTCAGACAATACTTAGAAAGATGCCCTATTCCAAAGTTACCCACACCAGCCAAACAAGTGGCCTTGTTTTCAAATGGCTCACTAAGAACCAAGTTAAGGTCATATGTGTACTTGAAAGAGCCTAGATCCGTAGAAGAGTGTGTGCGGGTATGCATTGACATAGAAGGCAGCTTGGGTGAGGAGTTAGAATTGTCCAAACTCTATAAGGATTCTGACAGTTCTACTAGTCATACCTCCAAAACCTCCACTGAGATAGATGAGATAGTTGAGCAGGTTGCCAAGAAGCTAGGAGTTCAAAACAGACAAACACCACCTCATTGAAGCGATGTTACAACTGTGGAGGAGACCACATGGCTAATGTTTTCCTGATGATGGCTCAACCCCAAGGAAACCACCCTAATGCTCCATATTGCAATATTGAGAGAAAATACACAAACCACACGGCTCAAAATTGTCCATACAATAGGCAGGTTGTCAAACAAAATTATTAGCAACCTTACTAGTAGGGTAGGTATCAGAATCAATACCAATAGCCATGTTATAGGCCACAATAGCAATATCAAGCACCATATAGGCCACAACCAGTCCTAGGAAACCAACCACCAACTCCTGCCAATGTGATCCCAGTCAAGTATGCAGTAGTAGAGGAGAACCTTAATAGATCATTGGTGCCCATGACCCCTTTGGTCTCAGAAAATTACTCTCGTGCTCATAGTACTGAGTATTCCCATGAAGATAGTCCACAAGCTTATTACACAGAGTCATCTGAGCATAGTAGGACTTATCCTTCTCAATACGAGGCACCACTTATGGAACAAAATTGGGAGCCAGAATATTCCACTATCATGTACACGAATCCTAAACCCCGGCCCCAATTAAGACAAGTAAGACAACAAACCCCTAGAGGACCATGTTTTAGATGTCAAGGTGACCATTTCATTTGTGAATGTCCCTATTCACCGACTCTAGGACAAGGAAAAAACATCACAATACAAAGCTTTTGTCCTGAGTGTGACAAAGAACATCTTCTGAGAGAATGTCCCAGGAACCCCTCTAGTGTGCCCAAGGTTACACCCATTAATGTGGTAGGCTTAGTGGTGGATTCAAGTGCAAGTAGAAATAATGTGGCTCCTATACAGACAGTTACAAGGGCACAAGCCTTAAAACAAGATAAACCAACTGAACAATTAGAGTCAAGTGAATTAGGAGAGCCAAGTAAGAGGAAAACAAGAACATGGAAGGATACCAGGGAGAGAACCAATTGTAAGTGGAATTAAAAGCTTTCCAAACTAGAAGAAAGGCTGAAAGATGCAAAAACAAAAATAGAAGACATAGCATCTCAAAACCCCTCGCATGCTGAAACAACTTCATTCCACCCCACCAGTCACGGTAGATATCTTTGTGCAATCAATGGGGCAAACATGCATTAAGAACAACTAGAATGAAGCTTCAAATGGCTGATGACCATGTTGAAAGACCTCTAGGATTGCTAGAATGGATAACTCTAACCACTTGTGGTGTAGAGTTTGAACACACCTTTGCTATATGTGACTTTGGCAAAAATAATGTCTATGAGATGATCCTAGGAAGACCCTTCCTATGACAACTACAAATAGTATAGGATTGGGGAACCAACTCCTTGTACTCACAACACTTAGGGGTCACCACCAAGGTCAATTTGAAGGATTACACCTTTAGAGATGTACCACCCCTACAGTGGAACCCTATCCACAGGGAATGAGAAGATTCAATCTCTATGCATTCTGAAAGTTCTCTTGATCCATCTTGGATGCATGAAGATACTCATTTGTGGATGTGCAAGGTTGCAAAGGAAGAGGAAAAACATCTAAAAGTGAGTTCTCAAGGAGGTTGACCAGTTAGAGACCCAAGCTACACACCGATGATCTTTACAGATGAGGAATTCGAGCCTCATGGTTGGGCAGAAATCTTAGCCACCATGGACATTGTTATCAATGAAGAACAGTGGACACCTCATTCTAATGAGGGGGGTTATGATATATCTGTGTTCATGTGTGAGTTTGTGCTAGAAGTGTATGACCCTAGTGATGCCATAGAAGAAGAAGAAAATGACGATGATCTAGAGTCCATTGTGATGGATAGTTGCTTTAACTTAGAGGAGCACTATCTAGAAGACATAGGAGTATTTACCCAAAAAGAAGAAGAACCTCTTACAAGCATTAAAACTATAAATTTGAAGGATGGAATTGAAGGTGGTCAAAAGAAAAAGCAAAAAAAAGCAGTGAAACACGAAGAGGAGGAATCATTGTTTGAGGTACCATAAAATTTCAAGCAATATGGAGTTGAAGACCGAAAAATTTTGGTACGAATACCTAAGAGACAGGCCATTATAGGAGAAGCATATGACAATAAAGAAAAGACCAAAAAGATTGTAGTAATCATTGAAGAGAACGAAGAACATTGTACATACATAGGAGAAGACCTAAGCGCAGAAGAGGAAGCAGAGCTTGTAGCTTTATTAAGGGAATATAGGGATGTGTCTTTGTGGACCTATAGAGACTTAAAGGGGTAGATCCGAGAATATGCTCTCATATGATCCCCATGATCACAGATGCCAAACCCACCAAACAGAATCCCTACACATACAATGACACCTATGCATCTAAAATAAAAGAAGAAATTGACAGACTATTGAAGCTAGATTCATGTACGAGATTGAACATACTAAATGGGTGTCCCCTATCGTAGTAGTGCCCAAGAAGAATGGAAAATTGTGAGTGTGTATTAACCTTAAAAAAGTTAATGCCGCTACAATAAGAGATAGCTATCCACTTCCAATCATCGAACATTTATTGGAGCATGTTGCAGGCAAGGAAGTTTATAGCTTCCTTGATGGATTTTTAGATTACAACCAAGTAGCCATTGCCTCAAAAGATCAACACAAAATGGCATTTGCCACAAAGTGGGGAATCAGTGCATTTCATGTGATGCCATTTGGGCTCACCAATGCACCTGCAACATTCCAAAGGCTCATGTGTCATGTCTTCAAAGAGTTCTTGCGAAAAAAATTAGAAGTATATGTGGATGATTTATGTGCCCATTCCCAAGAAAGAAGACTCCACATCCCTAAGCTTAGACAGATCTTCAACAAGTGTAGAGAATATCAAGTGTGTCTGAACCCAGAAAAGTGTGTGTTCATGGTACGTCAAAGTAAAATCTTAGGTCATATTGTTTCTAAGAATGGAATATCAACAGATGAGGATAAAGTCAAAGCCATAGCAGAGTTGCCAAGGCCAAGAATGTTAAAGAGGTACAAGCCTCCATTATGGATATTATCGTAGGTTTATCCACATGTAAGACAAATTTTCAGTGGAATGACGAATGCAAAAATTCCTCTAATGAGCTAAAGAGATGTTTGTGCATAGCACCAATACTGACCACTCCTGATTGGAATAAACCATTCCATGTCCATGTAGATTCCTCCAATCATGCAAGAGGATGTGTGCTAGCATAACCAACAGGTGAAGGAAATCTAGATCTAGGTTGCATTTATTCGATCGAATAATTAAAAAATACCGAATATGTTTGCTTTATTCAGGGTTGTGCGAATAAACACCAAAAAAAAATGGATAGGGATACTCTTTCGATCGAAAATCTTTCGATCAAAAATTCTTTCGACGAAAAACATTTCGATCGAATTATTTTCTATCGAAAGTTTATTATTGAAAACTCATTGCGCACATGTTTGAGAGTCTAAAGAGCTCCAAAATTTTCTTCAAAGGTAAAATTAGTGTTTTTGTTTTATAGATTTGAAAGTACATGTGTGTATGTATGTGCATGTCATACACACATATGCATAAACACAAAAACATGCACACATATAGACACACACAAACATGTACACATGTACACACAAAATCATACACACACATAGATACTTGCACATATACACACACATTGCACATATACACACACACATATAAATACTTGCACGTATACACACACACACACACATATAGATACTTGCACATATATACACACACATATGGACACACACACATACACTTACATGCATACATACATGCATATGCATACATACATAGACACATGTATACACACACATGCACATACATACATACATATGCATATACACACATGTACATACCTACATATGCATATACACACATGCACATGCATACATATGCATACACACACATGTGCATACATACTTACATGCATTCATACACACACATGTATACATATGCATACACACATATATGCATATGTATATACATACATAAATACAAGCACGTACACACAATAAATTGACTTGAGCCTAAAAAAAAAGCAAAGTTAACGATTCAAATGATTCAAGTTAACAATTGATAATGATCCCTTTTTAATGGGAAATTTCTACCTTTATACTCAGCTCAAAATCAATCAACCTTAAAAATAACCTATAAAAATATAAAAAAAGTAAAAATTAATTATTATGTACTTGAAAAAATATTAAAATATCATAAAAAGTAAAAAAATTTATTACCTGTTTACATCTTTTACGTCGTAAGTATCGAAAGTTTGAGTGCATAAGTTGATTTCTATCAAAACTTGGCCATAACAAGTCCCTCCTGATGCTATTATCTTAATAAGCCTATTCCTTTCCTCCCAACAAGTCCCTCTTGATGTGATTGTCTTGATGCCAATATCTCAGCTACCAGAAGGTTTGTGTTGTATCAATACAATACAACTTCCTAAAGAAGATCTATGGATATGTGAATCTATATTGTATTAATACAACACAAACCTTCTATTAGCTGATATACATTGTCCAAGATGCCATTGATCTTCTTCTCAACCCTTGAATGATCAAAAAGAACATAAAACCTTTTTCAACAATTACAATAGTTTTTAATTCACAATCATACACACACCTGCACATACACAATCATATTTGATTTTCACTTGCAATCATATAACATACACGCACATACACATACACACTTGCATACACGTACTTTCATGCGCACATACATACACATGCATACACATACTCTCATGCACACATACACATATACATACACATATACATATAGATACTTGCACATATACATACACACACGGCCACACATACACATATCCTCACATGCATACATACACACACATATGCATACATACTCACATTCATATGTACATGCATACATACACACATGCATATGCACATTCATTATTATATGCTAGAAAAAACATTGAACTACATCATAAAAATGAGTAACGTTAAAGCTGAACTCCCATTCAGGAACTTCTTCTATCCCCACTTCTTCTGGGCTTCAAATAGTCTTTCTTGGACATACCCTGTCAGATTCACCTTGTTCCCAATTTGTCTCATGGCATGTGATAGTAGTTGTACTACGATCTTTTGTGGTGCCGTATATCTGTGCATATTAGGGAAACAGAAATGCTGGTGCACAAGACGGACAGCGTCTTCGATGTCTATTCTGTTAATCTCCACGAAGGATCTCTTCTTAGGGTCATGACATTCCTCTTTGACACTAGTAATTCCTTCTTGATTCCATCCAAAAGCTTTATTGATCAGTTCATGAGTGAATTGGATGGTCTTCCATGTCCCTACTTTATCCAAGTCCCGTGCTTCTGGAACTGATATTTTTGTTGCAGCAGGTTGCATGGTATTCATTACTTGTGCACACCTCTGAAAATCTGGAACATAGATTGGCAATTTGAGGAATGCCTCTAGGCCTGCCTGCTTCCATATATCTTCAATATGCGGTAAACCTTGGATTATGGTCTTGAAATCTTGAGACATAATAGGGAAGTAATGATCCCTATCCATAATCTTGATGGTTGCCATGAAAATAAGTTCTGAGACTGGTTGGTCATCACGAAACCAATGGCCTCTTACTTTTGTTACTGATTCCAATGGAAGAAGCTGGACCTCTTCCTCTTGTGTAGCCTCAGAAGTAGTAGATGCCATCTGCACTCAATATAGAGTATGAATTAGTGGCCATATATTATCAAAACTCCTCCTTTAGTTGTTTGTCATATGCTCCGAGTGAGTAGTGTCGTCCCTCTCCCGTGGGTGTGAGAAAGGTAATACCTGGATTTTTCATATTTTTAGATATTGTCATATTTTTATCTGAAAAGGAAAATAGAAAAGTTAGTTATAGCCGAAGCGGTTATTATTTTGGAGTAATTTTCTTAATGTATGTACAAGTGCTCTCCTATTTCCCAAGAGGAAAATGTGCTTGACTATCCTTAAATAGAAGAAAGATGTGCCGAATGCTTGGCCTTGTAATGTGGCCCTACTATGCATACTTTAGGTCCTGACAACTCCATATGTGTGCAATTGGAAGTAGTTGTTTGATGTATGCAGTCTGTCTTGTTTTTCGGTACCCAAATCTGCTTCATTCTGGTGGAATGTAGTGTATTCTCCACCTTCTTTGTAAATGTGGTTCTTCTCCTGTAGTAAGTCTGCTTTATCTGTTTCGGGGATCTCAAATTGGCTTGTATTGCGTCTGCAGACTCCTTCTTCTTCCAATAGCTATTCTTTTTTGGCGGTTTTGCTCGTAGACCCTGTTTATTCTTCTTATGCTGAGGTTCCTCGTTTTGGTTTAGCTTCTTTGGAGCGCATGATTTAGGAATCCATATTTGCGATCGATCCGGTTGAGCGGCTATTACTTTCCTTGGGATCCAAATTGTAGCACTTCGTTGTTGTCTTTGCTGCTCAAAATTTTCTGCTTTGTTACTTGCTTGGTTGCTCCGATGTCGATAGTGCTTCTGTCGTCGAAGATATTCCTTCACTTGATCTTTCCTTATCCAAGCTTGTTGAGTGTACGGAATAGGGTATATTGTAATGGGTACAGATTTTGAATTACTCAGAGGACTAGTCTCTCTTAGGCATGGTGCTTCACTGAGGTCAGTTTCAGCTTGATTGACACTCTCGTGACTTGCTAGGCTAGTATATGGTGTGCAAGTAGAACTCAATGTGTCAGCACATATAGTACTTGACGAAGAGGTTTCTATAGTGCTAGTGAACATACACTCATTACTTTGTTCATTGGAATGAACTTTCTACTCTATACTAGCGGTTTTGATTGGTCGTTCGTCTAGCAAACTAAATACCTCACGATGTCCTATTCTGGCAGAGATGTATCCTAAAGCCAATTGAATGGTCACCTCATATTCGTAAATCCAATCTTGACCTAACACAATATCTTCAAGTAAATCCTGATCATGACACACTAATAGCTTTTGTTCCATAGTGTTGTTGCCAAGATGCAAAGGTAAGGTGATCTCACCTATACATTGAGTGATTGTTCCTCCTATTCCTATCAACCGTGCCATCGATGGGCGTACTTCCTCTTTGAGTTTCTGGGTCAAAGAAAGTTTGATACAGCTTATGGCAGCTCCTGTGTCAATGAGAGCATCCACCAAGTGGTACTCCGTTCTACCTGCTCCCAAATTTAAATACGGTTGCGTTCTCTATGAATCTACGCTTTTAGTGGCTCTAAAATTAGCCATTGGGATGAGTTCTTCTCCTAGTCGATATCTCTCATCTCTCTCTCTCATCCACTCTTTTCGTTTCTTAATTCGTTCTAGGGCTTCCTGTCTCACTTCTTCTCGCATCCTTTCCTCCTCAATACGTCGATTCTTACCTTTGATCAATCGAGACATTGTTTCTTCGGTCAATGGTTCTAGATATTTTTTTACTCTACATCCGCTGATGTAGTTTGGTAATACATCTCCATCTATGGTTGCTAAGCTGATGGCTCCACTTGTCGATATACGATTGATGATTAATGGGCCATATCCTCTCTTCTGCAACTTCTTAGCGTGTTGTTTCAAGGTATATACCAAGACTAAATCTCCTTCCTTCAAATTTTTGTCCTTAATGTAAGCATCAAAGTAGGCTTTCTGTCGCCGTTTAGCAGCATAAATGCCTGCTACTGCTTGTAACCTAGTTTCGTGAAATTTTTCTATTTGATCCAATTGAGCTGATAGTTCATGTCCCGTCCACTCATAAGTGGTTGCTACTCTGAGAGTGGGAATTAAGAAATCAATTGGCAAAATGGCATTTTGTCCATATACTAAGTTAAAAGGAGTAGTGCCTATGGCGGTTTTATAGGCTACGCGAAATGCCCATAAAGCATGATGTAATTGTTTATCCCAATCTGATCTACCATCGTTAACAGTTTTTGTGAGAACTGTACACAAGATTTTATTCGAACTTTCGGCTTGTCCATTGGCTTGTGGGTGATAAGGAGCTGATTTCTTATGAATTACCAGGAATTCATTCAGTAGGGCTTCTATAACTTCATTCACAAAGTGCGTACCTCGATCACTCACAATTTCTATTGGTAGTCCAAATCTAGTGAAAACGTTCTCAAAGAGAAACTTGGTCGTGGTTCTTGCGTCATTTTTCTTAGTTGCTTTGGCTTCAACCCATTTGGTCAGATAGTCTGTGGCTACAATTATATATTCGGCATGGGATCCTTTCGATGGTGGGTTAATAGGTCCTATGAAGTCTATTCCCCATTTCGTGAAAGCTCTGGCACTCATCATGGGTCTAAGTGGCATTTCATCTCTCCTAATTGGATATTTGGTTCGTTGACAAGTATCACAACGTTGCACATATGTCATGGCATCTTGGTGTAGAGTTGGCCACCACATTCCAGCAAAGAGGATCATTTTCGCTGTTTTATCTGCAGAGAAGTGCCCTCCTGCAGCTCCTGTATGGGCCATCTCTAAAACAGAAAGATATTCATCTTCGTGAATGCACACTCTTAATTGGTTATCTCTCCCTCGTTTAAAAAGTTGTTTTCCTATAATGGCATAATCCTTACTTTGTTCTACAAGTGCACGTTTCCTTGCTGAAGTAGCTCCTTCTGGGTATTCTTGAGTTTTCAAGAACTTTACCAGAGGCATGCTCCATCTTGGTGCTATTGTGGAATAGCATAGAGTTGAGTTCTCATCTGGGTTTTGTTCTTGACAGATTTGGCACGCTGACACATAATTATGTGTGTCTCTCTGCATGGTCGGCCAATATATGCCTAACCTCTTCAGGGTTTAATTATCCCTTATGGTCGTGGCATTTACTTTCTTCAAATTGATGCACACTCTTAACTTTCCATTCTTTTTCGATACAACCACCAAAGGTGACACCCATTCCGTGTGCTCAATCTCGTATATGATCCAGCATCTAACAATTTGTCTATCTCTTCCTTTATCTTTGCTGAATACACATCATTATATGTATATGGTCTTTGTTTAGACGGTTTGGCTTCGGATGTCATGGGAATTCTATGGGCACAAATAGATGGATCTACTCCTTTCAAGTCCTTATAGGTCCAGGCGAAAACATCCCGATATTCTCGTATGAGGCGTATTAACTCTTGTTCTTCCTCTATGGAGACATCTTGTCCTATGAAAGTACATCGTTCTTCTCCTTCTTCTAACGTTACTACTATCTTCTTGGTTTGTTCTTTATTGTCATATGCTATTCCCGGCTGTGCCTCTCTTTTAGGCATTTGAATAGCAATTTTTCTCTCTTCCACTTCGTATTTCTTGAAGTGAGCGGGCACTCCAAACTGGTCTTGTGGCTTGTTTTCTTCACCTTCTGGCTCTTTGTCTAACTCCAGCTCTTCTTTCTGAGTAGGCTCTTGGTTGTTTTCATTAGCTGTGATGCTTGTTTTTTGATTTTCATCCTCAGGTTCCATTGGTTCTGGCTCCATTTCAATGCTCTCATAGTCCTCCTTCCATTCTTTCTCTATCACTTCTCCTTCTTCAGCCTCCTGAAGAACTACTACATAGAGACTAACATCATATCCTTCCTCATCAATACATTCATCCATAGTTATCACTTCTTCGTTCACGCATACATCGAGGGTCGCTAAAATCTCCATCCAGCCATGAGGTTCGAACTCTTCATCTAAAAAGACTTGAGGCATGTAAGCTGGATCTTGTATAGACCTAGCTACTCCTTGCCCTTGCTGCCATCCTTTTCTCCTATCCTCTTCCTTTTTGGCAGTTCGGCATATCCATAGATGAGTGTCCTCGTTCATCCAAGATTGGTCACTAGAACTTATGCTGTGAATTGAATGATCATCTTCCTCCTTGTGAATTTGATTCCATTCTAAGGGAGGAACATCTTGATATGTATAAGTGTGGAGATTTATTCTCGTGGTGGTTCCTTCATGTTGAAGGTATACTGCATCTTTTCCCCAATCTTGCACAACCTTTAACTGTCTCATGAAAGGTCTCCCCAATATCATTTCATAATTGCTTGGCCTTTCAAATTGACAAATTGCTAAGGTGTGTTCAAATTCAACTCCGCATGTGGTGAAAACTACTCGTTCCAATAATCCCAAGGGTCTTTCTGTGTGTCCGTAAGCCATTTGTATTTTCATACGCGTTGGTCTTAAAGCTGGTTTTCCCCATTTCTCCCAGATTTCTCTAGTAGCAATGCCTACACCAGCTCCTGAATCTAAGATGGCCTTGGTTGTATAACCCCTAAAGGTAATTGGAAGGCAAGTGTTTCCTTCATCTCCCTCACTAAAATCTCCTACCTTATCCACTGGGATCTTTATAGTATTTACTTCATCAGACATCTCTTTTTCTCTAGTCTTGACCTCCAATTGACTGGTCAATTTCTCCTTCAAATGTGGTTTAACCTTCAACAATTCCTCCAATGTTAGTGTACAAGGGATTTTTACTTTTTTAAGGTGTTGTATGATGTCTGCTGTTTGGACTGATGGGTTCGGTTCTTTTTTCCTTATTGAGGGGATGCAATACAATTCAGAATTATGTTCGTACTCCCCTGTGTAATTGGGCAATTCCTTTACTCCATCATCTCCTTTGTCACTAGGATCCACTGGTAAAATTTCTTCTGAATTTAATTCAGGTATTGAATCCTCCATTTCCTCTTCTGCTTCTATCTCTTCAAAAGGTGGTTCGATTCCTTCTACTTTCTTCCATCTGTCTTCTTGGACTCTAGCCCACAAATCTTTAGGCCATTCTCCTTCCACTTCGGGAACAACGGATCCTTCCCTTTTTCCCTCACAATAATTGCCCTTAAGTGTCTTAATTTCTTCAGGTTTTTCATGATCGTTGGTGTTGATGCACTCTTGGAATTCTCTTTCAGGAATTCGGGTCTTGGGCAATGGCAATACAGGTTTTTCTAAGGTCTGTTGAGCAACTTCTATCAATTTTTTGCAGATCTCCAACCTCTCTTTCTCTAGGTCACCTCTAGGGTATTCTCTTTCATGTTGTTCGATGGTCGGTCCGGCTCTTATTCGTGCCTTGTATGCCTGAATCCACATAGCTAATTCTTCAGGCATGGGATCTGCTAACACTGATCCTACCTCTTCTTTTTTGTACTTTTCATTTTTATTTTCTTCTTCATTTTCCTCTTTTGGGTTTTGTTTGCTCTTCTCATTTTCCTTCTTCTGCAGTAACTTCTTTTCTTTTATTCTATCTCTACGGTTCTTCCATCTTTGGGTTCTTTTACTTACAACACTTTTTCCAGGCTCTTTCGAGTCTTCCACTCTCTGTGGTGTGGGTGTATTCAATTCTGGGCTACTTTGATCGTGTTTTTCAGGTTTTTCTAGGGTCTCTCTAACTTTGGCTCTCGTTATTGCCTTCAATGGTACAGTATATTCCTTATCGCTCCCTGATGACTCGATTACTTCTATCACATTGATTTGCACATTGGAGGTAACCTTGTTGGGATTCTTGGGGCAATCTCTGAAAAGGTGTTCCTTACCACAATCACTACAGTAGCCTTCCCAGACGCGTTGTGGTGGCGGTGGGTTTGGCAATGTACATTCTCTGATATAGTGATCACCTCCACATCTATAGCATGGTCCTCTGGGTACAGGCGGTCTGTTCGTGGGTCGGGGTGGTATGGTTACTCTAGGAGCTGTGTACATCATTGGCACATAATCCTGCTCATATCCATACGAGCTATCTTGTGTTTCTATGTCATAAGCGTATGTGTCGTATGTTTGTCCATATTCTATCAGTGAGCTCTCATAAGAGGGATATGCTCCTTGACTATGGTCATATGATGAGTCATATGACTCATTACTAACCAAAGGTGTGGCTGGGACTATTGCTCTCTCTAGATTTTCTTCAGGTTGAGCTCTCTTGACTGAGACAACATTCTGAGGATGGGGCGGTTGTTGTCCTAGCACTGGTTGTGGTTGGGTGTATCCTTGATACGCATATGGTCGTGGCACTGGTGCCTGCGGCTGATAAGTGGGATATCTAAAGGCTTCACCTCCTTGATCTCTCTGAGGGTATCCATAAGGTCTCATGTATGGCTGTGCTAGTCTCGCTTGCCTATTGTAAGGGCAATTTTCTGTACTGTGATTTGTATATTTTTGTTCTACACTGCAATATTGTAGAGGTCCTGGAACGGTGGGTCTATTATAAGCATAAGCAGGTGGTGGGACTACTCCCCTAGTACACAAGTGAGAAGGATGATCACCTCCGCACTGCATACATCTTCTGAGCATGGGTACTCTCATAGGGTTATTGGGGTAGTTCCTCTGTCCTTGAACGTTCAACTTCTTTGCTACCAAATCGGCTATTTCCTCTACATTGTTTTTAGGGATTGATGTGCTACTGGCCGAATCTTCACTTTTCAAGCTACCTTGAGGTATTTTCAGGTCCTCTGCTAGGTTGTCTTCTAGGTCTATACATTCCTTCATGCATTCTTGCAAAGTCTGAACTCTCTTTACATATACCAATGATCTCAAAGATCCGTTCAACAATCCTTCCAAAAATAATGATACCATTTTATTTTGGGTAGGTCTCTCTTCTACTGGGCATCTGTCCACATACTGTTTGAATCTTCTTGCGGCCAATCTTACTGATTCGGTAGGGGCTTGCTTAAAGCTATGGATCAATGATGAAGAATTGTTTTTAATTCCTGACTTAGTGAATTCCTCAATCATTTCTTGGTAGACTTGCTCCATGTTTTGAAAATTATTAGGGTCAAATGGCTGAAACCATGCTAACGCCGTATCTGACAAGGTAAGACCAAAGGACTCATATTGAATCAAGAAGTCTTCTACCTGTTCGACTCTGATTACTTGTTTGAATTCAGCTATATGATTGTAAGGTTCACTAGAGCCATCGTAGTGGTTTCTCATGCATTTGGCAACTTGAATTGGCGTTAATCTTCTTCCTGCTTTGGGTGGTCTAGGCATTACTGGGAAAATTGGTCTTCCTATTGGTATGCCTGGTCCTCTGGCTACTGGTGGTCTGACTGGAGCGGGGATTCCATGTCTTGGGTCAATAGTTGGTTGGGGTTGGTAATTAGGGTTATTTGCAGGCATTGCGAACTGCACATGAGGTCTGACTGGGATTTGGGTTTGTCGTGTTTGTTGTGTTTGGCCCGACTGTTGACATGAATCATTATGGGATGTTCCGAGTGGGTTTCTTGAAGTAGTGGCTTGGTCCCTAGGGGGAAACACTGGGATATTCTGATATTTCAACTCAGCTCTTTCCGCTTCTGTTAAGGGCCAATATCTTCTCTGATTCTTATCCAGATATGTGATGATGGTGGGGAAATCAGGATCTTGTAACTCATAGATGGTGACTGGATTAGGGGCAGCTTCCCATATTGAAGAATGTGCTCTAAGAAGATGCTCTATCCCATTGATCAAATACACATCCATTAGGGAGTCGTCTTGGGGAATCAGGTCTCCCCTCCATATCCTAGCTACAGCTGATCTCCCTCTAGGTGTAGTTACTTGCTCTTCATTCCAACCTTCATTTAAGTTTGAAGTATTATTATCTTCACCATGTTCATTGATGTTTTCCGGGTGCTCCGTGACAATATATTGAATATCTCTTTTGTCCATGTAAAAACCTCCTATATACTTGACTGCTGGTCTAGGCACTATATAAGCCTCTGACGCTTTCTTTAGCCTGGCCACTGATCTGTTTAGACCATCCAAATAAATAGGGATCTCATTTTGGTTGGTGTTCACATACTCCAAGGAGGTCCTGTACTCTCCCTCAATGATGGACATCATGCCAATCATGGGTACTGTGTTCTGCATATCCTCTGAAGCCATGGGAATTTCTTCCTCTGACTCACTGGAGGTCTCCGAATAATGTGAACGGTTGCCTTGCTCTGCTACACTACCTACAGAAGAGATTACACTTCTTCGGCTTCCTAGGGTTCTTCCGGATCTCAGGTTCATCCACCTAACAACTCTGATCAGCCCTTGCAACCCTCTAGCCTCTGGGATTCTTCACTAAAGGTCAGAATTTCTAGAAAACTTTGGCTAGGAAATGACTGAAAAAGAGTTTTTCCCAGATCACGATACTTGACTCCAGATTCCACGATACACGATCTCTAGCCTAAAATGATACACGATCTTTGGGTTCAGACGATACTCGAACTCTGTATACAAATGATACACGATACTTGGGCTCAAACGATACTCGATATTTGGACACAGGCGATACACGATCTCTGATAAATATCGCGATCTCTGATAAACGATACCGATCGCTTGAGTGAAACGATACCAATCTCTCGTGCAAACGATACACGACCTATGAACCAAACGATACACGATCGCTGGTGAATATCGTGATCTTTGATCAAAACGATCTTTGGCACAAACGATACTCCATACTTGGCTCAAAACGATACACGATACCTGATGGAAACGATACTTGATACTTGGGAGAAAACGATACACGATCTTTGAAGTGGAAACGATCGACGATACCTGAACAAAACGATACGCGATCTTTGGTAAGTATCGCGATCTCTGAGAAGCGATACATGATACTTAAGCCAAACGATACACGATCTTTGATCCAGACGATACACGATCTACGATCTTTGGCCAAAACGATACACGATCTATGAACCAAACGATACACGATCGCTGGTGAATATCGCGATCTTTGATCAAAACGATCTCTGGACCAAACGATACCGATCTCTGATCGAAACGATACCGATAGGAGGGAAATATCGCGATACTCGACCACAGGAGTAAAACGATACTTGCTAAGTATCACGATACTCGACCGCGGGAGCAAAACGATACTTGACCCTTGGACAAATTTTTGCTAAGATTTTTCAAGTTTTGATTACACACAAATGTTTCCTGCACTATCCTCCCCTTCCTTCACTCTCTGCATCACCCAAGACTCACTTTTTCAACCCTGGAGGTCCTAAACGATACCTGACGTAGGTCGTTTCACACTGACATTGATTTTTGAGTGATGAAAAAGAACTAGCGATAGAAGGGCTCACCTCTGATGTTCTTTCCAGCTCTTCTAGCACCCTCTTTTGCTCTGCCTAGCTCTCTATAGCTCTGAAACGATACTCGACTGTCTCTACCCACGATACTTGACAGTCGCTTCCCACGATACTTGCTCTCAAACACCAGTAACTTGCAAATGACTCTTTTTGGGTTTTTATACTTGGGATTTTCTTGCTTACAAAAAGGAAACTTTACTGAACAAAGACTAAACTCTACCCTAATGACTTGGTCTACTCTCTAACTACTCCTACTCTACTCCTTCTACTCACTTCCCTAGACTAACAACTCACTACACACACTCCAAGAATGAGAAGTAGCAAGTGCGGTTGAAAATGACTTACCAAAGAAGAGAAAATCACCACTCCTCCTCTTACTTCAATGCAAAAAAGCTACTTACCATCACACGAATGCCTCGGTTTGATTCGTCACTTCCCGGCAACGGCGCCAAAAAGTGTGTTGACCTAAGTACCAACTTAGGAACTTGCGGAGAAAGAGACTATACCTCAATCCCCTCTCAAGTGCATATAGCGGGGATACACGCTTTTAATTATCAATCCAAAGAGTATGCAAACCTAGCCGAGTGTATGAGGACATGCAATTATGTGATGATCAATGCAAATGAACTACTCAAAGAGTGTAAACAAGGCAAAGACTTATCCAAACAATCTCCAACTGTTGGTCATGGCGTCACGATACTTGGTGCAGCAGCCGTCAATATTTTGGACTTTTCTCCTAGCTCCGAGCTCCAAATATAGCAAATAGCATATGCGTTTCGAAGCTCTCGAGAAGACGCATCCAATGGCAGTGCTTTCACTCAATTCTGACGCTCCTACTTCAAGTTATGAGCAAAATACTGAGTCGCGGGAAATACCTTCGTACACTTCAGCACTTCCTACACTTCGCACACACCTTACCTACAGAAAATAAACACTTTCATGGATAGACAACACTCACAAGCACTCTTTCCAAGCAATACACATGCATACAAGCTCACAGAGAAGAAGATACAGAGTGAAGAAGACACAAATTCGAATTTCTGTGCTCTCTATTCTCACAATGGCAAAAAGTTCTTTACAAAGAGTCACATTTGACTTATATACTTGTGCCGTAAAAATGGTCCTTTCACACAAGAGACCGGCACTTTATTTACTAAAAGACTAATGTCCTACTATTTTACATGGGTAAATCTCTAATCTTCTGTGGGGATGCATCTAGAGGACTCCTCTAGTGCATTTACAACCGAAAATATATTACAAGAATGGTTATGATACAAAAATATGATGTCCACATCGGAAAAATTTTGGGGCCCGTCTTTTTCTCTGCTTTGTGCTCTCTTTAGCTCTGCAACAGATTGCTAGGAAATCACTAGTCTAAACAACAAACATTGCAAAATCTAAAATGTTTAGAAGTGTATTGGCCTAGTATGGACAAAGAAATACATGAGTGGATTAAGAATTGTCCAATGTGCAAAGAGAGGCCTCTAGTGGAGCATGCTACCCTTTATCACGTGTCATTAATTCCGAATTGGAGCACTCCATTGGTAGAATTCATGAGATTGGGAACATTACCCAGCGAGGGTAGTCTAGCAAGAAAAAGACGCATGGAGCAAGAGGCTCAAGACTATGCCTTATTAGGAGACAACCTATATCAGAGAGGCAAACATGGATACTTAAGACTGTGCATTCATGAATCAGACTATTTGAAAGTCTAAGAAACTGCACATAGTGGTGTTGTAGATGGACACTTTGGGTCTGATAGAGTAATCAAGACCATTTTATTCTCAGGACTTTGGTGGCCCACTCTTCATATGGATGCACATACCTATGTGATGAAATGTGACACATGCCAACATGCACAATATCTGATTAGAAAAGATGAGATGCCTTTGAGGCCAATGATGGTAGGACGTGCATTCTCGAAGTGGGGTATAGACTTTTTTGGTCCTATCAACCCTCACAACTAGAAACGCCCATGCAGAATACATTATTGTAGCCATAGATTACCTTATAAAGTGGGTAGAAGTAAAAGCCATGACAAAGAATGATGTTCAAATAACGGCTAAGTTCTTATTTGAGAAGGTGTTCATGAGATATGGGTTACCAATAGAGTTAGTAAGTGATAGAGGTATGCACTTCTTGAATGAACTTATTGAAAACCTTCTCCAAGAATTCATGGTGATACATAAGAAGTCTGCCCCGTATCATCCACAAACTAACGGACAAGTTGAAAGCACAAATAAGATCCTATGTAATGTATTGACAAAACTGGTAAATAATAAATGCTCTGATTAACAACTTCATCATGTTGTTTGGCCCTATCAATTTGCCTACAAAATGGTACTCAATGCAACCCCATTTCATATGGTCTTTGGACAGAATGCAGTGCTACCACTAGACTTCTTAATCCCAGCTTTAAAAGTAGCACAAGAGCATGAGTGGAATGGACATGAGTTTTCGTCCAGGATCTTTGATCTAGAACGCTTAGGTGAGACACGACTATGAGCAATAGCAGGCATCTATGCTGCAAAGAAAAGGCAAAAGGCATACTTTGATGCACACATTAAGGATAAAGGATTGAAAGAGGGAGACCTAGTGTTGGTTTATACACTAAAGCAACATGCCTGTAAATTGGAAAAATGAGGATATGGTCCCATGATCATTAATAGAATTTCCACTAGTAGCAGATTTCAATTCGCCACTCTAGAAGGTGACATATTTCCAAACTATATTAGTGGATGCCGAGTCAAGTTGTATCAAGAACCTCTTACAGAGGGTATGCTAATGAGACTCAGCACTACTAAGAAATGAAAAGAGGAAGAGTTAAGGGTTAGAGAAGAAGCACAAGGAGAGGTTAGAGATCACATTAGGAGAAATAAGTTAAGGCCTCTAGGCCTAGATGTCAACCCTGAAGCCCCAAGATATCACATTGCCATGTGCTAAACATCAGGCACAATTGCTTCTCCAATAATCAATCGACACCCTTTTGTGACCATAGAGGTAGGTCAAGCAAAGAATGTAAAAACTATGAGAGCATTGATTGACTCGTGTGCAACAACTAGTGTAGTTAGATTTTGATACTGCCAAGGTCTACAATTGGACATCAATCCCATGGAAGCCTATCTCATTGGGTTGGGAGGTGTGGAAACCCCTTTTTTTGGGCAAGGTGTATCTTCCCATCTACCTTTAAGATGTCTCAATGACAATCAAAATGCTAGTGTGTGAAGATGAGGACCTTACGAAACCACTTGTCTTGGGTCAAGATTGGATCTATGACCATGCAGTCAACTTAAACCCAAGAAGTCAACTTCTTCAAGTTTGGATACATGAACAATGCATTACATTAGAATTAGAGAATTGCATGAGCACAAATCCAAGTAGCACACGTTCTCTTAGTTCCTCTGGGCCCAATGTTAGCAAAGAAGATGTTGTATGTGTCAAAAACTCTATGATCCAAAAGGACTCAATCATGGAAGAACAACCTCAAAGGAGAGCGGACCCCTCTTCTTTTTCAAAGGCTACTGTAGTCACAACAATTCAACCAAAGAGGCAAGTCAAACAGAACAAGTGAAATTGCCCCAATTATTTCCATCCAAGCAAGCCAACCATGCCCAAAGATGCACCAAGCAACAAGGACAAGCGCAACCACAAGGTCTCCGAAAAATTTGGGTGCCTAAGAAATTAGCTATAGCTCAACAAGGGCAATTACACATGTGGGTTCGCAAAGAACTCTTACATGCACAAAGGCCTAGGCTCCCCACCATGCAAAAGGTCTCAACAAAGAAGCTAAGGAGAAGCAAGAGTCAGAACCAAGCATCGAGATCAAACAAAGATCCATTCACCCCTTCTGAAATAGAAAGAAGACAATCATCCAGGATATGGGTTTGGAAGCTAAAAGCACCAGTAGCCCCCACAAAACCAAAGATCCAACCACGTGGGATACAAAATTTAAGCAACCACACAAAGATGAAGAAGTAAAAAGTGACTTGTATGCAGCCGAACACTATTCTAAAATGGATTCCTATAAGGAGGAATGATAAATTGTCATTTTGAGATCTCATGGACACCTCCAACAAAGGCTGCATCAAGGTCTCCAAGCAACATTGAAAGCCTTGACATACAACAACCATGTGCCTTTGGCATAACCCTATCTTTTGCACCATTTAGGTCATGCATTTCCAAAGTGTGCATCAATATAGAACCACATTACATAGCCATGCATGGACACAATTGAGAAATCCTAGGCTATGAGACACACTTGACATATGTAAAATATTTTCTTGGTACTAACATCTTTTTTCTTATTTTATGCCATTGTTTCAAAAAAAAAAGAGAAAAAAAAAAGAGAAGAAAAAAAAGGAGAGAAAGGATAGGACTAGGTGCTTGATGAATCTTATCAGTAAATCTTCAACAAGAACACTCATCACGTAAGAAAGACATGCCAATGGTCGATCACTGTGTTGGGCATACAACACAAGAGTGAATATTGATGGAACTTTCACCATGGTAAGACTCGCCTACCTCGGCAACGCCATAACCATGATAGATTGGGAAACCTCTTCATCAACATACCCTTGAGCACTTCGTTCAAGACCCAATTTCTTGCACCATACTTCTTCCAATGCATCCCCCAAGTACGCATGCATAGGGCCACATTACAAGGCCATGCACAAGGCACATATTTTCTTCAACCCATGCACTAACACACTTACCCATCATTCATTATGGGTCATGAGTACTTGGCATGAAAACTATGAAAGCCATCTTTGAAAGAACCAGAGGACATCAAGGTGACAATTGCAAGAGCAACGAAGCAATCCACCACTGAGAGCTGCTCACAATCAACATTGACAACCTCTTTTGAGCAGCTCACAATTTTTGAAAGCTCACAAAGACACCATCAAGCCGAAATACAAGGAAGAAGTACATACAAAGGGACTACAACTTGCAAATGATAATAGAGACAAAATGAAGAACATGACAATAGACCCTACTACATGGACACTACCTCTCAAGTACTACATGGAACAACCACTCCAACAAGGGTTTGTCAGGGACGACACACTCGAGAGGGGGGGGGAGTGTTGAAGTTCAAGGACAAGCACAAAGCATGGAAGCACATCAAAGAAGTGGACACACAAGAGGAAGGAGCATGTAGGGAGCTCCAAGAAGCACATGTCAAATTTTCAGCAAAAATCCCTGTAAAAATAGTGATTTTCATCACTAAAAACCATTGTAAGTACCATTTTCCATTTTTGCAACTCCATTTTTTCCAAACCAAGGAGTTCTTGAGCTTGAGGAGTATTAGAAGTATCATCCTACCAATTTTCATAATTTTTAGACTCCGTTTGAGCCCCCAAATAAGCCCTAGAACCAAATTTTTAATTAGGTCAGACACTAGGTCTGGACGGGGCCAAAACCACTCAAAAATTTATAAAAAGAGCTAGAGAGCTCATTTTTGAGGTTGGCTTATTAGAGATTGAAGCTTTGGAAGAGAGTTCGTTTGTAATAGAAGCTTTCCATTGTTCCTCTCTTTGCTCTTACTTTGTGCACGTGTGTGTGTGTATGTGTGTGCATGCTTGTGTGCTTTCACTCGCGCACTTGTGCCTTCACTTGCTCATGGTCTTCATATCGATTCTCATGTCTCCGCGGATTGACATCTATGAGGTGAATCTCCTCACATTGGTACTTGCCATTGTCCTAGAGTGACACCTTTGTATCAATTTCATGTTATTTTTAAGTTCTTTTTTATGTACTCTCTTTTCTAAATAGTTATGTCATCATGAGTTCTTGAGTTGTAGCATCGTTTGATGTTTTGATTGATTGAATTATGGTCCTTTCACTTAGGTTTTTCCACAATCATCCTCTATCCACTCTTTAACTTAAGAAATTAGGGTCTCTTGAACTTGATTTATGTCTTGCAAGCTTCATTTTCTATGAGTATCTTGCTTTGGCCTTCCAAGTAGCTCCAAAACTCACCAAAAATCCCAAAAATTAGGCTTAAATGATGAAAATTTGACAAAGAATAAAAAATGTTGAATTGCCTGTCCATCGTGATAGTCCTATCTATTGCAATAGATGGTATCTATTGTGGATGGTTGCTTATCGCGATAGACTGAGTCTACCATGATAAACTGGGCCTATTGCGATAGATTGGATCTATCATGATAGACATGTTTGTCGAGATAGATTGGTCTATTGTGATAGACGTGTTTGTTTTGATAGATGCTATTCGTTGTCTATTGTGGTTTCTATCCATAGCGATGGAAAGTTTTCTATCACAATAGATGGGTCTATCGTGGGATCCTATCTATCATGATAGGATACACAATAACATGGTCTTCATCGTCTATCTTTTATCATGGGATGTCTATCACAATGGATGCATCTATCATGATAGATGATCACTAGCGTGGGGTTCTATCTATCATGATAGACCTATCTCTCGTGATTGATGTGTCTATCATGATGAATGGGGTCTCTCGTGACTTCTATCTATCACAATGGACTATGTTTATCATGATAGATAGAAAAAAAGAGAATTTTTCTACTACTTTTAATGATTTGGAATGGCCTTGGTATGCTATCTATTGTATCTGACATGGAAATGCAAAATACCAAAAGTTTTGTATCTGTTATGATAGAAAAAAGTCATTGTTTTGGGTCACGTGCAAAGTTCTATTGTACCTGTAGATGCTGCTACTACTTTTGTTAAAGTTGAAAATTGCAAAAAAAAAAAGATCACAAGCACACAAAAACAAAGTGCACACAAGCTCTCTCTCTCACTCTCTCTCACAAGTGAAATGAGAAAAATGAGGTGGGAGATGGTGATATGACCAAAAAGCTAAAATTTTTGTAATGAAGGAGATTGAGGTAGGAGGTGAGTAGAGATGGTAGGGTGTTGATGGAGATTATAAAGGTAAAGAAAATAAAAAAGTTACCTACTGACCTGTGATTCCAATGTCAAGGGTCTATGTTTTACCATCATACATTCATCCTCGAATCACACTCCCTGACAACGATGCCAAATTTGGTGTCAATCTAGCACAATGGGAATACCAACATGAGCAGATCTACCTCATAAATTTAATTCAGTGAAGACGTGAGGATGGTATGATGATCATGAGCAAGTGGAATGCATGAGTATGTGAGTGAGAAGCACACTATCATGGTACACACACACATGTACACAAGGCAAGAACAAAGAGGAGAATAATGGAATCCTTTGATTAATAGTAGTACAATGTTTCATAAAACGGACAACCTTAAAAATGAGCTCTCTAGCTCCCTTTGTAGTTTTTTACTAGCTTTGGGCTAGTTCAGACCTAGTGTCTAGCCTAGTTAAAATTTAGGTTACTAAGCTAATTTGGAGGCTTAAACGAGCTCTAAAATTCTGAAAGCTTCCCTCCAATTTGTGAAGGTATGTGTGCATATGCAATGGATCCAAATATTCTGCAATGATCCAAGCTTTTCTTCTTTCATTCCAAGCTTCATAGGGTGTCATATCGTCTAAGGACTTTGAGAATAACCTATTGATAAGATAAGTGGCAGTGGATACTAGCTCTACCCATAGATAATCAGGCAACCTCTTATCATTAAGCGTTGACCTAGCTGCTTCCATAATGGTCTTATTTCTTCTTTGTGCTACACCATTTTCTCATGTGTGTATCTGGTTGTAATCTATCTTTTGATTTCTCTCTATTGCAAGAAGGAACCAAAATCATGGGAGAAACACTCTCCCCCTCCATCACACTTTAGCTTCCTCAATGTTATACCTGTTTGATTCTCTACAAGTGCAATATACTTTTTGAAACAAGAAAACACTTCATCTTTATGCTTTGTAAAATAGAGTAGAGTCCATTTTCTATAATCATAAATCAAAGACACATAATACCTTAGTTCCTTAATTGATCCCCCAACATTACTGTGGACAAGCTCCAAGATGTGTCCATGTATGTATCCCCTTTTTGTGAAAGGTTGCCTATGGTACTTGCCAAACTGGCATGTAATGCTTTTGTAAATCATATGTTTCTTTGTGATATTTGGTAGTCCAAGTGCAGTTTGCTCTCTAGAAATTTGCTTCAAGGTCCTCTCTCCAATGCGAGCCAACCTTTTATGCCAAAATTCTAATCCTAATAGATTCTATGTGCCATAATTGGATAATGTTGTGTCCTTTGTGTCTTGGAGTTCAAAGGTGAATATCCTACCCATCTTTTCAGCTTTGGAAATATTCTTGAATATGGATCTTCCACATACATGATTCTCTGATACCATTTTGAGGATTTGATGGCAGAGTATGAAGATGACAGGATCTTTGCAAAATCCTGCTCTAGACTAATCTATTTTGTGCTTCGACACTATAGTAGACTCTCGAAGGTTTCAAGTAAAACATAGATATTACCATAGTGCTTTGGAGCATTGATCTCAAATGTTTGAGTCAATACACACTACTTCCAGATTTTGAGCATGATGAGAAATTCTTCTATTTATGGAAGAAGGCACTTAGAAAAATGCTCTATGCTCCTAACTTGTTACAAATTGGAAAAACTCCTTTTGCATATATTCGAATGGGAAGAAGTGAGCTAATTCAAGTTATCTTTAAGATTTAGAGTGATTAGAAAGTGATAAATATACTTAAGAACTCATAGGTGTGATCCCAACATTTTAGGAAACAGACAGTACACATACATAGTCTTAGAGATTGATGCATATCTCTGCACACACAATTCCAATTATCAAAATATTGCATATACAAGCTCACAAGGCTTTTATCTTTATTATTATAGGATAACATGAGAGAATGAGACCATATGTACACTTCAATGACTCTATGAAGTTGGAAGACTTGAATAATACACATATAGCAATGGACAAAAGCTCAAGAAGATGATGAAACTTCAAGCATATGTATAGATACTTAAAGTACAATCTTCTGGATGTTGGAGGACTACAACATCTATGAGATAAGTACAACGAACACTCTAGAAGTGTGAGAGCTCTGCTATATCCCACAACATTTTTACTAGAGTATATATTATTTTTTCTCCTTGATTTTAATAGATAGTTGTTGATTGATTCCACCAAAAAATTCAAACCACTTTTTAGATAATCATTTTGATTTTTAATTAAAATATGACTTATGGTATTTTTGTCCCTTTCAGACCTACCTTTCTTCTCAATTCTTCATCATAATAAACTTTCACAACAGGTAAAAGTATACTAAGAGTTATTTTTAGAATGATCTAATGATATGTGTATACACACACATTCTTTCTCATAGTCGAATGTAATCCATAAATATGGTCAAATACGTAGGTTTTCCATATGTACCAACAGTAGGAACTAGGAAAACAATTGTCAATAGAATAAGAGTAGAAGTAAATAAAACAAGAGGGATATTGAGTGCCATTAACCTCATACAAAAGGACATATGAAGAAAGACTGATATGCATTAAAAAATGCTAAAGGTAAAGGAGAACATGTTGATGGGCATGTTAAACAGTTTCCTGCACCATCTACTTTGACTGTGAAGATACAAGAGATTAATAATTTTTTGATGATATTGATGTGTTGAGACTTGATAGTGTTGTGCCTAGTGAGGCTCGTATGGTTAATTCTCTTTCCCACACATTGTTGCTAGATTTTGGTGCTTTTTTCATGTGATGCCACATAAAGAATGGCTCTCTACTTATGCAAAACATTCTCTTTGTACTATGAGACTTGATGATTCTTACCAGTGTGATGTTGTTGGGATTAGAGATGTGGTTCTGCAATTCACTGATGGTTCAAAATTTACTATGCATAATGTACACCATTTTCCTCAGTTATCATGCAATTTGATGTTAGTTGGTCAACTTGATGACCTTGGTTAAAATTGGTTTTCTATGCTTAGTCCTTTTGCATATCAAAGGCCAATATGGTTATTGCAAAATGAAACAAAGTTGTCTCACTTTATCCTTTATTTGTAGCAGAGAAAAAACACTTGTTAGCTGTCATTGAACAACCTATGGCTTGTATATGGCATGGCCATTTGGGCCACATATCTCGTAGTGGAAAGGAAAATCTTTCTCATTCTCGCTACTTACCTTTGTTATATTTCTCTGACTTTTCATTTTGTGGCCATTGTCAATATGGAATGCAAACTAGGAATGTTCATAGAACACACATTGGATCTTCAATTCAGCCATTAGATCTTGTTCATGCCAATGTGTGCAGTTCTATGCCCACTAGGTCATTAGCTGGTTCTCTTTACTTTGTCAGTTTCATAGATGATGCTACTAGGAAAGTTTGGGTGTATCCTATCAAGCCTAAGGATGAGATATTCCCTACTTTTAGAAAATGGCTTGCCTCAATATAGAATAAGAAGGGAACTAATTAGCTTAAGTCTTTACATTAAGATAATATTAGTTAGTATACCTCACATAATTCAACCAATTTTGGGTTAGTGTAGATGTTCCAAAGAATTTTGAGACAAATGCTAGATTACAAATCCAAAAATGCATTTTTTGTTGGATATGAAAGAGATGGGCATTTTGGATATTGTCTATGGGATCCCAAAACACATTTAATGATCGACAATAATGATGCTATTTTCAATGAGATGAAGATGCATAAACAACACATTAAAGAGCTTGAAGTGAGAAGGGTCATTATTTGAGGATGTTAGTCCTCTTGCTAGTATGCATAAGAATCTGACATTAAACTTTGTTCATGAAAATGTTCAACAAGAGTCTACTAGTGCTCATGATTACCAACTATTGAGAGGATTTTCACATGTTTCATATTCACCTGATAGATTTGTTCTAGGACTGGATTTTGTCATGTTAATATATGTTGGTCAGCTTTCTTGTTATAAAGAAGCTATGCATATAGATGATTGTGTCAAATGGGAATGTACCATAAAGAGTGAACTCGATTCTATTCATAAGAATGGTCTCATGGGAATTGATACATTTTCCAAAGGGTAGGAAAGCTCTACCATGTGAATGGGTATATAAGTTGAAATTCACATTAGATAGTGCTTCTCCAAAGTATAAAGCATGGTTGGTTGCAAAAGGATTCAAGCAACAACAAGGAGTTGATTTTGGCAAAATCTTCTCATCTATTGTTAAGATGACAACATTACTCATGTTGCTTGGATTAGTCACAAAAGATGACTTGCAACCAGTCCAAATGGATGTGAAGATTGATTTCTTGCATGGAGATCTTATGGATGAGATTTATATGGAACAACAAGAGCTGTAGAACTTTTGAGATCTTCTCACTCATGAGGTAGAGTAAGTCACTTCCTTCTATCTCCTTCTCTTTGGCAAAAAAGGAGAGAGCAATTGTGTGCTGCTAGGACATTCTTTTTCCTTCACCTAGCTCAAGAGAAGATACTACACTCAAGCAAAAATTACAAGGGCGCACAGGAGAAGTTTCTACATTTCTTGACTCTATCTCTCCATCTCTCTCTCTCTCTATCTCTTATGAGATATGGCACACCATTGATTGTTTTCTGAGTGATAAGCCCCAATCAAGTTCTTTGTTAGGTATGAGTGATGAGATTGAGGTGTGAGGTGTTTCTCTCTCTATACACAAATCTTTTTCTTTGATTCCTCCATAGCACTCAAGAGTACACGATTGAAAATAGAAGCATCAATCCTCTGATCTAATGCACTAGGATGCACCATGTAGGATTTTTTGTACCTTCTTGCATTCGAGAAGAAAAGAAGAGGATGCATATTAGAGAGCTGAACTAGACTAAGTGTTGCTATTGTAGATGCATAAATGTTCTATTGTACACCTGCACTACGATGCCTACATGTGAAGATGTGGAGAGTACCAGAATGTTTCATGTGGGCTTGTAGAGAGATCTATCTATTCTCTCTCTAACATATGTGTAGAGTGGTGGCTTGTGTGCTCTTCTAGTATTGCATAGAGAACTTTTTATATAATGAGTTTCTCCGTTATATGAACAAGATATCTTTTACTACATGTATATGTAAAATCTCTTTGGGTTGTGCTATATTAACACATTGAATCACAACCATATTTTATTGGATTGACAAGTTAGATGAAATCCATTTTATCGAGTGGATATAATGTCTCTAATAAGAAATACCAAGATTTTGAGGTCTAACAATATAGATGAACAAAAGCAGATGCTTAGGAAGAAGTCAATATGAGAGAATTCATATTAGAAGTTATCAAGAAAAAAAAATCTACCAAAATTGAGAAAGAGCCATTAAAATGCCAATAAAGTGGGAAGGAAACATAAAAACTAGGAGTCAACAAATAAATACAACACTTCAAAATAACTTGAGGTTACTATCAATCATGACCACAAAAATGGAATAAATCATTGAATGCAACAACAATGAGGGTGGAGGGGAGGGGAAACTGGATTAAGAAGGTGGAATAATGGTTGAAAAAAGGCTAGAAGGGTGGTGAACGGAGCAAAATGGAGTCCAAAAGATTGTAAAAATGATGGCTAAAGAGGCTTCTCACAATGAGGAGAAAGCCACTATACATAACTCAAGCACCACCACCACCACCAAGAATTTCAATATCACTACCAAGTTAACCGCCAAGACCTCTATCTAGTGCTATGATACCATGTAGAGTACACATGCAAAATCAAAATGAAAAGAGAGTGTACTCACAAAATGAAATAGTGTGTGTCTCAAATTGAGTAGACCAAGAATTGGGTAAACTCACATGGATTAGAAGTGAGCTTGGCAATATCATGAAGTAGGCTCTCCATATCTTCTAAGTGTTGGAGAGGAACTCCTTATATAGATTTGGAGGAGGGTCTCCAAAGTACATCAGATGTAGGATAGTTTGCCTTAAAGGAGAATGAATCCAAGAAGCAAATGGAAAGGTACCCAAATAGAATGAGATACAACTAAAAGAATATGAAATAGAGTGTCTCCTAAATACAAAATGGAGATGTACTCATATGGATACAAAAGGAAATGAAGTAGATGAACTCATGTCATCACACGGTTTCTCAAGAAGGGTACTTCACATGGGTTTCTAAGTCAAGCAATCACATGGGCTCATATGGAATCACATGGCATCACTTGAAAAATATATGGCTTCTTAAGTAAGGAGCTCTAGAATTGCACATAGACCCCAAAGGAGCCTTCAGTTGAATTATTCCAATAATAAAACTCCACACCTTATGATAAAAGTCCTAAGGTTCAAAAAATTCAAATTAAATACAATTCATGAGGCTTCATAAATAAAACCAAAGGGTTCTACGAAGGTTTACCAACGGTTCCTCTAGGAAACCCAAGGGTCTTGAACCTTGAAACCAATATAATTACCCCCTAATTATACAACAAGCATGCACAAAAATTAAAATCATTCTAATAAAGATGCACCTCATGCTCTTCTAATTAATGCATATTTTTGGAAGAAAGCAAACATACACTTGTATATGTGTAGATAACATCCTTTTTTTAATTCAAAACTAACACTATCAATCTACAACTTTGATTTTATTGATACAAGAACTTAGACATGAAGAGCTGATTTATCAAGGATACTAAGAGATATACCTCTTTGTGCAAAAAACATGTGCTTCACACACAACCTTGAATTTACACTATATCAAATCTATTGCACTTCACGTATGCATCAAATATAGGGGCACATTACATGGCATTGCATGAGACACGGGTGTTGATATCCCATGCATAAGAGCATTAAATTACAATGTGCGGATACACATCACTTATAATACTTGGTTTTCCTACTCATAATCCATTTTAGGTGACCTCATAGATAAGAACATACAAGCTACAAGAGAAGTGATATCAAGATCTTCAACTTGAGAGTTTAACCAAATTCACATACAAGCTACAAGAGAAGTGATATCAAGATCTTCAATTTGATAGTTTAACCAAATTCACATACAATGAGGATAAGTGAAATTGATAACTGTGTCTTCTTCAGGAGATGCATGCTAATCATAGAAAAATTTTGCGACGACCTTGCTTCATGCACAGACTACCACGTGTATCGCATTCGATTGCTATCAATTGGGCTAGAGAATAAGAGCGTGTCAAAAAATTACTCTTTTGAAGGATATGACTTACCGATGGTTTAGTTCGTTCGCGCTCTGCGTCCCCCCCCCCCCCCCCCCCCTTCACGTGGAGGGACTATGCTTCTTGCTCTGTTTAGTTTTCCCCTTTGTGGAGTTGCTACGGGTTTTTTTTTTTTTTTTTTTTTTAAATGGAGGTTCAGCCGAAGCTTACTCCCCCGGACTTTAACTTTGAAATTGCAACTGTACAAGTGAATGGGCATAGCACCCGTGGGACCCCCCGTATCTCACAAAGCAGGGGTTATACAAGGTTACAACTGAAAGAGACATGGTTACAACTGGGTTTAACTGGCCTAAGCCATAACATGTCCAGCCCGGGACTTGAACCCTGGACCTCCGCCTCAAGAAGCCAAAGCTCAACCAATTGTCCTACGGGACGTGGACAAGCTACGGGTTTTTTTTTCAAGGCCCTTTTGGAAGCATTGCATAATGGTCTGTCGGTTATGGAAGATGAGGGTAACGATCTGGTAAATGGAGGAGGACCCTCTACACTCCTGGGTCTACCACAAGTGTCGAATTGTGCTTCTTCCCCTTCCAAGACCTTAATGGCTATTGCTCGGCAGAGTGGTGCTACAAATTAAGCTACTCCTAAGGACTTCCCGACTCTGTAGTAGAGCTCGCTCAGGGTTGCCTACCCCCCAAAGTCCTATGCAGATACTACGTGCCATGTTGGTAACATTCAAGCTTCCTTCTTTGACATCAAACATAAATCAAGTAATCTTTTTCCACCTCAATCTTCGTGTAAAGGAAAGGGCATATTTGACGAGAACCACCATGAGCTTGTTGTGGAAAGTGATGGAAGTGATGATGAAGAGGAAGCCCTAATAGTAGACAAAAACTCCCTTCATAGTTGGCACAATCATCTGTGTGACAGAGTAGTCATTGGGTTACGTCATGGACATAGGCCAGTTGAAGAAGTGTTAAAATCATGGATAAGGACTCACTAGGAATCTAGAGGACTTATAGTTAAGCATATCCAATACTGACCCAATAATTATTTTTTGTTTTTTTTTTAAGAAGTCAACAGTGCCCTGCATGTTATTAGTGAAGGTCAATGGTTGATTAGAAACATTCTTGTGTCTTTTTTCAAGTGACACATTGGTTTTAATCCCAAAGGGCCCAAACCAACAAGGATACATGTTTGGGTGGAATTCCCTGAGCTCCCTATTGACTACTATCCTTGGGTTGAAAACTTAGGGAAGATGGTTGGTAAAGTGATAGGTCAAAAGACTACAAACAATATCATCAACCCTAAATTGGATCTCAAGTGTTAATTGAAGTTGATGTTGCCAAAGAAATCAAAACCCATATATTGATTAAAGATTCTAGTGGTAAGAAACTCCACATTTAGAAGGTTATGTATAGAAATCTGCGAAATGCCTGTTTTAATTGTTACAAGCAAGGGAATCTTATCAAAGATTGCCCTCTACTCTAGAATCAGAAAGATCATGAAGGTGTGCATAAAATTAATGTTCCACAAGCTACGAGTAATAATCATAGTCCCTTGGCCAAAAAACCTATCAACAAAAATAAGAAAAAAGGGTTTAAGTCTGACAATATGTATGATATTTTGCTTGAGGATGTTTTCAACCCCTTTGAGGATAATTCTAACTCATATTTCATTCATGGCTCTTCAGATCAGACAGAAAATGTGGAGCCTAATGCTATGCTTGCAAGTGGTAATAAGGAAAATATGAAGTTCCATATGGATTTGATTCAAAAGTCAATATGAATAAATGGTGTTCTGTGGTTGGAAAAAAGAATAAATTTGTTTCTTCCTCAAAATCCAAAGCTGGTAATGTTCATTCGAGTTTTTGCGTAAACCTAGAAGCCCAGGTGAGAGATATCTCTACTATTGAGGTTGACTCTTTCACTAAAGAGCTAGATGCTATGGATCATGATAAATTGATGACGTGGAGGATGATATTGGTACTAAAGATTTGTCCCCATGGCTCAGGATGAGGATCCCTCAAAGGGCCTGTCTTCAGCTACTAAATCTAAAAGGAAAAACGTGGTGAGGTCCTCCTTATCAACTATTAAGCCTACAAAAAATAGTAGGAAACAACTTTTTTTGGTTTTTCATGGCTGACATTTCTATCTTTTCCTTTAATGTTAAGGTCTTATTGATCCTGTCAGACCGAAGATGGTAAACAAGTGGTTGTCTTCTTTACCCAAGTTGCCTGATGTTCTGTGTCAGCAGGAACTAAAAATTGGAGGGGATCCCCTCAACATTAATCTTAATATATTTTCCCCCATATATAAATGGTTAACTATCAATCATTCTGATGGGAAAGGAGGTGTGGTTATTGGTTTGTCTCTATCTTTGGCTCACACTTTTCTTTCCTATTCTTCTAGTAATTCTAACCAGTGGTGCTCCATAAAGTTGGGTAGCCCCTTCAACATGTCTATTGTCTTAGTCTATGCTTCTAATAGTAGTTTGGGTCATAACGATTGTTGGGAGGAGCTTGAGAATATTCAAGGGCCCTTGATAGTTGTCAGAGATTTTAATATGGTCACTTCTTTGAAAGATAGATGGGAAGGTAAGGGTAATATCATCACAAGGGCTAAAAATCTTCCTTGGTATGATTTGTGCAATTATCAAGATTTCATTGATTTATCTTATAATTCTGGTTTTACTTGGTCAACAAACAAGTTGGTAACTCTTATTCGACTGCTAGGCTTGACATATGCTATGCTAATATTTCCATTGTCCATGATTTTTGGGACATTAGTGCCAAAATTAACCATTCTCTATTGGTTTCTGAGCACAAGCCACTGTGTATGACCTTTAGAAAGGGTAGCCCATCCTTTAGATCTACTTGGCCTCATATTGATGCTAATCTTCTTAGGTTGCCTTGCATTATGGATCAGACCAAAAGCATTTTTTCCTTCCATTTTAGCACCACTAAGTTTCCTTGTAAGGCCTAAGAGAAGTCAATTAAAGATATTCAGCTCTTGTTCACTCACTTCAAGAAGCAATTCAAAGTGAATAGAGCCAAAAGAAGAGAATAAACAAATTGATCAGGTTATCACATTGGCTAGATTAAGATTCCTATGGGGGAGGGGGGGTAATGCTCACCAAAAGAAAATTTCTAAAATGGCCTAGGAGACTTGTTGTTTGCCTAAATCCCAGGGTGGTTTGGGTATCCTTTGTCCTAAGAAAATGGTAGATAATATGTTTGCTAAGTGGATTTTAAGAAGTATTGAATGTAACGGGTTGCTCTACCTCAAAGGAATATATCTAAATTCTTTATCTCTGATTACAGTGCTTCGACCAACATCAAGGTGTGGGATATCATAGTTTCTCCCCAGCCCATCACTCCTATTGGTAGTTCTTTGGTGTGTAGATTTTGAAAAGCTTGGTTTAAAGCTAAAAGATACTTCTCTCCCCCTGCTAATATGACTTGTGTCTCTGACTTTTATGTGCAAGAATCCCCTTGGTTGGGATGGATCTCATACTAGAATAATGGTAGTCTTGCTATTAAAGAGCACATGTCATAAAACTGGCTTCAAATCCTAGAGTGACTTTATGGTTGAAGGGAAGGTAATATCTGATCGTCTTATTTAATTCTACTGACATCTCCTGGTCTTGTCTGCAAGTGCTGGCTTCTCACAAGTCCTTGTTGGAGTGCAAATTGGAGTGCTGTCAAAGAAAGAGAATGAAGATTTAAGAAGTTGTTACTTGCATCTTCAAAATGTTTAAGAGGACCAGAGGCTCAGTTGATCAGATTCTTGTTAAGTTTAACTCTTGATGGAAGGTCAATTGGACTACTCATCAACGGTCTTACAAATTTAAAGCTTTGTGGGCTTTTCCTAACTACAATAAAGAGTCTCACCTACAATGACTTATGACTCACCATGGGTTATGGATAGCCCCAAAGTCAAGAAAATTATTCTTGGTGAAGGGTTGTGTACATTCTGTGGCATAGTGGAAGATGTTTCGCACTTGTTCTTTGATTGTATTCATGCCAAGAAATATTTGTAGCCTATGGAAAAGTACCTGCAAGTCAATGGATTTCGCAAACTCAATAAATTGGGTGTGCTGCTTGGATGTTGCAAAAATATGGAGTTACTATTGTGGAAGATTTGGAGAGGAAACATTCTTTGGTCTATTTGGCTTAATTAACAATTCCATCTTTTGTAAAGGAAATAGGAATTTCCTCATTACCCTCCCTTACATTCTGAGGAAGGTCTTTGTTAACTGTTTTTAGAACATCAGCAAAGGCCCCATCCCTAGTCAAGATATTCATAGGCGGATTTCTGAATGTAATTTTTCTAGATGGAGATCTCTTATCTCCCCTTTGTACTTATGTCAAAGATTTGATATGTTGCTTTCATTGTCACTGTTGTTGGTGCAATGGCTCTTGCCCTATGCACATAATGTAAACTTGCTCCATTAATATAATTTTCCTGTTTCTTCAAAAAAAAGAAGTTGTCAATTGAGAGCACTAAATGTGAGGACAATTGAGGATCCAATGACCTTGACGACCACTGTTGTGAAAATGTTGAGAGCCAACATCTTATTCATCTACTTTCTTCATGAACCCATGTTAAATGAGAGAGGATCACACTCAAAAAGTTTCTTCAATGCCACTGATAGTTCACCGCAATAGACACATACATCACTGTGATTCACGGTTCACCACGATAGACACCACGGTGATTGACAACTCAAAACTATGATAGACACCATTGCGATCACCACTGTGACAAACACCATTTGTGACTGACAACTTATTGTGACTGATAGCTCTCCAAACCTCTCTCAATCTATCATGATGGATTTGTCTTTATCATGATGGATAGGAGATATATTGGTGGCTTGCTTCAGTCTATCCTGATTGATAAGAGAGAGATTGGATGCAGTGCTAGTGGTACGATTGCTAGAGAGAGAATGTGGGAATTGTGTGTTTATCGCTTGACGGGTTTTGGACCTTTGAATTCGATATGTGGGATTGTTAATTGTTTTCAATTTCTTGCTTTAATTTTAATTCCTGGTCTTGTGTTGTGCATTTGTTTTTTTTGAAGAATGAAGATTTAAATGGAAAAAAAAAAAGAAGAAAAAGGGGAAAAGAAAAAAACTAATAAAATAAATTAGAGGAAACGGAGTTAATAGAAAGAAAAGAGAAAAAGGTGTTAAGGAAAAAAAAGAAGATTTCGTTACATTGAAGTGTTGGTGGGTCTTTAGGTTCCTAAGATTTATTATATGTTTTCGAGGGCTCTTCACAATTAGCCAGCTTTGAGTTTTCAGAGGTTCAAGAGAGGTCCAAGAAAACTTATACTTTAAGAAAAATGAGGTAAGGCATAAGAGGTGGGCAGAAGGTAGTAAGAAAAGAAATTCAAAAGTGCTCTCTCCCTTTCACCCTTTTTGGTCTCCCTCTTTGTGGTTAATGGCGAGGTCCGTTCCCTCGCTGGTGGTCAGCAATTTGGGCCCCGTTTTGTTGGATAAGGCCAATGGTGCCTCTCTTGCTCTTTTTGGACTTAAACCACCGATCATCTCCCTACCTCGATAGAGGATTCTTGCCAAGCAAGAGGAGCTCAAAAAATTTTGCCTCATAGGGCAACTATTTGGTTCGAAACCACTTTTGGACTCCCTCGAACAATGGTTTTGAAAAGACTAGTTCCCTTATGGTTTGGTGGTTTGTAAGTGTGGATTCCTACCGTCCAAACACATGCTTTTGGTTTTTGACAATGAGGAATGGCCTTCCAAGCCCTATAGGTTAGCTCTTGGCAAGTTTGGCACTTGATATTATGTATTTTTAAGTGGATCCTTGACTTCATCCTGAATAAGTCCAAACCACCTCGTTTTCCAATGTGGGTGGAGCTCCCCAACCTTCCCTACTTTCTTTATGGATTTATTAGGGAGATAGTTTCTCTGATTGGTCATATGTTGGAATCCAAGGATGATCTCGAGGGTTTCATCTATGAAGGCACAGTGCACTCCTTCAATGCTAGATGGCACCCGCATATTTGTGTTGAAGCAGAACTTAAGCAAGTTCTGCCCAACAAGATCAACATCAACATTGGTGAAGGAATCCCTCTCAAACATGAGGTAGTTCTCAAAAATTTACCCTATGCTTGCTTTCATTGCGGGGTGCAAGGCCATAGGATCAAAGAATGCCCCCTCATACAAAATTTGTCTTGGCTAGAATGTTGGAGATAGACGTCTGCGGAAGCACGCGAACATCACAAGGAAGGAGAAGAAGCTTGGAGCACAACACAGAATACTGAATGTATTACTAGAGAATGTACAAAGATTAGTAGCCCATTAGGGCAATAGGCGTATATACAAGCCGGGGGAAAAAAACCTCCTAAAGAGGGAAAAAAGTGCCCCGACGGTCCTGGAGTGTTCATACACATCACTACCTAAATATATCAACAAATCCCCCCTGGGAGTGATGCGGTGAACAAGTAGCTGGCACTCATGTATAAGAAAGTGCCAAGCTATGTGGAAATCACTCCACAAAAGGAAGTAAACCCAAAGCTTTGCGGAAAGCTTCAAATTTCTCCCTAGGCAAAGCCTTCATGAAAAGGTCTGCAATGTTCTCCTGCATGGGCAAATATGCCAAGCTGATCTCCCCAACAGAGAACCTCTCCCTGACATAGTGATAATGCACCTCAATGTGCTTAGTGCGAGCATGGAACACAGGGTTCCTCGCAACTGCCAATGCACTCTAACTGTTAGTGAAGATGGTGGTGGTAGAAGACTGACCAACACCCAAATCAGCCATAAGGCATCTGAGCCACACACACCCAATAGTCGTCGTGAAAGTTGCCCTATACTCAGCCTCACAACGAGTCAGAAAAAGCATGCAAATCTGGCGGTAGTGATCCCCCCTTAGGATAAAACAGCCCAAGTAGCCGAGTACCACTCAAGTAGCGAAAGATGTGCTTAACCACCTTCCAATGCTTAATTCTTGGGCAATGCAGAAACCCGCTCATCTGTGAGACAACAAATTGAATATCTGGTCGAGTAATGCATAAGTAAATCAAGCATCCAACAACCTGCTGATAGAGAACAACATCAAATGCATCTCCAACATCATGAAGACTCAATCATAAACCTATCTCCATAGGAGTGGCAATAGGCTTACAGTCTTCAAGGCCAAAGCGCTGTAATAATGTGTCAATATATTTCATTTGACACAAGGCCATTCCACCATCAACTTGCATAAATTGAATGCCCAAATAGTGATGCAAATGCCCCAAATCAGACATCTCAAATGACGCATGCAAATCAGCCTTAAAATCAACAATATGATTCTCAATAGGTCTAGTGACCAACATGTCGTCAACATAGACAACAATGATCAAAAGCACATCATTAGCACGCTTAACATATAATGTGCTTTCAGTTGGAATCTTCTCAAAACCATGTGCAATCAGATAGGCATGTATCTTCTCATACCAAGCACGTGGTGCTTGCTTTAAACCATATAATGCCTTCTTTAACCTGCACACCTGGTTTTCATGCCCTTTTTGCACAAAGCCATGGGGCTGAAAAACATACACTTCTTCATGCAAGTCACCATTCAGAAATGTTGTTTTAATGTCCAACTGATGTACATTCCAACCATGATGAGCTGCAAGTGCAGAGATGCTACGAACTATAGTCATCCGTCAAGTAGGTGCAAAGATCTCATCAAAATCAATGCCTCTTTCCTGCGCATAACCCTTTGCAACAAGCCTAGCCTTATACTTGTCAACTATTCCATCAAGCTTACACTTCAGCTTGTAAACCCACTAAGTGCCAATGGACTTCTTGCCAGGAGGCACGTCACATAAAGACCAAGTACCATTCTTCATTATAGCATCATATTCAGATTGCATAGCAGCCATCCAATTTTCTGAATTTCGTGCTTCATCAAATGAAACACGCTCATTCTCATCACAGAGACTAGATGCAGCCATAGCATAGCAATATGATGCAAAACAGGCACTATGAGAGCCTAAACAAGTATGTTATGATAGAGGTGCATCTAATTTGCTGTCATGCAAAGTCTACACCAGCCATTTTGGCATAGTTTTTGCCTCCTCAATGTCAGCTCTCTCATCAACAAGTGCATCATGTCATCAGAAATGGGATGATCTGCATCATCACATGAAACCTGGAAAGGCTAAGAAGTTGCCTCATTAGGACTAGCACTAGACTGTCCACCTGTAAAAAGAGGCAACAGAGTATCATACATGTCTTTGGAGCTAACAGATGTCTCCTTGGTACATGAAAGCAATGGCTGAATAGCATCTTCCAACAAAAACAACATCATGGCTAACCAGAATGCGTTTAGTCTATGGATGATATAGACGATAGCCTTTGCTTTCAGAACTGTACCCAACAAAAATACATTTTACTGCTTTATCATCCAATTTTCTGTGATGTTGTTTAGGCACTAATGCATATGCCAAACAACCAAAAACACGCAGATGTGCAACAGATGGCTTGTGATCATGCCAAGCCTCATATGGAGTGATAGATTGCAGCGCTTTAGTGGGACACTTGTTAAGTACATATGCTGCACACATGACAACCTCAAGCCAGAAACTATGTGGTAAAGCCTGACTCTTGACCATACACCTCACCATCTCCATGAGTGACATGTTCTTTTGTTCAGCAACTCCATTTTGTTGGGGTGTATATGGAGCTGTACAATGGTGTTTTATCCCACGTTCAGCCAAAAATGCAGTAAAATTAGAAGACATATTATTCCCCCCCTCGATCAGAATGGAGGGTGCCCATTTTACATGCTGACAGATTTTCAACCAAAACCAAAAACTATTTGAAGCACATGAACACTTCGGACTTTGCCTTCAATGGATATACCCATGCATGCCTGGAAAAATCATCGATGAAAGTCACGAAGTAAAGATAATTTTCAAAAGAAGGTGTCTGCATAGAATCACAGACATCACTATGTACAAACTGCAATTTTTTAGTAGCCCAAACTGAACCATCTTTTGGAAAGGAGGAATGTTGCATTTTGCCCAAAATACAACCTTCACAAACATGTTTTCCCAGTGCCTCAAGTTTGGGCAAAGAGGACACTATTTTAGATTTCTGCAGGTGGAGCAAACTAGCAAACTTCAGATGACCAAAGCGTGCATGCCAAAGTTTGCATCTGACATAGCCTAAGAATCATGTACTGCACATGCCAAATCATTTACAGATATTTCATAGTTTATGAGCTTATACAACCCACGACATAGAATGCCAGAAGCAATAATCACATCGCCATTTGACAGATCATGAACTCTACATGTGTCATCAACAAATTTCACGACCAAGCCAATCTTGGCTAATGCAGAAACTAATAACAGATTTTTTTTAATCCCTGACACAAACAAAGCATCTGACAAAGTGAAAGAACTACCATCAGCAATACTCAAAACGATCTTACCAACTCCCATAATAGGATAAGAGGAGTTGTTGGTGCATGTAACAGTATTCCCTGTAGGGGAAGGCTCAAGTGAAGAGAAGAAACTGCACTGTGAGGTAATATGTTTGGTCGCCCCACTGTCAAAGTACCAAACATCTGAATCTACTGCAGACATGCACTACTCATGAGAAAATGGGTCAAAACTGCAAACAGTAGTAAACGCCCATTCTTCTTCCTGCACAAGATTAGCAGAATCTGTTTTTTGTGTAGAGGCTTCTGCAACAACCATTACAACCTCTTTCTTCTTTGCCTCTTTAGCAGCCAGTTTTGGAAAATTCTTTATAATATGATCATTCCCTTTATAGTACTTGCAAAACAATTTCTGCTTTTCTGATTTTTTTTCTCATCTTTATCTTCGTTCTTCAAATGTGCAGCATTTGCAGATTTTCGCTTACTAGTAGAAGAGCTCCATTTTCCTTTGCCCTTCTGACTAGCCAAGAAAGCTTGATCTGCAACACGTATAATGGACGTGTTCTGCCTGGACGGATCTTCCTGCAACAGAACAGAGACTAACTCCTCAAATGACAAGGCATTTGGATTGCCTTTCATCATTAACTGAAGAGTAGAAGCAAAACTATATGAATCAGGAAGACCATTCAGAACAGTCTGCACAAGTGAGCTATCTGCTATAACCTCATCAGTAGAAATCAACTATTCCTTCAAGTCTTTGATCTTTGTTAGAAAACTGTCCATAGAATCACCTTCATTCATGTGCTCACTCTCCAATTGTTTTCGGAGGTAAGCAACACAAGCCTCATTCCTAGCTTGGTACAATGTGGTAAGTGTATCCCAAGCATCCTTAGCCGTTTTGCAAGAGCGTATGTGAGGAATAATGGCACGTTTGACAACAAAGCTATCAATGCATGTGCCTGAGCATCTCTGCCATCTCAACAAATCTACTCTACAGTAGGTGCAACAGAAACCGCATCATGAACAGGAATATGCAGAATATCATCATCTTCAACACCTTCTGCCTCAGCTTTCTGTACCTACATTTGTAACAGTTGCAAGTGTGATATGACGTTTTTCAACACCCTGCACAATGTTCCATAGTCCTTTTGCAACCAATACATATCACATCATATAAGCCCATAACGGGTAGTTGGTACCATCCAGCTTATCCTCAACAGACAACGTACGGAATATATCACTCCTTTCAGCCATGGCCGATAACTAAAATACCTTGATGTAGAAAATTGATTGTATCTCAAAAAGTTGAATAGAACTGCCCAAACAAATTTCGCTAGACCTATAGCAGACTTCTAGATGCTTATACTGGCGAACAAAAAATTGGTATATACCTTTGGCACAAAAGGACAAAATAGCCTACACATGTGCTATGATAGTGCATTCGGAGGCCGAAACAAGCTCAGATTGCGATTTTGGCACCACAGAGCAAAGCCATTTTGATCTCCAAAACACACTAAGTACGCTCACCAAAATTCATGCGATTTTGAGACTGCAACCGGAGGAGTGTCGACGGTGCCCTAGATGAAGCGACGACCTGCTTTGATACAAATTGTTGGAGATAGATGTCTGTGGAAGCACGCAAACAGCACAAGGAAGGAGAAGAAGCTTGGAACACAACACACAATACTGAATGTATTATTAGAGAATGTACAAAGATTAGTAGCCCATTAGGGCAATAGGTGTATATACAAACTAAGGGAAAAAAAATTCCTAAAGAGGGAAAAAAGTGCCCCGGCAGTCCTAGAGTGTTCACACACATCACTACCTAAATATATCAACATAGAAGAGATTAAGGAAAATGCTCATGCAAACTTGCACGTTTGGGCGTTTGGGGTGAAAAAATCGCAATGATCCCTATAGATAAATCCCTGGATCTAGAATGGGAAGAGGTTAAAGGAACTCAAATCGAGGATCATAATTTAAAGGCCTTCACGAAAGTAAGGCACAAGAGGAGAAGAAGTCCCAGAAGAGGTAATGTGCCAAAACACAATCACTCGATCCCTACACCAACAATATTTTCTATAATTTAGAAAAGGAGATCAATATGTTCAGCTACCTAGGTGAATTGAAACAACACATGAATGAAGAGGAAACCACAGAGACTCTTGCCACAAGCAAGAAAGGTAATCAAGAAGAAGTCACTTCCAACAAAGAAGATGGTCTCACCTCCAACAAAGAATAGAACCTCGAGTGAAACTTCTATCATCGGCTCCATGCTTCCTCATCACAATGAGCACTCCTTGCTTGGGGTGGTGTCTCAGAAAGGGAAACTCCCTACTAGACTCCCATGGAAGAGCCCCCTCGAAGGATTTCTCATGTGCCAAGATCTCTCAACCTCTAGAAGAAGAGAGGAAGATAAAAACAAGAAAAATAGGACTAAATCCTTGACCAATAAAGAGACCTCCCTTCATAAATGATTGTTGTTTCATACAACATTTGAGGGCTATTTGACTCCTCAAGAGCCACCGTGTTTGGTCAATGGCTTTGAGATAATAATGTCAACCCAATATTTATTTGTCTTCAAGAGACCAAAGTTGATGGAGTCGAACTGCAAAAGAGGTTAAAGAGCATCTCTGCTTCTCACATGTGGATCTCACCACTCAACACCGATGTGGGAGTGGTGATGTGGTGATTGGCGTCATACCAAAATGGCACTCTTTCTTGATGGATCCTCTAACTGATCAAAACCATCGGTGGATTTTCACATCTTTTATGTGCCCTCTTCAACTCTCCATTGTTTCGGTTATGCTCCTAATCTTGTCCCGGAAAGACTGGATACTTGACACTCTATAGAATCTCTACCATTGGAGGTCATCCTCTATGGGGAATTTAATATAGCAGAATTCTTATCAGATAGATGGGACCAAAGGGGACAAGTTAGATGCAATTGAGGGCAAAGATTAGCAGAAAGCTATACTAAATAGAAGCTATATCTCGCAGAACATCGTTGATAAAACGGGGTCCTCCATCCCTTTTGCAATGTGTGGAATTAGTTTGATCTAAACACTACCCAATTATTCTACCTTCAAACCTCATCCTAGGCACAAAAAGGCCCCTTGGTTTCATGATGATCACTCAATCCTCTCCCTTCCTTCCGTTTAGTAGGTGATCACCTCTACATGGAGTGAGTATTTTAGACATTATTCCTCTCCGGCTAAGTGCCAAAAAATAGCGGTCAAGCAGTCCCAAGTTCTTCTTCCCAAGGCCCAAAAAGAAATCCTTAACATTCGATGGATGAGAAGGGAAAATCTTTATCATTGGCTCCCATGTTTGGACATGGAAGTGAATAATGGTAATCCTAGCCTTCAATATGGACTCTGAAAAATCAGAAGCAAACTAAGATACGATGAGGAAATTCAAAGAAGAAACATGCAGATTTATTTTAATTATTGGTGAGTAAGGAAAGCACAAAAACCAATGAAAGAGATGGGTAAGCTCCTAAAGAAGAAGAAAATCAAGGAAGAGGTCCCTTTCATGGTAGATAACAAAACAAACAAGATAGAAAAAATAGGATTGAAAATTGGTTGCCCATCACTATGTTGCAAACTGGCTATAAGATCTTAGTAAAGTTCTTACAAATTGCATTAAATTCCATCTGCATTCATGGATTAATGAGGACCAAAAGGGATTCATAAAGGGAAGATCCACTTTGGAGGCAATGATTGATGTGTCGAAGGTCTGAGTTTGCTAAGGAATCCTCCCAAGTTGTCCTCTTCATTAAGTCTGATTTTGACAAAGCATACGGTCGCCTGGCATGGGATTTCATTCTACAATCCCTAAAAGATATAGATTGTGGACCTAAATTCATCAACATGATCTCTACACTTATGGGGAATACCTCCGTTAGAATTAATATCAATGGTCAAATCTCTCACGAAATCAAGTTAAAATGCTCCATTAGACAAGGTTGTACTTTGGCTCCTCTTTCTTTTGCCATTGCCATTGATGGCCTTAGCTACTTGGCTAGCCATCAGGCCCTTTTAAAATAGATCCAAGGCCTTCGACTCCCTCATAGCCAAAATCACATACTAATGAGACTCTACATGGATGACATGAATGCTTTTGTTCACAATGACCCTAATAGTATCAACACCTTTTGGCATTGTCTAAATGTTTTTTGTGCTTCGTTAAGATCTAAAATAAATCACTCCAAATCTACTTTCAATGCTATTTTGGGGCCCTCACCATAATTCTTAACTAATCAAGGATGTAAAGAAATAAACGATGGATATATTTTTTGGCTCCTCGATATCCTGATGGGTTTTGAAGCATCTATTGGTCAGTGTTGGAATTGGGTTCTAGGCAACCTGATTTGCCTACTGGAAGGGCATGCAACTCAACCTGGCAAGGCATGATATGGTGATCAACACCTTCCTCATCTTATCTACTATCTATTTTCTTGCATGTTGGGGACCGAAAGACAGAATTAGTGAAGCTTGAAAGTTCTTGTAGAAATTTCCTTTGGATCAATGATCCCAACAAGAGGGGCACACCCAAGATCAAGTGGGCCTTGTGTGGTGACCAAAAAGAGTCCGGTGGTTTGGGCATTCTGAATGTGGGAGGTATGGCAGATGAATTGGTTGCCAAATGGCTTCTCAAAGCATGGTGCAATGTGAAAGCTTCTTGGGCAAAACTAGTTCTTAGAGACAAATCCTCTCTTACACTTCATGGGATCCCTAGATGGAAGGATCTTGATCTTCTCACCTTGTTGTTTTCTCAACGTTCAGTGAATCTGAAAGGCTCTGACCTTGTTTTCTCGATATGAAAGACTTGGAACAAGATGAAACACATACATCTAGGTTAATGAAGACTAGAAATGGGTGGCTAGGATTATGCAAAACGATTCTATTTGGTTTTCTTTAAGGGAACCAAAGAAGTTGATTTGAGCCTAACATCCAAAGAGCAAAGAAGTTATTGAATAAAGGTTTTAGCAAGTGGAAAACATCTCTAGAACCATGAAAGAGGTCATTGGATAAGGTTTGAGGACATAGAATGTGTTAGGAGAATTGACTTTGATGATTGGTGCCTTCTTCGGCAGAGAATCAACTCTTGGGACAACTCAAAGGTCCCTCTCTTTCTTGGAAATCCCCCCCCCCACTCGCCCCCCATATTGAAGGGTTAAGATGGACCAATGGTAATAAATGAGACAAAATTCTGAGGTTACGCAAGCACCTTGACTTGCATATCTCCCTTAATAGGGGATGGTGTCAGAAGTGGTCTAGCATTAGATGGCAAGTTGTGTGCGGGGACCTGTGGTGCCCTCTCATTGAGATCAAAAATTATTTTTTATGTGGTGAATCCTCCATCGTGGAATCTCGACCAATGCCAATAAAATCTAAAGCTATGTGGCAAATCCTCCATCGTGGAATCTCGACCAAAGCTAATAAAATCTGTGGAGCCCCTCATTGGTGTAAGTGTTGCATATGGGGCAGAGAGGACCTTGGTCATCTCTTCTTTTCATGCCCTAGAAGCTTCCGATCTGGGAGTCTCTCCCCAAGATTTTGACCTTAACAATGCAAATCAATTGGAAACAAGCATTACTTGCGGAAACAATTGGTTGCTCTTTTGCTTTAAGGAATGCCATCAAAGGAGAAGCACTATGGATGATATGGAAAGAAAGATGTGCGATCAAGTTTAATGGCCATGAGAAAGAGTGGTTGATTGAAAAATCTCTATACCTGCTAGGTAGAAGAATATGTAATTGTAAAAGATATTTGTCTTTCAGACACCATACGATGTTTATCTTGAAAAACAACAAGATTAAAAGCAAGTGAGTCGCTCATGAATACAATGCAAAAGTCATTAAACTTCTCAGCAACTCTCTTTAAAACATTTGTCTCCTATCGAATCCTAGATATCCTGTAGAGTTTTGGTCTATCATAACTTTCGAACCATAATAATGCTCCTTTGTGGGATACAAGGGATCTCAAAAGCACTAAGCCTATTCATTTTATAGTTGTTCTCTTATTAATTCAAGCATGGAAAAGTAAGATACTGTAGCCCTTCAACCTTATTACAAGATCTTTAACATGACAATCTAATCTATTGTTGAACTTCCTTTTATATAAAAAAAACTCTAGACCTTCAACCTTATACAAGATGTTTAACACGACAGTCTACATTGCTTCTACCTCGTAAAGAACTTTTTTTTTTTAAATGGAGGTTCGGCCGAGGCCTACTCCCCCGGACTTTAACTTTGAAATTGCAACTATACAAGGAAGGGCATAGTACCCATGGGAACCCCCTTATCCCACAAGAACAGGGGTTTACAAGAATAGGTTAAATGGCGATCACAACTACCGCGGGGATGATCAAACGGTGGCCAATAACCACATACAGCAGTTTTAACGATTCAAATGTCCCTACATGTTGCTACCAGGGGTTGAACCCTCACCCCCACCTCAAGAGGCGAGAGGCCCAACCACCAGGCCAGCGAACCCGGACTACCTCGTAAAGAACTTTCTGTTGATTGACGTGCATCGATCTGTCTGGTTGATCAATGGCACCTGCCACTGTACATCTTGTAATTTTTCCTTCTTTAAATTAATGTCTTCTTTATTGCTTCGAAAAAAAAAAAGTTTGTTGTGTCCTTGATTTTTGACTTTTGTCGTGCTTATGAGCAGGAGTCAGGACCGTCACTCAGAACCCCTATGTGTTATCAATGTACGATCCTTGCACGATAGCCCCTGCGTAGACTAGACTGTAGAGTGTAGACTGTAGTGAAAACCAACGGCGTCGCGAGTCGCGCTCGCCAAGCAAGCAGCCAGTAATGGAGCATGGCCCATTGGCTCAAGGGATTCGCGGAAGTTAAAGTTTTACACAGGAACAGAAACGACCTCTCTCCATGTACATCTTCTTTTCCATGCAATTGCTTTTCGGGTAAAAGGAGAAATCTCTCTCTGTAATCCCATCACGAATATGATCATCTCAGTCATCTGAACGGTGCAGAGTGGGTAAAGGAAAAGAAGAAGATATTCCGGACAGAGCTCAGAGCTTGGCCCTGTCCTAATAGCGTGCCACCGCCCAGCTTTTGCGAAAGCTCACAAGACTCGCATATTCGCCATGCTTAAAAGGTAGAGGCAGACATCGCGGTACATCGCACAGCAAGAAATACATTACCATCCCGACGCGATGCTGCCATATTGTAAACGGGTGTTTCAAGCATTTGCAGCTGCTCGTGGTCATGCTGAGGTACTCAGAGATGCAGGTTCCAGCTCCAGGAATATTGCTCATCTCTTTTCTGCTCGTCAGTTCTCAAACATTCGGCCAGGTTTAGAAAAGCTTCCTCTCTACGGATGCATAGAGTCTGCATACGTATTGTTACTATATGGAGATCCATTGTACATATGAAATCTCGCCATCCTCTTTAGTAGTGGACGCTGTCTTAAGGGGGAACAAAACGTCGTCTCCGGAGTTTCCCTCTATCCAGAACTTTACATTGCTCTCCACGGATAGATGTCTGTGCACATTAATGACAAAAAGGATTCTTGTCGAAGCATTTCAAGTGCAGACACAGCACAAAATAAAATATAGCTGTTTCTTACATGTACTTGCACCTGCACCATGCTGGCATATTTGCGTTGTTTAGTTTCATCTTCTTGAGATCTTCTGGTCTCTATATGCATGACTGTGGTTCCTTCTATTACGCACCACTGTGCATGTCCGGTGCTGTTACTCTGCATGAATGCCTTCTTGATGGTTACGGGTCCGTCTATATTTGCCTATGCATGTTTTAACCATGGAGGAATCGAAGGGGCTTATAGTGTCCGAATGATGTCTGAGCAGCAGATATTCACAACGATACTTCGAGGAGATCGCAACTATCGCCTGATGGACCTGAATCAAAGATCAATACAACTACTCGCTGTCATGCTTCGAGAATACACAACGCCAAGGAGGACTTTGTATCCGAATGCGATCGTACGTTTTGTCCTCCAGAAAAGGTTGAACATTGCCCTTTCCTGCAATTAGGTCTCCGACAGCCGAGAGGGGATGAAAGCCTAGCTCATCGTCTGGACAATGGGCTACATAGTTTGAAACGAACGCTTAAATGTCCAGGTTCATATCAAGCACTCTTTGTTGATGCTGCCGGCACACTTATTGAGGCATCACAGTCCACTCAGCAGGTATGCGCACCACCTTTTCTATTGTTATTTCGTTTCTTCCTGTTCTGTGTATGTCAAACGAATTTTCAATCTTCAGGTTTATCGCGAAATCGGTCTCAAATACGGCGTGAAACTCTCGGAGGATGAAATCGCAGATAAATACAAAGCTGCCTATGGTCATCCTTGGTGCAGATTCAGAATGCGGTGGGTTTGTCTTACCGCGCTTGTGTTAATTCTTTCTTTTAACTCTGCGTTCGGATGGAGAAGTAAATGGCATTTGCCGAATCCTGGGTCGATCCTACTACAGATATGAAGCTGATGGCCGTCTTTACTGGCAGCGTATTGTGCAGGAGGCAACGGGATGTAAAGATCCTGGTCTTTTGGAAGACCTGTACCAATACTATACAACAGATAAGGTAATTAGGATATGATGTTCTTCATTCATCTTTGGGCCTGTGCATTCATATGTTCATATGTATAAATATGAATTGCGAAAGTCTAAATGCGTGTCTTTTGGCTTGCACATTAAGTGTACGTACAAACATGAACATGATTTCTTTGGGCATCCGTCACATTCTGATTTCGTTGTTCTCTAAAACGAGTGATCTCCTGTGTAGGCTTGGCACATAGGAGACCCCGATGCTGAGAAGGTCCTCAAGGCCATCAGAAACGCAGGCATCAAACTGGCTGTTGTGTCCAATTTTGACACGAGATTGAGGCCTCTCATGAAAGTACTGAGTTGCTATGACTGGTTCGACTCCATAGTAGTCTCTGCTGAGGTAAGAGTTAAAATAACCCATGCTACATAGTTACCTTTAAAGAGGAAAATGCTATCAATGATTATGACCATGTACGAAGGGATCTACCATTATATCACCTTATTCTCAATCAGGAAAAGCCATCAACGCTGTGTGGATTTGCGAGTGCATATCTATCAAGAGAGCTTGCATCTGTGTGAAGCCCTCTTTTCTTGTGCATCTGCTTGTATGTATATTAGAACATCTTTCTTGTGCATTTGCTGCACCTCTTTTTCCTCTCTTTTCTACAATCAATTTCGTGTTATTGAATTTCTGTTGTTTGAGAGATTACACCTTTCAGAGCTTATGAAAGTCCACAATGTGCATAGGGATCATACTGTCTTGCAAACAGAAAACTCAGCACGTCTTTCATAATCTAGGCTTGTTATTTATTTATGCAAATATTGGTTGCAGGTGGGACTGGAAAAGCCAAACCCAGAAATTTTCTTGACTGCATGCAAAGAGCTTTGTGTGAAGCCAGAGCAAGTGTTGCATGTAGGAGATGACAAGACAAATGATCTGGTGGGAGCTTCAGCTGCAGGCTGTGATTCACTTTTGTGGGGTGTGGAAGTTGCCAACTTCACAGAGGTAGATTAATGACACAGTTCTGTCCTTAAAATTCCGGCTGGATTTCTCTTTCATTCATTTGTGATGCAGGTAGCAAAGAAGCTTGGGATCAAGATATGATATACTCTATGTTGCATCTTAATTGCATGAAGATCAAGTTGAGAAGGTTCAAGCTATGGGGATACTCTAGAGGGATCTCAAGATGGAACTACGATCCAAGTGTCATTGATTCATACCATTATTGATTTGTCTTATTTGTCATCCTTGCGTTGGGAGCAGAAACAATCAATTGTCGTGATGTGGTTGGGAATTCACTCCATTGCTGGCCAAGATGCTTGAGAGCGTATGCATTGCTGGCAATATCAGAGGGCTGGACAAGAATCATGGATTTCTGTTTGTATTTAGGATCCCATGTCCCTCTAGATGCATATGTGTATATCTTTCTAAGGTGCTTGGTGTAGCAGATTCAGTGTTAAGGAAGCATGTACTACGAACAAGTAGCTCAGTTCCACCTGGGGAGTTTTGCAATTATCACAGTATCCTTTCCCCAATTTTTGAACGCAAGGAAAAATATTAATGTAATATGTAATTAAGAGTAATGTGTCAAGGTTGTAATCATTTGTACCGATGCTGCTATCGTGAAATTTTTCTCTGAGCCACCTTGTGTATTAATAGTTATTTTTGTTGGCGGTATCGTTTAACCTATGTAGTTCACAACTTGGGGACTCCCCTTTTTTGGAGAGGCACCCATCTGTGAGGAACTCATAGATACATGTCCCCCAAGACTTGAACTCAGGACTTCCTCCCAGAGACTCAAGGCATCAAACCTCACAGTTCAGGACCAAATTGTTTACCATTATACCATGGATCCCTGACAATACAGCTAATCTGAGTTGTTACAACCATCCATAGTAAAATGCCCAAAGTTTGTGATTTGTGAGCCCATGCATTCAAGTTGATGTCAGCTGATGCTAAGTGTGCCTTTTCGTATCCATGGAATACTCTCCTGCCTTTGTGCTTTACTTTCACTTCAGAAAACGAGACAAGGTGATAGAAAAGTCATCAGTCTGCACCCTACATGCAGGTTCCTTTTGATGGAATTCCCAAACCGACAAGGTGACATAAAGGTGTTCAGCAAGCAGGAAATTTGACACCGAGCCCAGGGCTTCACAAAAGTACCGATAAAGGCTCTTTATGAAGCCTTTTAGTAATAGTAGCACTTCCAATAGAGTCAAGTTAAGCATAACCTCAGATACATACATACACATACAAAGTTATGGATTTACACTCTTAGATTCTAAAAGGTGGTATAGTTTTGAATATAAAATTGTGAGTAACTTATGTAAGAAATATTTTTTCTTCTTAAGTATTCCTCAGTTTTTTTATACGTTTATGTGAAACGACCTCCATGCTTTCAAGTTTCATCTGAAACGATACAGATGGCTGAAACCATCACTTGCCTGTATACAACATAGTAAAAATGTATACATGCAGACATGACACGCACAAGTCTTAACATGTACATCTGTGTATGTATGTGTGAATACATATGTACGTGTGCACATGTGTGTGAACGTTGAAACAGTACGTACACCTTTTAGTTATCAATCCAGAAAGAATAGACCTCGATCTTGTTGTAGTCATTGGATTAGAAAGTTCCTGTTGTAAATACATCACACCAAACTTTCAACTTCAAAATTCTGCAATCAACTAAGGGTGAGTGAGTCGATAGATAATGGGTGATAGTTGATAGACGGTGGATGATGGTTAATGGGCAATGGTTGCATGGATGATGGATGATCACACGATAGACAATGGACACTCAGAGTCAATGATACGAGGAAGATGATCTACGACATATAATTGATCATTAAAATTGCCGTATCTATTTTACTAATCAATGGAATCATCTGTATGATCATTTAAATCAAAGTAACAAAGTGGAAATGACCAAGAAACTCTAGGTTTAAGTGTACTCACAAGAAAAACTTGTATGAAAGAGATAAAAACACATGAAAATGATCTCAAAAGAGTAACATGATGATAGTGAACAGAATGACAAGAAAAGCTAGTGTCACAAACACAAACAAGACCAAGAATCACAAACAAATGAGGATTGCAATCATGTGTATGAATTTGGCAAGAAGAAGCTAAGTTCTCACATTAGGAAAAAGTTTTTTTATAGTTGAGGGGTTATACCTTTTATACTGGCCTCTTTATGTATCACTTTACATTTCCTTTGGAATTGCAAAAAAGGTTAAAGATAAAATGGTCCTACTTGCTTCTTCTTTAGTAGGTTTTTTTTTTTGGGGAAGACTCTTCCCTCTAATACAAAAATATGTATAATTGCTTCTACACTACAAACATGAGAATTCTAAACTATCAAGTTCTGAAAAAGAAGTACAAGTCTTTGGTAGCTCCAATTATGCATGAGAATCCCATTACTCTCCCCCTCCTAATGCTTGGTATACTTGACAAAACACAGTTTATCAGGGTGAGATTGTCTTGTGAGGTTCTCAATGCAATATTGTCTTTTGAGGTTCTCAATGCAATCATCTATAGCTATAAGGACTTGAAAATTATCCAAGATTTTGAGTTCTCCCACTTCTTGAATTGTTTGTTCTCATGAACCTTAAAGATTGTTTCTATGTAGATACTTACCAACTCCTTTTGGTCTACATACGCTATTGATCTGACCTATAATGTGGGTGGTTTCGATAAAGAGATGGTTGTATGCGTCCATTAGGAAAACTTTGGGTTCTTCAAGGGCCATTTTATTTTCCATGAAATTAAAAACCTTATTAACATTTTCTCCAATAGCCTTTCAAAACATCATAAAAAATATTGCTTTGGTAATCCAATGTAGAAATCTACTCAAAATGGTAAAAATAGAGGAGATTACCTACATTAAATGCATGATAAGTCCCCTTTAAGTCAAATTATGTCATTTTTTAGATGTTGATACTTTTGAAAGTTACATGCATTAAAAGCTCTTAAGTATTCTCAAAAGTATTTTCAGCTCTTTTGTACTAAATCCTTCAGATCTTTGCCCCCTTCACAAGTCCTCTTAGATCACTTTTGGCTTGGGAAACACACCTATGAACTTTCTCGCTCTTCTCTATGGAAAACTTGGATTTTGGTTTATCTCCACTCTTGTGAGCTCCTCTCCACCACATCTATTGTGCGAGCTTTCCATTTTCTTGTTTATCACCTAAATCCCTAACATTTTTTGTAAGTTTGTAGTTTTGGGAGATACACAACTATACTACTCGAGATTTCTTTATCATAAGCATTGGTCCATTTAGAAAAGAAACATTATACTTTGGAGTGAAGATCTACAACTATAAGGAGGTATAGATGTGGAATCTACATTATACTTTAGATCTTTATAGGTTAAGGTTTTTTTCTTAAGAGTTTCCTAATTTTTAGTATAGATCTAGAGAGTTGAAGGCGCACTATAGATTGGAGAATTAGGAAGAAAGCTCCATCTAAAAAAAGTAGTCTCAAGGAGGTAAATATCTATAGATATGCTTTATATCTCTAATTCAAACATTTTCTCTTTTGAATTTGTCAAAGATTCTTTCTACTCAAAGTTGTTTTTATTTGCAGTGAATATTTGCAGGGTTGAAGGTTGCAGACATGAGTCCACATCAAAGACAATCCCACACAAAAATTGAATCTCTTAGTAGAGCAATTTTGCAAGAGGATGGAAGTTGGAGCATCAAAGTTTTTACAAGAAATATATGGATGACGATGAATCCTATCCGACTAGAGATCAAAGTTCAAAGGAAGAACCTTAGCTAGATAAAGTATCACTGGAAAAGATGCATAATTGACCTCGAATGTAGCACAAAGGGGAAGATTTTTAAAATCCAACATATCTAAAATGGATCACAAATAAAAGTCCATGACAATGTGATGGCAAGCTATTCATCAAACTCTGAGTGACACTTAATTTGATTTTTTAAATCCTTAACAATGTCATGAATGAACACTATTTTGCAGATGCTTTTCCACCAAACTTCTATGAATGAGATCCCTTGGAATCATTCATAAGAAGTTTTAATGCGATGCATGTCGATATAGGGAGTTTGACATATGTAGGTATGAGTCCCTCTAAATTAGTCGAGGTGGATATTTTTTCTACAAAAGCATTTATGTAGTTCCTTCATCATCAAGGGGATATGTTATAAAGGAGATATTACCTTCATGAGATTTTGATAGCTCTGATTAACAAATTTTTGATAATGATACAATCTCACTCAATAGTCAAAAGATTGAGATGGATATAGAAGCAACAAAGAAAGGCACATACTGCTCACATAAGACTTGAATGCCCTCAATCTACATGTGAATGTGTTTTTGTTCATCTTTCATACACTAAAAATCCATTTTGATGTTGGAGTTTGAGGTCTACAGAAGCACACGAACAACACAAGGAAGAAGAAGAAGAAGCTTGGAGCACAACACACAATACTAAATGTATTACCAAGTGAATGTACAAAGATAAGTAACATGTTAGGGTTATAGGCGTGTTCACACACATCACTACCAAAACATATCAACAAATTCCCCTCGGGAGTGATGCGGTGAACAAGGAGTTGGCACTCATGTATAAGGAAGTGCCAAGATATGTGGAAAGAGATCAATCCACAAAAGGAAGTAAGGTGAAAGCTTTCTCGAAAGCTTCAAACTTCTCCCAAGATGGAGCCTTTGTGAAAAGATCTGCAATGTTATCCTGTGTGGGCACATATGCCAAACTGATCTCTCTAGTAGAGAACCTCTCCTTGACATAATGATGATGCACATCAATGTGCTTTGTGCAAGCATGGAACAAAGGGTTGCTTGCAACTACCAATGCACTATGACTGTCACTAAAGATGGTGGTGGTAGAAGACTGACCAACATCCAAATAAGCCAAAAGGCATATGAGCCACACACACACACACTCAACAGCCACTGTGAAAGTTGCCATATACTCAGCCTCACAACTAGAAGTGGCCACAATAGGTTGCTTCTTGCTCAACCAAGATATGCATGAGCTATAGAGCATGAAGCAAAAATCACTAGTGGACACATGAGTGTCATAGCAACCAACCCTTTTAGAGTGAGAAAAAGCATATAAATTTTGTGATAGTGATCCCCCCATGCAAATGCTCCAAATTTGACATCTCAAATGAGGCATGCAAATGAGCCTTAAAATCAGCAATAATATGCTTCTCATTAGGACCAATGAGTAGCATGTCATCAACATAGACAACAATGATCAAAAGCATAACATTTGCACATTTAACATATAAGGTGCTCTCAGTTGGACTATTCTCAAAACCATGTGCAATCAAGTAGGCATGTATCTTTTCATTCCAAGCATGTGGTGCTTGCTTCAAACCATATAATGCCTTTTTCAGCCTGCACACTATGTTTTCATGCCCTTTTTGCACAAAACCATGGGACTAAAAAACATACACTTCTTTATGTACATCATGATTCAAAAATGCAGTTTTAATGTCCAAGTGATGTACATTCAAACCTTCATGGGCTACAAGTGCACAGATGTTACAAATGGTATTCATTTGACATGTGGGTGAAAAGGTCTCATCAAAATCATTGCCTATCGTTTGAGAATAACCTTTTGCAACAAGCCTAGATTTGTACTTATCAAGTATTCCATCAGGTTTACATTTCAACGTATACACCCATTGAGTGCCAATGGAATTTTTATCGGGAGGTGAATCACATAAAGACCATGTACCATTCTTCAAAATAGCATCATATTCAGATTGCATAGTAGCCATCCAATTTTCTAAATTTTATGCTTCATCAAAAGAAACAGGCTCATCCTCATCATAGAGACCAGAGGCAGCCATAACATAGAAAGTTGATGCAAAAGAAGCACTATCATAGCCTAAATAATTACGATATGACAAAGGTGCATGTATTTTGCTATCTTGAAAGTATGCACCAACCATTTAGGCATAGTTTTTGCCTCCTCTATATTAGCCCTCTCATCAACAAGTGCACCCTATAAATTTGCATCGGAAGTGGAATAATTTGCATCATCATGTGGAACTTGTAAAAGCTAAGAAATTGCCTCATTTGGAACAAAGCTTGACTTTCCACCTATAAAAGAGGTACTAAAGTGTCATACACGTCTTTGGAGCTAATTGATGTCTCCTTAGTACATGAAAGTAATGGCTGAATTGCATCTTCCACAAAAACAACATCACAACTAAGCAAAATGCATTTACTTGGATGATACAGATGATAGCATTTTTTTAAAGAACTAAACCCAAAGAAACGTACATTTCACTCCTTTATCATCCCATTTTTTTGCATTGTTGTTCAGGCACTAATGCATATGTCAAACAACCAAAGATACACATATGAGCAACACATGGCTTGCGACCATGCCAAGCCTCATATGGAGTGATAGAATGCAATGCTTTGGTGGGATACTCGTTAAGTACATATGTTTTACACATATCGACCTCAAGCTAGAAAATGTGTGGTAAAATCGGACTTTTGACCATAGACCTCACCATTTCCATGAGTGACCTATTCTTTCTTTCAACAACTCCATTCTGTTGAGGTGTATACGACACTATACACTGATGTTATATCCCACGTTCAACCAAAAATGCATTAAAATTTTCACCCAAAACCAAAAACTGTTCGAAGCACACAAACACTTCAGACTTTGCTTTCAATGGATACACCCATGCATGCCTGGAAAAATCATCAATGAAAGTCATGAAGTAAAGGTAGTTCCCAAAAGAAGGTGTTTGCATAGGACTAGAGATAACACTATGAACAAACTGCAATTTTTTAGTAGCTTGAACATAACCATCTTTTGGAAAGGAGGAACATTGCATTTTGCCCAAAATACAACCTTCACAAACATGTTTACAAGGTGCCTTAAGTTTGCATAGGGAGGACACCATTTCAAATTTCTACAGGCATAACAAACTAGAAAAAATTAGATGACCAAAGTGTGCATGCCAAAGCTTTGCATCTGACATAGCTTGAGAATCTTGAACTGCACATGTTGAATCATTCATAGATTTTACATAATGTATGAGCTTATATAGCCCATGGCATAAAATGCCAAAATCAATAATTACATCACTATTTGACAGGTCATGAATTGTACATCTATCATCAACAAATTTCACAACCAAGTCGATCTTGGCCAATGTTGAAATTGATAATAAATTTTTCTAGATCCCTGGCACAAGTAAAGCATCTCACAATGTAAAAGAACTACTATCCGCAATAGTTAGAATGATCTTACCAACTCCCATGATAGGATAAGAGGAGTTGTTAGCACATGTGACAGTATTCCCTATAGGGGCAGGCTCAAATGAAGTGAAGAAACTACGCTGTGAGGTAATATGTTTGGTTGCCCCACTATCAAAATACCAAACATCTGAGTCTATTGCAAACATACACTACTCATGACAAGATGAGTCATAACTACAAATAGTAGTAAATGCCCATTCTTCATTCTACACACGATTAGCAGACTCTAGTTTAAGTGTAGAGGCCTCTGCAACAACCATTCCAACCTCTTTCTTCTTTGCCTCTTTTGCAACCAGTTTTGGACAACTCTTTATGACATGATGATTTCCTTTACAGTATTTACAAAACAATTTTTGCTTTTATGTTTTGTTCTCGTCTTTGTCATCCTTCTTTGATTGTGCAAAATAAGCAGATTTCTGCTTACTAGTAGATGAGCTCCGTTTACCTTTGCCCTTCCGACTAGCTAGGAAAGGTTGATATGCAACACACATAATGGACCTGATCTGTCTTGACTGATCTTCTAGCAACAAAATAGAGACTAACTCCTCAAATGTTAAGGAATTTGGATTTACTTTCATAATCAATCAAAGAGTAGAAGCACAAATCTGATATGAATCTAAAAGATGATTTCAAAATAGTCTTTACAAGTGAATTCTCTAGCAAGACGTTATCAACACAAATCAACTACTCCTTCAAATCTTTGATCTTTTTCAAAAACTATTCATGGAATCTCCTTCATTCATGTGCTCACTCTCCAACTCTTTTTGAAGGTAAGCAACACGAGCCTCATTCCTTGCCTCGCATAAGGTGATAAGTGTATCCCAAGCATCCTTAAATATTTTTCAAGATCTAATGTGTGGGATAATGGCACATTTGATAGACAAAGCGGTCAATGCATGTCCCTTAGCTCTATAGTAGGTGAAGTAGGAACTGTAGCACGAATAGGAATTTGAAGATCATCATCTTCAACACCATCTGCATCGGCTTCAATAACTATATTTGTAGGTGTAGTAGGTCACTTTTCAACACCTTACACAATATTCCACATTCCTTTTGCAACAAATACATAAAGCTTGGAGCAAAACACACAATACAAAATGTATTGCCAAGTGAATGTACAAAGATAAGTAACTCGTTAGGTTTATAGGCATATATACAAGCCAGGGAAAAAAACCTCCTAAAGATGGAAAAAAGTGCCCCGATGATCCTAAGTGTGTTCACAGATGTCAGTATCAAAATATATCAACATCAGATGCCATTGATGTGGATTGGAAATGGAAATTCAACATTGGATAATTTGATTTCTTCATCATAAAGAGAGAAAGTGGAGCAAAAAGGAGACACAATCAAATGTTTGGTTATGGATGACATAATAATTTGATATATCCTCTATAAGCAACAAATATCAATTGTCTTTCCTTTCAAAAGATGGAGATAAATAAGTCAAGGATTGGAAGCATTACATTATGATATATCTACTTTACAACAGATATCTATTAACATTTGTGATGAAAAAGATATAATCCATGATTTCATTGTGAATGAAGATTGGGCGCTTGCTAATTTACGTGAAAATTTAGTCATTAGATTTGAATGGGGAAACAAATTTTTATTTTTTATTGATGGTGAAGCTATACGTAAGCGATATGTGACATCACTTTTGTTGGAGCAAGTCTATGACAAGCCTAAGTATTGGTTTGAGTCCCACAAAGTCATAGAAGAAGCTTTAAAATGAAGACTATGTAAAGTTCACTTGTGAACTATCTCTTGTAACTTTTGAAGAGTTTACTTAATGTAAAAGTGAAAGAATCTTAAGTGGTTGAGTCCACTTGATCTAAAAGGGAAAGAGGAGCCACGAATTCGTGATTTGTGGTAGATAGAGAATCAAATCAATCACTAATTGATTGGAGAGTGATTGAAGGAAGTTAGCCTCCCAAACTCAACTATAAATAGATGGCAGCTTTAGTCGTGGTTAGAGAGACTTATGTGAAGACCTCCAAGAGCTGAGCTTTATGCCATATCAAGGTGTGATTCCAAGGCACACATATGTATCAATAAGTCCATTGTATTTTACAATCAATATACTTTCATTTTCATGATCATTTGAGTTCATATTTCCATGTTCTTGTGAAGTATACTACTCACTACCATATCTCTCAGTTTTCTTAGTCTGATTTTAGAAATGATTTCTCTGCGCTTGGTGCATCATTTTCAGCGATTTAACTTGGAAAAGTTAGCGCTATAAGTCTTCTATATGCTGACAAATTTTCATATCACTTGGGTGTTTCAATCTTCAGTTATGTTCATTTGAAGTCAACCCTGTCTGTTCATTTTCACTTCTCTGTCAGGTACCCGACTTTTTTACTCATCTTGTCAGAGCTATTTCCCAGTGTGTACTTATCCAAATTCAATGATTTAAATCTTGTTGGATTTCGTTTACTATCTAGTATAAGCATACAAATTTTTATAATCATTGTATTCTTAAATCTGGAGTTATGTTCATTTTTTTGCTCACTGGTCTCATTACTATAGCAGCCCGTGAAAATCGGGATGATGTCATCACTTGCTAAACATCATTCTCAGTGTGTGGTTCATTATTTTTTATGAGATTACTCTTGAAAGTTAGCTCTTTAAGTTAACTAGACTTCCCCAAGAGGAATTAAGCTAATTGCTGCTGTGATCAGAGAATTATGCAAAACACTCGACAGGTATATGAACCAAAAATAGCAAGTTCTTCACCTCTGAGCTAACTCCAACTTATCTGTTTTAATCTATCTTTTTGAGAGTGATCTTCCAAGGTACATAGGGTGTTTAATACATCCATTGGCAAGCTAAAAGGGCCCACCACATACTCCTGGAGTTTATTTGGATGGTGTAGATCAAGGATTTTGCAACACCTCTTCATCTTCAAGCACATACCTATCCATCTCTTCACAGTGGTATCAGAGCAAGGTTGGACAACATGGCAGATGGATTTCCTTCATCAATTGACAAATTGGACAGAGGTAACTACTCAGATTGGTCATTAAGAATGGAAGCTTATCTCCAAGGTAGAAGTTTATATGGTTATGTGGCTGGAGATGAAGTTATGCCAAGTTTCAGGAACAAAAGTCAACCAACACAAGAAGAGAAAGAAAGGTTGAGCACGTGGTGCTCCAAGGATGCACTTGCAAGGTCTTATCTCCTCAACTCTATCTCAGATTTTTTTTGTTGCCTCACATTAGAAGTTGTAAGACATCTCAGGAAGTGTGGGATGCACTTGAAGCCTTCTCTTCAAGCACCAAAGCTAGGAAGCATCAACTATGGCTGGATTTCACAACTCTCAAGAAGGCTCCCAAACAAAATGTGACTGATTTTTTCACAAAGCTCAAGGACATAGCAGATCAGTTGGGAAGCATTGGAGAGGTAATAGATGAAGAGCAAATTGTAAGGCAGGTCATCAATGGCTTGAAGGTAGATGACAAGTGGGAAGCACTCACCACAGCTATGGATTTGTACATGGACATGCATGTACCTGGTTTCAATACACTCATTGGACAACTACTTACTCAAGAGGAAAAGCTTATAAAAAATGGAGAAAGCTCTAAAGGTAATCAATTTTCAGCTTTATACACTGATAAAAGCAAGTCCAAAGATAACAAAGGAAAGGCAAAAAAACTGGATGATGAAGCAGGAACATATCAAGCTAACTATGCAGGTAGAGGAAGACATGGCAGAGGTAGAGGAAGAGGAGGTAGACAAGGCAGGGGGAGATCCAAAGACTCCAACTCATGTTCTATTTGTGGATTAACTAATCATACAACTGAAAATTGCTTTAGGAATTCCAGGAATCAAAGAGGCAGAGGATCCAATAGAGGAAGTTATGGCTACTCAAGAGGAAGGTTCAACAATTATCATGGCAACTACAACAACTACAATCATTCAAACTATCAAGGAGGCTACAAAGGAAGGAGAGACTTCAATAACTACACAAAAGACTCAAACAAAGAGGATTCATTATTGATCATGAACATAGCTATGCCACAAGGTAAATCTGATGAGCATGTTTTCTACATAGATTCAGGTTGTTCAAATCATGTGGAAGGAAATATGGCACTCCTATCAGATTTAGAAGATCCAATGAATAAGCATGAGGTACAAACAGGAGATGATACAAGACACCTTGTGGAGAAAATAGGAAATGTCGAAGCACCTGACGCAAACATCAACCTACTCAGTAAGGTACTCTATGTCCCTACCATTACAAAGAATTTGATAAGTGTTGGGCAGATAGTAGAGAAAGGGTTGCAAGTCAGGTTCACAAAAGTAGGAGCATTTGTTGAAGATCCAAGTCAAGGATTCAGAAGAATTGCAAAAGGTGAAAAGACAGGTAGATTGTTCACATTTGAATTATAAGACACTAGAAACATTGCTCTCTTTAATTATGGTAGTCAGACACTCACAGAATTGGAAGTATGGCACAAAAGGTTAGAACATATTGGTGAAAGGTCATTAAAGCAAATTTGCAGGGACCAAAGTGTACTTGGACTCCCTAATTTGTCAAAACAACATATGATTTATAAGTGTAGTGCATGTCAATTTTGAAAGTCTCACAGGTTACCATTCATGAAGAAAGGTTATATGCATGGAGATCTATTGGAGTTGGTTCATACCGATGTATGGGGACCTAGCAAGGAAGCTTCAATATCTGGATCAAGGTATTATGTCTCCTTTATTGATGATTGCAGCAGATGGACTATCCTATTCTTTATGAAACACAAAGATGAAGTTTTTTCATGTTTCAAAAGATATTTGGCTCTTGTGGAGAATCAAACAAGTAAATCACGAAAAAAGCTAAGGTCAGATGGAGGGGGAGAATACTTCTCCGATGAGTTTGATTCTTTTCTTCAAGAAAGAGGAATCAAAAGAGAGGTGACTACAAGGTACACTCCTGAGCAAAATTGAGTGGCAGAAAGGAGGAATAGGACAATTGTTGAAGCTGCAAGGTCCATGTCAAATGAAAAGCATTTACCTAATTATCTATGGGCTGAGGTTGTATCTACAGCCACTTACTTGATTAACATGTTGCCTTCAAAATCCCTTGATGGGATGACTCCATATGAGGCTTGGAATGGAAGAAGACCAAGCTTAGATCATTGTAAAATTTTTGGATGTATTGCTTTTGCTCATGTTCCTTCACAGGTTAGAGGCCCTACCAGGTTATACAACCCTACCAACAAAGGATTCTTGGTAAGTAGGTTGTATTCCTTCACAGGTTATAGTAAGCTCAGAGGTGAAGAACTTGCTATTTTTGGTTCATACACATGTCCAGTTATTTGCATAACTCTTTGAGCACAACAACAATTAGCTTAATTCCTCTTGGGGAAGTCTAGTTAACTTAAAGAGCTAACTTTCAAGAGTAATCTCATAAAAAATAATGAACCACACACTGAGAATGATGTTTACCAAGTGATGACATCATCCTGATTTTCACGCGCTGCTACAGTAATGAGACCAGTGAGCCGAAAAATAAACATAACTCCAGATTTAAGAATCCAATGATTATGAAAATTTGTATGCTTATACTAGAAAATAATTAAAATCCAAGAAGCTTTAAATAATTGAATTTGGATAAGTAAACACTGAGAAACAGCTATGACAAGATGAGTAAAAAAGTTGGGTACCTGACAAAGAAGTGAAAATGAACAGATAGGATTGACTTCAACTGAACATAACTGAAGATTGAAACACCCAAATGCTATGAAAATTGGTGAGAATATAGTAGACTTGTAGGGCTAACTTTACTAAGTTAAATCACTGAAAATGATGCACCAAGATTAGAGAAACCATCTCTGAATTGGACTACAAAAACTGAGAGATATGGCAGTGAGTAGTACACTTCACAAGAACATGGAAATATGAACTCAAATGATCATGAAAATGAAAGTATATTGATTTTACAATACAATGGACTTATTGTTACATATGTGTGCCTTGGAATCACACCTTGATATGGCATAAAGCTCAGCTCTTGGAGGTCTTTACATAAGTCTCTCTAACCATGACTAAAGCTGCCATCTATTTATAGTTGAGTTTGGGAGGGTAACTTCCCTCAATCACTCTCCAATCAATTAGTGATTGATTTGATTCTCTATCTACTGCAAATCACAAATTTGTGGATCCTCTTTCCCTTTTTGATCAAGTGGACTCAACCACTTAAGATTCTTTCACTTTTACATTAAGTAAACTCTTCAAAAGTTACAAGAGGTAGTTCACAAGTGAACTTTACATAGTCTTCATTTTAAAGCTTCTTCTATGACTTTGGGGGACTCAAGCCAATACTTAGGCTTGTCATAGACTTGCTCCAACAGCTCCCCCTCAAGCCAAGTATGCTTGAGGTCTTCAATCTTCCAAGATTACCTACAAACCAATCATGGCTTTGAACTTGCAGAGCTTTGTACCATCCAATGCTTTGGTTAGAATATCTACATATTGTGGATGAGTGGACACATATGATATTTGAATCTCTTTGCTTAGAACCTTCTCTCTTACATAGTGATAATGAACTTCAATATGTTTAGTCCTTGCATGAAAAATAGGATTAGCACCCAAATGAATAGAACTCATATTGTCACCATAAATAGTTGGAGTTCCAAACTCCAATCCAAGATCTTTGAATAATGTCTTCATCCACATAGTTTCCTGAGTAGCTATGGCAAGACCTCTGTATTCAACTTCAATAAAAGAGAGAGCAACTGTGGGTTGCTTCTTGGATGACCATGAAATAAGCTTTGAACCTGCAAAGGTAAGATAACCTGAAGTGCTCCTTCTATCTTCCTTGGAGCCAACCCAATTTGCATCAGAAAATAGCTTCAACCCTAAATCAGATACATAAGGATAATAAAGTCCATTTATGGTTCCTTTGAGATACTTGATTTCCTCTTAATCCAAGGGAAAGTGCATACACGCAATGGTATTTTGCCCAATTTTCTAATGCTAGGTCAACTTTTATCACCTTAAGTCCACAATTTCACTTCCAAAGTACTGACGGGGGATACGAGAAAATACATGCACCAATGGATGTCCAACTTTAGTGGTTACTCCTTGGGGCCTCTCTCTTTCCTTACTCACTCCCAAGCTACTTCGAAGAACACCCACTCTTATGCACAAATGCCCACACTCACTCCCTGTTCCTTCCTTGAAACAAGAACTTCCTCCTTTTTTTTTACCTCATCAAAATCACGCATAATAACATTGTATACATCCTGAACAAATCAAAGACTACATAAGGCTGATACAATCTGTCCAACTTTTCAGCCATGAAAAGTCTGAGAAACAACAGTAGCCTCGCCTTACAAGGCAACATTACATCAGTAAAAAAATGAAAGTAAGCGAAGATTCAACGTCTACCTCATAAGCCTTAATTGATTCAGTGTTAACTACAGAAACTTGTTTTCATGATTCTCAGTCAAGAGAAATGCATAGTTGAAAATACTCTACGAAACATCTCTATCGTAGTGTTGCCGGCTAACATAAAAGATTAAATTGCTACAAAATTTACGAGCTCATCGAAGCCTCCTTGCTTCTCTCTCAGACTCGAGAAGTGTAAGAATGTCACCTTCGCGTACTAGGCCCTTGACGTTCCTCATGATAAGACGATGCTGATCATCGAGAAACTTTACTCTCACTTGAGTGACTTGACCTCTAGAACTAGTCCGACCCACGACCTTCACCACAATAGCAAGTTTGACAGGGGTATCATCAAAAATAATCCGGAAGTTCTATGATACATTCAGCAGAATAGATTTCTGGCGCCATATGATTCAGAATCATTACTGTAATCGGGACAATGATGAATCGCACTGATCTCAAACTCCGCAGCAGCTAGAGAGCTTGATGAGCTGAAGCAAAACCCTTCCTCTCCAGTTTCAGTTTCGGGTTCAACCCTCTATTCCTCTCGGGTCTACCTATACTCACTCTCTACCCTTAATGAGAAATATCCCCCACATCCACATTCACATATGCTCATCCACCCCTCTTCCCTTCTACCCTTGCTTTTCTTCCTCTTTTTCCTCACTCTATCCCCAATTTCTATCACTCTCACCTTCACTTCCCTTTCCCTCTTACTCCTTCTTCCATACACACACACACATATATTCACACACACATACACTTTCGTTCCTATTTTTCTTTTCTCACTCTCTTACTCACTCTCATCTCTCTCTCTCTCTCTCTCACAGAAAGTATAGATGAGTTGACAACTTCAACTCCCATGGAAAACAAGTCACTCTTTAGCGACTGCAAGTAACTGATACAGAAGGAAAAAAACTTGCTGGCACTTCTGTTTCCTCAGTTACAATCATTCAATTAATTGAGGACTTTGATTTGTTATAAGTTGCTATTACAAAAGGATGAGGAACGCTTTTGCCTTTGGTTACTATGAAGAATGAAAACAGAAATATTCAAGATGAAAACAGAAAGTCTAGTACAGTCCTTTGGCCCTCATTTGCATCGCAAGTAATCAACGCATACTTCCAGAGTATGATTAAAGGAGTACCTGTGGCTTTGCATTCCCCTCTTGATGAACAGAAAAGACTTGGTGAATTGTTCTAATCTCTGATGCATTCCCACATCTTGCAGTGTGCATTTATGAGGTTTTCCATTGATCATCCTTTCCCCCAGGCTAGCATTCAAGCGTACAAATAATGCACACCCCCGAATCTCTTTAACCCAGCACTTCAGTGGCAAAGGCTTTGTGTGTGACAGTCCAACGTCAGTTCATCGTGACAGACGCGATCCAGCAGCAACTTTTATCTTGAGTAGCAACAGGACCAATCCGATAGTAGATTCCGATTCACCCCATGGCTTCATCGTTCAGACAATAATAGAGCCATGCCTCCGAGCAGGTCAATGGAGACGATCTCTTCCTCCCTTCCTATTCAGCTGACTCCAATGACCTCCAATCAAGCGCAAAATAATTCCCCCATCCTTCTGAGCTTCCAGCCTCCTCTCCTTGTTCTCCCGTGTGGAGTCAGAAAGCACGACCCTCCTTCTCTGTCGGTCTCCTCCTTCCCTTCATGATGCCTGCACAAAAACGAAAACAACCAGAGAACTCCCCTCCAGTCGAAGAGAGAGAGATAGATATATGAGATTCGGCGCCGCCCCCCCTTTGAGCTGGCGAAGAAGAATGGAGGGAGAGAGTCCTGACAGAAAAAAACCTCTTCCCCTTTTCTGTTTCTTCAGTCAGAACAACGGGGAAGAAAAAAACAAAACCCCCTTTTTGTTGGGTTGCCCCTTGCAGATAAGGATGGACATGCCCCCCCCCCCCCCCTCTGTGGACTAACAGAAAACCTTGTTGACTGCCACGGAAACACGTCATAGCCGTCGAGAAACTTTTTCAATGACAAATGGCACTCTGCATCTTATACTTTCATAGTGGTAAAGAATGAGTACCATGAAATCGAATTTTGAAGCTGACATTTAACCATGTACAGTTCAAAGTGGCAGCCACTGAGCTTGATACCAAGGGGGACAAACTCGTTGAATTACTCTCTCTTGACAGCCACTAAAACAAGGCCCATTTTAATCTCTCGACAAAGAAATATGGTGCATCATTCATTGAATCGGTTCATCGTTAGAAACAGTAGCATCTCCAAAAGACATTTTTGCAGGAGGTCTGTTCCTGGAAACATCATCATGCTGAGGTATTTGATCTCCAAAATCAAAGATGAATTCAAGGGTTTGAACCCAAATGCATTGGTCCCAGTTTCATATAGTTCTTGAATCGCAGGCAATATGAAATTCATCACCCCTAAAGATGACAATAGTTTTTCAATTGCACCAACAAAACGTCTGCACATGCCTTGTCTATGATACTTATGTCTAGTGCCTATGAGCGGCATCTCAGCTATCCATGCACCATGAACCCTTATAGAGGCAGCTGAAATTATCTCATTCTCCTGTTCCAAAACTACTGTATAAAACCCAGCATAATTCAACCGACTGAATTCTGACCGCCGATTGTATGCTGCATGAGTGATCATATCCATATTTGTCCATGGATCACACATCAGGTTGAAACACTCTTTCAAGACAAGAAGAGCAACTGAAAGCTTGCTGTTAACATCAAGAGTTGATTGAAGATCCTCAACCTCTAGCTCCTTAGTACATTGCAGCAAAGTCCAGTAGAAACCTCCGCCAAGTGGATGCGAGATTCCAATAAGACTTCTTAGGCTGGAGTAGATCTTCTTGCAAGAACCCCCACATGTATGATACATGCTTATAAGTGAGCTCCCCACAACAACATCCACTCTACCATCTACAACAAGCACATGTGTATGCAACTACTTGCTCTTAGCTGAATCCAAAACAGAAGCTGCTGCATGTCATGTCTATCAATGCATTTCCAACAGTAGTATCAAGTTTCCAATCCATTCTGATCATGACGTCTTCATTTAGTTGCAAATACCTCCCTTCAAACATTTGATCACTCTTCAAGTACCTGAAATCAAACATCTTCTTCTGCCAAATAGCAACACATTAGTGCATAAAAACCAATCATTTCTCGAGCTAACATACTCCCCTCTTCTTATTTGCGAAGTCGTCCTCGACGAGCCAATTAGCACCTGCAATATGATCCAACCAGCCATGAACATGTCAGTTTACAACTTATTTGCATACCTTTTCATCGAGCCATCATTCCCATTGGACCTGCACTCATTGAAGCTATTAGTGCTCAAAAAATCACTCATGAATACATACAAATCATTCACTTCAAACTCCAATTCCAACATGCATCAAATTGCTCATGCATTCCATTATGAGAATGGTCTCAACCAAAATAACACATGCATACCTTTCATGTTTTACACATGCAACTGTCATTGCGAAAAAACAGAAAGGGAAATACCGAAATAAACAACAACAACTGAAATGAATTCAACAGGAGATGCAACATACTCAAAATGCATACCCCATCATTGCACCTACTATTCGCTATGTACAATTATTTCATGACTAGACACTCCCAAAGAATCCCCTTCGTCGTCCTACAAAAGCCATCGAGACCCGAGTACAAGTCAAGACCTACATAAAAACCCTAGAGTATCCCACACTCTGGAAAACCCTCGGATAATACACACAAGTTATAAAGCAAAACCGTGGCATTACCTCGCTAAAGGTCTCATCTATAAGTACATATACAGTATCCGTGCCTTTGAGAATGTTGATTCAGAGTGAGCTGATCTGTCACAAGCCACCATACCAACCACACAAGCAAATAACGTTCCCTTCCAGGCGATCATCGCCTTCTCCCCTCTCTCTCTCCCCCTCAAGAGTGGGGAATAACTTCATAGGTAGATTTTATTTATATTCACACGTTGGCCTACATTGACATTGGATGCGATTCGTGGACCTGACCACCCGGCCAAGTTGATTCCACCCATCTACCAACGCAATGCAGCGCACAACACCCAAACACATAGCGATAGACAAGTAACATAAATCAGCTAACCCATAACGAAGCTGGATGCGGCTCGTGGTCGTGACCGCCCGGCCACGATGGCTCCACCTACCTACCAACCCGTTATGGCGCATAGCTAAGACACAAACATGTACATCCCAAGCCTATGGCGAAACTAGCTACAGCTCGTGGTCCTAACCACCCGGCTAGGATAAATCCACCCACCTACTAGCCCACCATAGCGCATTGGTACAATCACAACAACACAATGTTTTTTTTTTCATAGTTAATTAATTTTCCCAGTCCTGAGAATTAGGGAGAGGAAGAAAGGGATTTTCCCCACTTTTCCCACACAGACATGCAAACATACACACTCCAGCCTTTGACAGATCAACCACCTCTTCACTCCATTCTCTCAATTACAGACACTACATATGTATTCATCGAGTTGACTTTTTACTTGGTAACTACAGCGGGCTATGCCTCGGTCCCTCGTATACCTATCCTTAGATGCTCTAGAATGTGAGTCTCTTGGATGTCTCATATAGCCTCACCTCGTACTCGCATCCCGACGACTTCCTTAGGGCGAGTCAGGCTCAACTTCAGGAGCTCCGTCATCATTTCCTATCGTTAACACATCTGCCCAAGCCCAAGTGATCTCGTTCTCTTCGTTAGGCATTTCCCTCGAAGGGTCGAAATAGTAATATCGATCCCCCGCCCATCCTACATGTCGGGTCAGGTATTCCTCAAAACACTCAATATAAAATATAACATCCAAACCCTGGTTTATGAAGCATACCAACCAGTGTGCTTCCTCCACATCATATTCCGTCTCAAAGTCGTCGACCTCTATGTCCATGCGGGCGAATGTTTGGTCCGAGAAATATATCCTTAGCTCGTACAAATAGAGTTGAATTATTTGATCTGCCATTTTGTTACTTAGCTCCTAACAATCTCTGCACAACACAAAAAAATAATTAGAAGTCCAAAATTCTTGAGCTAGCAAGGGATAATATTTATGACACAAAAATCATAGCTTACATATGCGCATATATATATATATATATATATATATATATATATATATATATATATATATATATATATATATATATATATATATATATATATATAACTATACATCTATGTACAAGGAGTCTACTACGTCCCTCCGCTTGGATCTCGTTTGGCTTCTCCCGTCCTAATGTTACTTGAAATATGGTTTAAGTCGAAGCGCGTTAACCTTCACGGGAGCACATTGTTCTCCTAAATCTTGAATTTTCATGGAACCATTGGAGTTGAGTTCCACCACTTTAAATGGTCCTGCCCATCTTGTCTGTAACTTCCCCGGGAATTTATAATATTTACTATCATAGACTAGTACCAAATCCCCTTCTTGAATCACATAGGTCTTGAGATTCTTGTCATGCCTCTCCTTACGTCTTCTCTGAATAGCTTCCAGACTTTGCTGTGCAATGAGTCTCTTTTCTTCTAGCTTGATCAGTTGTATGTACCTCTCCTTCAATGACTCTTCCTCTCCCAACCTAGCCTCGATGGCCACTCTTAATGTCAGCACTTCTTTTTCGATGGGAAAGATGGATTCCTCGTCACTCGGTAGGATGTTCGATACGCCCACAAAGCTTCCAAAAGTCTCTCATCCCAGTCTCGCCTATGCACAACTACTGTCTTTGTCAGAATCTGTTCAAGAACCTTGTTGGTAACCTCCACTTGTCCATTCGCTCTCGGGTAATATGGAGTGCTTTTCCTATGTTTGATCTTATATAACTCCATTAATTCCTCGATCAATTCGTTGACAAAGTGTGTTCCTCGATCACTTACTATCTCCAACGGGCATCTGAATCGGGTGATAATTTGTTCATACAAAAATTTGGCTACATCAATAGCTCGGTCAGTTTTCAGAGCTTTGGCCTCTACCCACTTGGTAACATAGTCAGTGCAGACCAGGATATACCTATTGGATCTACGTCTTGAGGGAGGATCAATGGGCCCCACAAAATCAATTCCCCATTTTTCAAAAGGCTTAAGAGCCACCACCGGCGTAAGAGGAGCAGCATGTACTAATGTTGGTTTGCCCATTCTTTGGCATTTGTCTCATTTCTTACAGTATGTGTGAGAGTCTTTGAACAGCGTTGGCCACCAATACCCAGCCAATAAAATCTTTCTTGCCGTCAGCTCACCAGCAAAATGCCCACCGCAGTGTTCATCATGCAATGCCCTCAAAACTAGGGCTGCTTCTTCTTCCTCGAGACACCTCCGATAAATGCTTTCATGTACAAAATATCGATAGAGCTGCCCACCAATGATGCTATCGTGTTTTGTGAGTGCTAATAGTTTTTGCTTCTCTCTCTTGCTTGCTCCCGGCGGGTATTTAGTGGTGCATAAGAAATTCACCAAGTCGGCATACCAAGGTACCTTAGCATCAACCTGAAATAGATGTCCATCAGGAGCATCGTCGGGCACACCAGAGATTGGCTCCTCATTAATAATTCGAGATAAATAGTCAGCCAATATGTGCGCTTTGCCTGGTTTGGTTACCACTATGAACTGAAATTCTTGTAGGAGTAGCATCCACCTCATCAATCGCCCTGATAGCTCGGGCTTGTTGATATATTTAGGTAGTGATGTGTGTGAACACTCTAGGACCGCCGGGGCACTTTTTTCCCTCTTTAGGAGGTTTTTTTCCCCCGGCTTGTATATACGCCTATTGCCCTAATGGGCTACTTATCTTTGTACATTCTCTAGTTTCAGTCTTGTGTGTTGTGCTCAAAGCTTCTTCTTCTTCCTTGTGCTGTTCGCGTGCTTCCGCAGACGTCTAACTCCAACAATTGGTATCAGAGCAGGTCGTTGCTTCTTATAGGGCACCGTCGACACTCCTCCGTTTGCAGTCTCAGATTCGAACAAAATTTGGTGAGCATACTCAGGGTGTTTCCGAGATCAAAACGGCTTCGCATTGTGGTGCCGAAATCGCGATCTGAGCTCGTTTTGGCCTCCGAACGCACTATCGCAGTGCTTGTGCAGGCTATTTCGTCCTTTTGTGCCAAAGGTATATACCAGTTTCTGTTCGCCAGTTTAAGCGTCTCGAAGTCTGCTACAGGTCTAGCAGAACTCGTCTGGGCAGTTCTGTTCAACTTTTTGAGATACAGTCAATTTTCTGCATCAAGGTATTTTAGTCACCGGCCATGGCTGAAAGTAGTGATGTATTCCGTATGTTGGCTGTTGAGGATAAGTTGGATGGTACCAACTACCCATTATGGGCTTATATGATGCGACATGTACTGGTTGCAAAAGGATTGTGGAACATTGTGCAGGGTGTTGAAAGACGTCCTGTTACACCTGTAACGACAGGTACTGCAAATACAGGTGTTGGAGCTGATGAAGATGGTGTCGAAGATGATATTCCGCAGATTCCTGTTCGTGCTGCTGTTTCTGTTGCACCTACTGCAGAGCAGATTCGTTTGGATGGCAGAGATGCCCAGGCACATGCATTGATAGCTTTGTCTGTCAAACATGCCATTATTCCTCACATTCGCTCTTGCAGAATAGCAAAGGATGCTTGGGATACACTTACCACTTTGTACCAGGCTAGGAATGAGGCTCGTGTTGCTTACCTCCGAAAACAGTTGGAGAGTGAGCACATGAATGAAGGTGATTTGATGGACAGTTTTCTTACAAAGATCAAAGACCTGAAGGAACAATTGATTTCTGCTGATGAGGTTATACCAGATAGCTCACTTGTGCAGACCGTTCTGAATGGCCTTCCTGATTCATATCAGAGTTCTGCCTCTACTCTTCGATTGATGATGAAAGGCAATCCGAATGCCTTGTCATTTGAGGAATTAGTCTCTATTCTGTTGCAAGAAGATCAGTCCAGGCAGAACAGGTCCATTATGCGTGTTGCAGATCAAGCTTTCCTGGCTAGTCAGAAGGGCAAAGGAAAATGGAGCTCTTCTACTAGTAAGCAGAAATCTACAAATGCTACACAATCGAAGAACCAGGATAAAGATGAGAAGAAATCAGAAAAGCAGAAATTGTTCTGCAAGTACTGTAAAGGAAATGATCATATTATAAAGAATTGTCCAAAACTGGCTGCTAAAGAGGCAAAGAAGAAAGAGGCTGGAATGGTTGTTGCAGAGGCCTCTACACCAAAAACAGAGTCTGCAAATCTTGTGCAGGAAGAAGAATGGGCGTTTACTACTGTCTGCAGTTTTGACCCATCTTCTCATGATCAGTGCATGTCTGCAGTAGACTCAGATGTTTGGTACTTTGACAGTGGGGCAACCAAACATATTACCTCGCAGCGTAGTTTCTTCTCTTCACTCGAGCCTGCCCCTACAGGGAATACTGTCACATGCGCCAATAACTCCTCTTATCCTATTATGGGAGTTGGTAAGATCATTCTGACTACTGCTGATGGTAGTTCTTTCACTTTGTCAGATGCTTTATTTGTGCCAGGGATCAAAAAGAACCTGTTATCAGTTTCTGCATTAGCCAAGATTGTCTTGGTTGTGAAATTCATTGATGACAGGTGTACAGTCCATGATCTCTCAAATGGCGATGTGATTATTGCTTCTGGCATTTTATGTGGTGGGCTGTATAAGCTCATAGACTATGAAAAATCTGTGAATGATTCGGCATGTGCAGTTCATGATTCTCAGGCTATGTCAGATGCAAAGCTTTGGCATGCACGCTTTGGTCATCTGAATTTTGCTAGTTTGTTACGCCTGCAGAAATCTGAAATGGTGTCCTCTTTGCCCAAACTTGAGGCACCTGGAAAACATGTTTGTGAAGGCTGTATTTTGGGCAAAGTGCAGCGTTCTTCCTTTCCAAAAGATGGTTCAGTTCGGGCTATGCAGAAATTGAAGCTTGTACATAGTGATGTCTGTGGTCCTATGGAGACACCCTCTTTTGGAAAGTACCTTTACTTCGTGACTTTCATTGATGATTTTTCCAGGCATGCATGGGTATATCCACTCAAAGCAAAGTCCGAAGTGTTCATGTGCTTCAAACAGTTTTTGGTTTTGCTGAAAATCTGTCAGCATGTAAAATGGGCACCCTCCGTTCTGATCGAGGGGGGGAATATATGTCTTCAGATTTTAATGCATTTCTGGCTGAACGTGGGATAAAACACCAGTGTACAGTGCCGTATACACCTCAACAGAATGGAGTTGCTGAACAAAAGAACAGGTCACTCATGGAGATGGCAAGGTGCATGGTCAAAAGTCAGGCTTTACCACATAGTTTCTGGCTTGAGGCTGTCATGTGTGCAGCATATGTACTGAACAGGTGTCCCACGAAAGCGTTGCAGTCTATCACTCCATATGAGGCTTGGCATGACCGCAAGCCATCTGTTGCTCATCTGCATGTTTTTGGTTGTTTGGCATATGCATTAGTGCCTGAACAACATCGTAGAAAATTGGATGATAAGGCAGTAAAATGTATTTTTGTTGGGTACAGTTCTGAAAGTAAAGGCTATCGTCTGTATCATCCACAGACTAAACACATTCTGGTTAGCCGTGATGTTGTCTTTGTGGAAGATGCTATTCAGCCATTGCTTTCATGTACTAAGGAGACATCTGTTAGCTCCAAAGACATGTATGATACTTTGATGCCTCTTTTTACAGGTGGACAGGCTAGCGCTGGTCCTAATGAGGCAACTTCTCAGCCTTTGCAGGTTTCATATGATGATGCAGATCATTCCATTTCTGATGCAGATTTACATGATGCACTTGTTGATGAGAGAGCTGATATTGAACAGGCAAAAACTATGCCAAAATGGCTGGTGTAGACTTTGCGTGACAGCAAATTAGATGCACCTTTGTCATATCGTACTCGTTCAGGCTCTCATAGTACCTCCTTTGCATCAGATTGCTATGCTATGGCTTCATCTAGTCTCTGTGATGAGAATGAGCCTGTTTCTTTTGATGACGCACAAAATTCAGAAAATTGGATGGCTGCTATGCAATCTGAATATGATGCTATAATGAAGAATGGTACATGGTCTTTATGTGACTTGCCTCCTGGCAAGAAGGCCATTGGCACTAAGTGGGTATACAAGCTGAAGCGTAAACCTGATCGTACAGTTGATAGGTATAAGGCTAGGCTTGTTGCAAAGGGTTATGCGCAGGAAAGAGGCATTGATTTTGATGAGACCTTTGCACCTACATGCCGTATGACTACTGTTCGGAGCATTTGTGCACTTGTAGCCCATCATGGTTGGAATGTACATCAGTATGACATTAAAACAACATTTCTGAATGGTGACTTGCATGAAGAAGTGTATGTTTTTCAGCCCCGTGGCTTTGTGCAGAAAGGGCATGAAAACCAGGTGTGCAGGTTAAAGAAGGCGTTATATGGTTTAAAGCAAGCACCACGTGCTTGGTATGAGAAAATACATGCCTATCTGATTGCACATGGTTTTGAGAACAGTCCAACTGAAAGCACCTTATATGTTAAGCGTGCTAATGGTGTGCTTTTGATCATTGTTGTCTATGTAGACGACATGTTGCTCACTGGTCCTCTTGAGAAGCATATTGCTGATTTCAAGGCTGATTTGCATGCCTCATTTGAGATGTCTGATTTGGGGCATTTGCATCACTATTTGGGCATTCAGTTTATGCAAGTTGATGGTGGAATGGCTTTGTGTCAGACGAAATATATTGACACATTATTGCAGCGTTTTGGCCTTGAAGACTGTAAACCTATTGCCACTCCTATGGAGACAGGTTTACGATTGAGTCTTCATGATGTTGGAGATGCATTTGATGCTGTTCTCTATCAGCAGGCTGTTGGATGCTTGATTTACTTATGCATTACTCGGCCAGATATTCAGTTTGCTGTCTCACAGATGAGCAGGTTTATGCATTGCCCAGGAGTCACGCATTGGAAAGCGGTTAAGCGCATCTTTCGCTACTTGAGTGGTACTCGGCTACTTGGGTTGTTTTATCCCAAGGGGGGATCACTACCGCCAGATTTGCATGCTTTTTCTGACTCAAATTGGGCTGGTTGCTATGACACTCGTGTGTCCACCAGTGGTTTTTGCTTCATGCTTGGTAGCTCATGTATATCTTGGTTGAGCAAGAAGCAGCCTACTGTGGCCACTTCCAGTTGTGAGGCTGAGTATAGGGCAGCTTTCACAACGACTGTTGAGTGTGTGTGGCTCAGACGCCTTATGGCTGATTTGGGTGTTGGCCAGTCTTCTGCCACCACCATCTTCACTGACAGTCAGAGCGCATTGGCAGTTGCGAGGAACCCTGTGTTCCATGCTCGCACTAAGCACATTGAGGTGCATTATCACTATGTCAGGGAGAGGTTCTCTGCTGGGGAGATCAGCTTGGCATATGTGCCCACGCAGGAGAACATTACAGACCTTTTCACGAAGGCTTTGCCTAGGGAGAAGTTTGAAGCTTTCCGCAAAGCTTTGGGCTTACTTCCTTTTGTGGAGTGATTTCCACATAGCTCGGCACTTCCTTATACATGAGTGCCAGCTCCTTGTTCACCGCATCACTCCCAGGGGGGATTTGTTGATATATTTAGGTAGTGATGTGTGTGAACACTCTAGGACCGCCGGGGCACTTTTTTCCCTCTTTAGGAGGTTTTTTTCCCCCGGCTTGTATATACGCCTATTGCCCTAATGTGCTACTTATCTTTGTACATTCTCTAGTAATACATTCAGTCTTGTGTGTTGTGCTCCAAGCTTCTTCTTCTTCCTTGTGCTGTTCGCGTGCTTCCGCAGACGTCTAACTCCAACAGGGCTTATTAATGATATACTTTGGGGCTTCGTGATCCACATAAAACGTATTGCGTAATAAATAGGGTGGTCCAATTTCCTTTCATCGGCTTGACATAGCACTGCTCCAACCGTAGTATGAGAAGCGTCGGTATGCACATGAAATTCTCTCGTCCAGTCAGGTGCTACTAAAATTGGCGCATTTATCAATCTCTCTTTGATCAGGTCGAATGCAACTTGACACTCTCCAGTCCATTGATATTGTTGGTCTTTCCTCAAAAGATTCGTCAGTGGTGCTGCTATTGATGCAAAATTTAATATAAATCGTCGATAATAATTAGCATGCCCCAAGAATCCTTTGAGTTGCCGCAAGTTTTGAGGAGGTGGAAGTTGTCCAATTTTTTCTACTTTATCCTCGTCAACCGCAATCAAGGCCTATTCAAGAAATTTGGGAATTATTCAAGTCCCATTTATATGACTTACCATTTTAGCTTCTTAAGTTAGAGCTCAACCTTGATACCCCATTTACAATACAATTATCCTTAATAATAATTTTTCAATTTAATATACTCCAATCAAGAGATAATAACATGTTCTAGTGTGTGAATGAGTAAAAAAAGTAGAACATTGGGACACAAAGAATTGTCTCAAAATCCTGTGTAATTCCCATTTTTCCTGAATAGGCCTTAATCCCTCTTTTGGAAATAACATGTCCCAAAAGCAATCCTCTTCGTACTCCAAATGTACACTTTTCAGGATTCAATGCGATGCCTTTTTCAATGCTTCTTCTTAAAATAGCTTTGATCCTCTCCATCATGTTTTCATCGTTACCTCTGATCGCAAAGTCATCGAGGAATATCTCCATCCAATCCTGCAAATAGTCTTGATATGCAGCTATCATTGCCCTCTGGAATGTGGCCGGTGCATTGCATAATCCAAATGGCATCACACGATATGCATACATACCCCATTCTATCGTGAAAGTAGTTTTTGATTGATCTTCTTCATGGATTTGGATCTGGTTGTACCCACTGAAACCATCCAAAAATGAGTACAATTTATGGCCAGCCACTCTGTCCAAGATTTGATCAGTAAACGGCAAAGGGAAGTGATCGTTTTTTGTGCGCTCATTCAACTTCCGATAATCTATGCAAATGTAGATTTTCTTATTTTTTTTCAGAATAACTACAATTGGTGATACCCATTCGCTGGATGCGATGGGATATATGAATCCTGCTTCCAATAACTTAGTCAATTCCAGCTTGATCAATTCTGAGTAGACTGGATTTGTCCGCCTAAGTCGTTGACATATTGGTCGGGTACCTTCTTCCAAGTCTATATAATGTTGGCAGATTCGGGGATCAACTCCTCTCAGATCACTATATGACCATGCAAAGGCCTTGCTGAAATTTTTGAGTGCCAATTTAATGCAATCTCGTACTCCATCTGGTAGCTTTGACCCCACGCTCAAGAACTTCTCTGGAAAAACTTCCCATTTTTCCACCTGAGCTTCTCGCGAATATTCCTTATTCCTTGATGACGTTGTAATTGGAAAGTGTTCCCCGATCACGCGTGCATGGTTGGCCAGTAAATCATTGTTTTTTTCTTTTTCAACCGCACCCAATTTCTTTAGTTCAGCTTTTGCAATGGCTTCCCGCACTTTAGTTTTACTTTCTGCTTCTTTGTCCGATTGTCGAGTTCTCCTTAGAAGCTCTTCTTCTAACATTCTAACCCTTTCTCTCAACTTTTGTACTTCCATTGTCGGAGCTAACTCCAGCTTCAACTCTTCTTTTGAAGTTCCCTTCTCCAGGGATTGGGTAGCTTCGTTTTCCTTTGCATCTATACCCAACATGTAGCACTCAAATTCACTTGTATGTGTCAACCATCCCAGCAACTCCTGGTCTGAGTCATCCTTGTAACATAGTGGATCTTTGTACTCGCCCACTTTCGCATGTTGGAGGTTGGCCAATTGCAGATTAAATCCATCCTGTGAAAGGTCCTTGGAAGTCTCCGTGCGCAGGGCAAATCTTACCCGTGCCATTTCTTGTCTAACCTTTTCCTTTGCTTTCTGCTCCCTTTCCTCAGCTGTTGTCGATTTCTTGCCGGTCAAGTTTGGAGACACTTGAAGTTGTATTCGATCAGCCTTTGGTCCAATTGTGATAAATCTTGTGCGCCAATCGTGCACACATTCGGCTTGCACCAGCCATGGCCGTCCAAGTTAGATCGAGAAGGTAGCCTCTGAGGTCCTTGGTCTTACTATCAGATAATCAACTTTAAACTCTAGACCGCCCACAACTGTGCTTACATTCTTCAAAAGACCTGCAAGCTTCACTTGTGTTTGATCTGCCATTCTCAAGGACATCTGAGTTTCTTCCATGTGGTTGAGGCCCAAAGCTTTCATCATGAACTCAGTCATAAGGTTGACTGCGGCTCCACTATCTAACTGAGCACCGGGGACTGCATATCCTTTAATCTCGACTATCACAGCTGGAGCGTTCGAATCAATTTGCGTCGTAATACTTTGAATGATCCCTTGGACATCTTTATCTTGTCTCTTTTTATCTCGAGCTTTCCTCGGCTTCTTAATATATTCGTTGTAGAATTGTTTCCTATAAGCAGGTGAACATTTTAGCAATGTGCCAATGTCTAGCATGACTTCCGTGTCAGCGAGCAGCTGTACGATGTCCACTTCCTCCGAACTTTGTCTTTCCTTTCTACACTTCGGAACCCTTAATCTTTCAGGGAATGGTGCTATGCCTGGCACAAACTCCTTGGTCACTGGTGGAAGGATCTCAATCTCTTCCCCATCCTCAAATTCTTGCTGCTCAGCAAATCCTCCAACTTGGTTTTCTACCTCTCCATGTTCAGCTATCTTCTCTTGACTCGCTTCTTCGCTTTCACCTTCTCGATGTTTCTTTGAATACTCTTGGGTCCTTGTGACTACTGCCACAATTGGCTCTTTATGCGGTTTCTTGGCTTGGTAAGCATCCACAAAATGCATCGACGAGCTAGAGCCTTCTTGAGGGTTCGGTGTCTTGAACACTACTCCGATCGTAGGAACGTGCTCTTGAGCTCTCGTTGTGGAATGCATCTGAGTATCAACATAATTCGAGGACCCTACTGGTCCCTTATCCTTGCCAGTGGAAGCTCTTCGTTTTGGACAATCTTCATCAAAGTGGCCCTCTCCACTACAGTACCTACATAGTGGGATATAATCAATTGGTTTCTTTTCGTTTGGACATCTAGATTGAGTATGGCCAAAGCCATGGCACCTCCAACACTGGATTGGACCGTCTCTTCTTTGATCATGTGCGGCTCCTCTTGGATAGTCTCCTCCTTGACCCTGAGCACCATATCCATAAGTCAGTCTGTTTTCCCAACGAGATGTAGGGGGGACACTTTGAGCGGGCAATTCCGTGTAGGTCTTTCTCTTGTATCTCCCGATTTAATGGTCCTCTCTTCATAGGCTCTCTTGTTGTAACATCGGTCCTCCGTGTGATTTGTTCTTCCACAAAAAGTACAACGCATTCTAGGTGGTGATCTATCTGTGAATACTCTTGAGACTGTAGGGCATTCCGAAGCCAAGTGGCCGTAACCATGGCACTTTCCACACCATGTGTTCGATCTAAACACTTGATTCGGGTTTGTAGTTACCTCGGGTTTTACTGTGTATGTTTCTTGGGTCATTGTGGCAGCTTTTATAGCTTGTGTGACCAACTCCAATATTCGTTCTTCAGTTAGCACAGGCTTTACCTCGCCTGGCGTGCTAGTGGCAGCTACAAAAGCTGGGGTCATCAATACGGGACCTCCTTGGCCAGGATCTTTCATTGGTAAGTTTCCTGGGCCTCCCATTGGCTCGTATAAGAGTTCCATCTTCCTCTGTTGGCATAATTGTACTTCCTCCCAAAGCCTTGCTTGTTCCTTAGCATCTATTAAGGTTGCCGGTCTTGTCAGGCTGATATGCTGCTGCGCCGTAGGATCTCTCAATCCCGAAATGAATCTTCTTTTCAATGTCTCGTCGTTCGGGGCATTCGCGCCCATCTTTCTTACCAAAGTTTCCATTCTCTGAATGTAGTTATCGATGCTCTCATTGACTCCCTGTTGCAAGTAATCCATCTGTTGGGCCAATCTATCTTGGAAGCCTTGTCGTCGAAACTTTGCCAAGAAGGCTTCCTTGAGCATCTGATAAGTTCCACACTCTTGTGGTGTCAAATTCCCATACCAATTGGCTGCCTCATCACGGAGAATAGCCGGAAAGATCCTCAACCTTTGACCCTGGTCAACTACCTCATTAGCCTCACAAGTAACCTCAAACAGTTGGATAAAACGATCTGGATCCTCGTCCCAAGCACCTGAGAACTTGGTGAAGTCCCCCAAGTGAACCGAAATCCGCTGAGCCATTTCGAACAGAGGTGTGATGTCAATATCACTTCGATCCCAGAAATTCAGCACACGCGGCCTCAGGATCCCTCCTTCAAACTTTTGCACTTGATTCACGACTCTCCTACGGGAGTACACACTTTTAGCAGATTTCTTTGAGCTAGTCGAGGTTGACTCAACTTGCGATTCCCACCTCTTCCTTTCTCTTTCAAGGGCTCTTCTCTGAGCGCGCTCCTCTCTTTGAGTTTGTGTTGCTCCTGAGGATGAACTCCCCTCGCTCATGTACTAGATCTGGAGTCCGCAAGCTCGGCCAACATGTGGTGCTAGGCAAACCTATGGCACTCTCTTATAGAGACGTGCCAAGCTATTCCCGACAGATGCACCAAAATGATTTCCTCTTAATCCAAGGGAAAGTGCATACACGCAATGGTATTTTGCCCAATTTTCTAATGCTAGGTCAAGTTTTATCACCTTAAGTCCACAATTTCACTTCCAAAGTACTGACGGGGGATACGAGAAAATACATGCACCAATGGATGTCCAACTTTAGTGGTTACTCCTTGGGGCCTCTCTCTTTCCTTACTCACTCCCAAGCTACTTCCAAGAACACCCACTCTTATGCACAAATGCCCACACTCACTCCCTGTTCCTTCCTTGAAACAAGAACTTCCTCCTTTTTTTTTTACCTCATCAAAATCACGCATAATAACACTGTATACATCCTGAACAAATCAAAGACTACATAAGGCTGATACAATCTGTCCAACTTTTCAGCCATGAAAAGTCTGAGAAAGCTACAGAAAATTGTTTTCATGATTCTCAGTCAAGAGAAATGCATAGTTGAAAATACTCTACGAAACATCTCTATCGTAGTGTTGCCGGCTAACATAAAAGATTAAATTGCTACAAAATTTACGAGCTCATCGAAGCCTCCTTGCTTCTCTCTCAGACTCGAGAAGTGTAAGAATGTCACCTTCGCGTACTGGGCCCTTGACGTTCCTCATGATAAGACGATGCTGATCATCGAGAAACTTTACTCTCACTTGAGTGACTTGACCTCTAGAACTAGTCCGACCCACGACCTTCACCACAATAGCAAGTTTGACAGGGGTGTCATAAAAAATAATCCGAAAGTTCTATGATACATTCAGCAGAACAGATTTCTGGCGCCATATGATTCAGAATCATTACTGTAATCGGGACAATGATGAATCGCACTGATCTCAAACTCCGCAGCAGCTAGAGAGCTTGACGAGCTGAAGCAAAACCCTTCCTCTCCAGTTTTAGTTTCGGGTTCAACCCTCTGTTCCTCTCGGGTCTACCTATATACACTCTCTACCCTTAATGAGAAAATTCCCCCACATCCACATTCACATATGCTCGTCCACCCCTCTTCCCTTCTACCCTTGCTTTTCTTCCTCTTTTTCCTCACTCTATCCCCAATTTCTATCACTCTCACCTTCACTTCCCTTTCCCTCTTACTCCTTCTTCCATACACACACACACACACACATATTCACACACACATACACTTTCGTTCCTATTTTTCTCTTCTCACTCTCTTACTCACTCTCATCTCTCTCTCTCTCTCACAGAAAGTATAGATGAGTTGACAAGTTCAACTCCCATGGAAAACAAGTCACTCTTTAGCGACTGCAAGTAACTGATACAGAAGGAAAAAAACTTGTTGGCACTTCTGTTTCCTCAGTTACAATCATTCAATTAATTGAGGACTTTGATTTGTTATAAGTTGCTGTTACAAAAGGATGAGGAACGCTTTTGCCTTTGGTTACTATGAAAGATGAAAACAGAAATGTTCAAGATGAAAACAGAAAGTCTAGTACAGTCCTTTGGCCCTCATTTGCATCGCAAGTAATCAACGCATACTTCCAGAGTATGATTAAAGGAGTACCTGTGGCTTTGCATTCCCCTCTTGATGAACATAAAAGACTTGGTGAATTGTTCTAATCTCTGATGCATTCCCACATCTTGCAGTGTGCATTTCTGAGGTTTTCCATTGATCATCCTTTCCCCCAGGTTAGCATTCAAGCGTACAAATAATGCACACCCCCGAATCTCTTTAACCCAGCACTTCAGTGGCAAAGGCTTTGTGTGTGACGGTCCAACGTCAGTTCACCGTGTCAGATTGCGTGCAGCTTCTTCCACTATTCCTATACCTCGTGGACTACAAGGCATTGAGTCCCTAGAAAGTTCCTCCAGCAGCAACTTTTATCTTGAGCAGCAACAGGACCAATCCGATAGTAGATTCCGATTCACCCCATGGCTTCATCGTTCAGACAATAATAGAGTCGTGCCTCCGAGCAGGTCAATGGAGACGATCTCTTCCTCCCTTCCTATTCAGCTGACTCCAATGACCTCCAATCAAGCGCAAAATAATTCCCCCATCCTTCTGAGCTTCCAGCCTCCTCTCCTTGTTCTCCCATGTGGAGTCAGAAAGCACGACCCTCCTCTGTCTGTCTCCTCCTTCCCTTCACGATGCCTGCACAAAAACAAAAACAACCAGAGAACTCCCCTCCAGTCGAAGAGAGAGAGATAGATATATGAGATTCGGCACCGCCCCCCCTTTGAGCTGGCGAAGAAGAATGGAGGGAGAGAGTCCTGACAGAAAAAAACCTCTTCCCCTTTTCTATTTCTTCAATCAGAACAACGGGGAAGAAAAAAACAAAACCCCCTTTTTGTTGGGTTGCCCCTTGCAGATAAGGACGGACATGCCCCCCCCCCTCTGTGGACTAACAGAGAACCTTGTTGATTGCCACGGAAACATGTCATAGCCGTCGAGAAACTTTTTCAATGACAAATGGCACTCTGCATCTTATACTTTCATAGTGGTAAAGAATGAGTACCATGAAATCGAATTCTGAAGCTGACATTTAACCATGTACAGTTCAAAGTGGCAGCCATTGAGCTTGATACCAAGGGGGACAAACTCGTTGAATTACTCTCTCTTGACAACCACTAAAACAAGGCCCATTTTAATCTCTCGACAAAGAAATATGGTGCATCATTCATTGAATCGGTTCATCGTTAGAAACAGTAGCATCTCCAAAAGACATTTTTGCAGGAGGTCTATTCCTGGAAACATCATCATGCTGAGGTATTTGATCTCCAAAATCAAAGATGAATTCAAGGGTTTGAACCCAAATGCATTGGTCCCAGTTTCATATAGTTCTTGAATCGCAGGCAATATGAAATTCATCACCCCTAAAGATGACAACAGTTTTTCAATTGCACCAACAAAACGTCTGCACATGCCTTGTCTATGATACTTATGTCTAGTGCTTATGAGTGGCATCTCAGCTATCCGTGCACCATGAACCCTTATAGAGGCAGCTGAAATTATCTCATTCTCCTATTCCAAAACTACTGTATAAAACCCAACATAATTCAACCGACTGAATTCTGACCGCCGATTGTATGCTGCATGAGTGATCATATCCATATTTGTCCGTGGATCACACATCGGGTTGAAACACTCTTTCAAGACAAGAAGAGCAACCGCAAGCTTGCTGTTAACATCAAGAGTTGATTGAAGATCCTCAACCTCTAGCTCCTCAGTACATTGCAGCAAAGTCCAATAGAAACCTCCGCCAAGTGGATGCGAGATTCCAATAAGACTTCTTAGGCTGGAGTAGATCTTCTTGCAAGAACGCCCACATGTATGATACATGCTTATAAGTGAGCTCCCCACAACAACTTCCACTCTACCATCTACAACAAGCACATGTGTATGCAACTGCTTGCTCTTAGCTGAATCCAAAACAGAAGCTGCTGCATGTCATGTCTATCAATGCATTTCCAACAGTAGTATCAAGTTTCCAATCCATTCTGATCATGACGTCTTCATGTAGTTGCAAATACCTCCCTTCAAACATTTGATCACTCTTCAAGTACCTGAAATCAAACATCTTCTTCTGCCAAATAGCAACACATTAGTGCATAAAAACCAATCATTTCTCGAGCTAACAATACTTGAGAATCCTTTTGGCAGCATCCATATGTGGTTTCCTTGGTGTGTGCATAAATTGACTTAGCACACTCACACTGTAACATATATCTACTCTTGTCAATGTGGCATAGTTGAGACTACCGACTAGACTTTGATATGATGTGATGTCCTCTATGAGTTCACCTTCATGTGAGCTCAATTTGTGATTGACCTCCATTGGAGTACGTGCAATCTTACAATCTTGCATCTTGAGTTTTTCCAGCATGTCCTTAATGTACTTTCTTTGAGTGAGAAACAAACCATGATCTTTGTAGACAACTTCCAAACCTAGGAAGTAGGTAAGTGAACCCAAATCACTTATCTTGAACTCTTCTCTCATCTGATCTTTGATCTTCTTCATACCATCTGCATCATTTCCTGTCAATATAATATCATCTACATATACACATAGGTAGATGATCTCAGAATTACTCTTTTTGATAAAGAGTGAAGGATCTGCCTTGCTTGGTTGAAAGCCTTTGTCCTGCAAGAATGAAACAAGCCTGAAATTCCAAGATCTTGGAGCTTGCTTGAGAGCATACAATGTTTTGTTAAGTTTACACACATAATTAGGATAAACTTGATTCTCAAAACCAGGTGGTTGTGCCATATATACCTCTTCTGTTATCCAAGCATTGAAGAATGCATTCTTTACATCTAGTTGAAGTATCTTCCAATTCTTGGAAGAGGCAATACTAAGCAAAACCCTAATAGTAGGCATCTTTGCCACAGGAGAGAAGGTCTCCTCATAATCAATTCCCTGAGTTTGTGCAAAGCCTTTTGCTACAAGCCTTGCCTTATACCTGTTAATGGAACCATCAAAATTCTTCTTGAGTTTATAGACCCATCTTAAGCCTATTACCTTCATGGATGAAGTCTTGGGCACCAAATCCCAAGTGTTGTTTTCCTCAAGTGCTTCAATCTCTTCCTTCATTGCATGCTTCCATTCTGATTTTGCTTTGGCCTCTTCAAAGGATGATGGCTCCTCTTGGTTTATGTCCTGTGCTATGTAGATAGAATGTTTAGTTACTAATGAGGTGTCAAACCCGTACCTTTCTGGTTTTTTCTTTTCCCTCATAGATCTTCTTAGGCCATGATGTGATGATTCTGCCTCATGTCCAAGTTCCTGCAATTTTGCTTTACCTTTAGACTTCCATGCTTTGATATTTTCCATCTGAGATTCTTCATCATCCTCTGAGGTGTCTTGTTCTTCAATCTTTGGTTGTTATCTACCAAGCTTTGGAAAATCTTCTTCAAGATCATATGGTAAATTGACCTTCCTGCACGAATCTTCATACCATGAATTGTTTTCATCAAAAACTACATCTCTGCTTACCAAGAATCCTTCCAACTTATCTGTTTTGATCTATCTTTTTGAGAGTGATCTTCCAAGGTACATAGGGTGTCTAATACATCCATTGGCAAGCTAAAAGGGCCCACCACATACTCCTGGAGTTCATTTGGCTGGTGTAGATCAAGGATTTTGCAACACCTCTTCATCTTCAAGCACATACCTATCCATCTCTTCACAACTTTTATGTAAGAAAATGATTTCACTATGATATATTAACATAAAACTATGTTGAGTAAAATTAATATAAAATTATGTTCATTACAATTAATGTCAAATTATTATGTTGAGTAAAATGGACATGTATCCATGATTTTTGTAGCCATCATATATAATTGATAGAAAATGAGCACTATTTTAAACAATTTTATTATGTTTTATTAGTTTAGATTTGATATTACAAAAAGTTAAGTGTAAAGTCACTTTCTCCTAACAAATTCGCATGTTGAAATAATTTTTCTAATGTTAACCTGAAAGTCATATAATCATCTAAAACAAGTCTTGTGGATTAGGAAAATCACTTTTAAAACTTATACACTATAGGATCCTTTTATATGATATTGATGCATAAAGACACTAAAAGGGCTACTTTTTCAATTCAAAAATCATCATATGATATCATAAAAATATGCTACATGTCTTTGAACCAATAATTTTTGTACCTATCTCACATACCACTATCAGTCTCAATATCTCATTGAATAATCATATTCCATTTTGTCAAGAATAAAAATTCATCCTAAAAAATAGCTTTACTCAATGATATATGAAATATAATATAAATAAAAATAGTTCTATAAACATTATAAACTATTTTATATAGGAAAAGCTAGCATATAACTTTAATCATGTAGCCTATGCAATATTTGCACATCAAATGACCCTTTTTAGCATTAAAAAATAGTATTATTGTTTAACTTCAGAAAGAACATAGAAATTTGATTCCTACGGTTGTCAAAAAAATATTTCTAGCTTTAAGATTATCAAATAGTATGTTGCTAATAAAAAATGGGTCATATTCATACCATCACTTTGCAAAATAATTCATAGATGATAACACAGTCACGACATATATGTGATTAATTCTATGCCATAAACCTAGTTAAAGTCATTACAAATCTCTGATTATGGATAGAAAAAAAATTACATATATAGAATAAGAGCTTTTATGCCAATACCAAGATTAACATCATAAAATTAGTGAATAAATCTTACTATTTCTATCCTCTAATGAAAACTATATTTTTCTAGAAATATTCAACCCTTATGCTAACATGTTCCATAGTTACATTCATAAATGGTTCCTTTTAGTAATCTAGAAAATTCATCAAATATTGTCTCTTTTTCAAAACACTAAAGTATCCAGGGACACTAAAGTGTCCAAGGACGCAATCCAAGTACAACACTAGTGTTACGGCTATGGATTCTACACAATTTGTGTTAACCATGATGTTGGCCACCCATAACCTTAATCTTGAGGATTCATGTCAATTTTCAATGTGGACATAGATATCAATAGGACTCTTATGCTTCATCGTGATTCATTAGAGGAAATACAACAATACATTTACAAAACATGTATTGAAGTATGCCGTGAGTATTCCTAACATAGGAGGCTTTTGGGTGTCCATTGGGTATTTTAAGTTCATATTCCAAAAGGATAACTACTTCTGTCAAAGATTCAAGAGGTTCTCTACCTTCATCTTATTTTTGTGAGATCATGAAGAAAAAATGATGTACATCTCTGATAGCCCCATTGGGCAAAAACTCTTATAATTCAAGATGTGTTTTGGTTGGTTTCTGTTAGATGGAAGTGCAAAAGATAAAGCAACCAAAGATGAAAAATAAATGAAATCAACATATGTGGCATTTAGAGAGGCTAGTGATGATGTTAAAGAGAAGGAATATTTTCTAACATAGGAAATTAAAGCCTCCATGCCATTAGTGCTAATGTGAAATGACAAATCCCATGAAGAAGATGGTTATAGGGAAGGCCAAGATGTCATAGAGAAGTTGCCTGAGACGGATGTGATATTGCTCAATCTAGTCATCATCAACAAGCTTGAGTTTTTGTTTTTGGATAATGTTTTTTAAGCACTTCGAATTAGTGAAGAGGAAGCTCTTTCAACTATAGACAAAATGAATTTCAAAGAAAATAGAATATGCATGGATGAAGAAGATGAGATGATATGAAATATTTTAGAGTTCATATCCTTTCACAGACAAAAAGACTCGACAAATGTATTTGTAGAAGCACTATAAACATTTAAATGGGAAGAGGAACATCAAGATTTTTAGGAGAGTGCCTTTGAGAAGGCAAAATTATATGATTTCAAATATCAATACGTCAAATGCCAAGGGATCATAAAAATTAGTAAGGAAGAAATAGCAAAATTGGATGATGCAACCACTGTAAGCATCTACACATTGATTCAATGTTGTGTTTTATGTAATTGGAGTTTAATTGATTTTAATTTTATTGCAGTCAATGATTCAAATTGACCACTTTGCAGGAAGGAAGGGTGTTGTACGTGCAAAAAGCTTGAGGAGGGACTCATCCATGTGGAACTACATGAAGAGTTTCAATTATGAAATAATAAGAATTGTGCACATGGAGTATATAGCAGAGGTAGAGTTCCAAATGATGAAGTATAAAGCACTATCCAAAAGCCTCTATGAAGTTCCCATATCCGCAAATGCAAACAAGAGTACATTTTTAAATTAATGAGTTGTAATTATGAGTTTCTCTGAGAAGTACGAGGCCAAATTTTGGATAGGTGTTCCCAAGCATCAGCATGAGGTGTAGATGAGCTGGCCATACTAGCCCAAAATTTAGAAAACTATTTAGTTAGCATTGAACCCAAAAAGGCTTTCATCAAATCTTTGGATTCATTGCAATAAATTTTTTGTGATGAACTTATTAATACAAGGACCTCTCCCCACAAATTTGAGTTAATATTGTCTATGTCTTTTGGATGCAAACTGTTCCATAATTATTGAGGTGTGTCCATGAAACATGAAATATCAAAACGTATGAGAAGGATGATGAAATGGTTTTGGGACATGAAATCAAAGCTAATTATATTGCATAATTGTTGAGATTTTTGACATGTTTTTGAATACAATAATGTTCTATATGACTTGAAGATGCAAAAAAAAACCTTGTTCACCATGGTGCAACTTTTGGTAGTTTGAGCAGGTCAAATCGCTAAAGGTAGTGATATAGTGAATAAGGATTTTTTTTTTAAAGTTTCATATTGGTGAAGACTATAAAATCAATGAAGAATACCTCTTGGTTTGATAGAAAAATGGGATTGAATATCAATATTTCAAAAAGGTATCTTCCTCTTTGAATGTGCAGCATTTGCAGATTTTTGCTTACTACTTGAAGAGCTCCATTTTCCTTTGCCCTTCTGACTAGCTAGGAAAGCTTGATCTGCAACATGCATAATGGACCTGTTATGCCTAGAGTGATCTTCCTGCAATAGAACAGAGACTAACTCCTTAAATGACAAGGCATTTGGATTGCCTTTCATCATTAACCGAAGAGTAGAAGCAAAAATCTGATATGAATCAGGAAGACCATTCAAAACAGTCTGCACAAGTGAGCTATCTGGTATAACCTCATCAACAGAAATCAACTGTTCCTTCAAGTCTTTGATCTTTGTTAGAAAATTTTCCATAGAATCACCTTCATTCATGTGCTCACTCTCCAACTGTTTTCAGAGGTAAGCAACACAAGGCTCATTCCTAGCTTGGTACAATGTGGTAAGTGATGAGGGATGATTCTAACACCCCAATGCAAAAATGGAAGATGGCTGCCCTCCACTAGGTCCACAAGTAGTGATATATGCTCACTGTTTTGAACTTTTCTTTGCAGCAGTACAAAGACTTAAAATGAAATTTTGCAGACTTGTAGTAGACTATAAGAGTACCTAACAAGATTTAAATCATCCCAAATGGATATTCCACCTAGGAGAACCACCCTCTGAAAAATAGGCTACCTGTTTGCAACACTCCCTACCTATGTGCAGAGATATACCTTCACAAAGTTGGCAATTTCTCACAACTCACTCAGCAAAGTAACTTGAAACTTTGGCAAAGTTCAGGGCACAATATGAGAGACCAAATGAAGCTTGAAATCAATGAAAATGAGTAGAATGAGAGAGCAAACAATGCTCTACAATATGGTACAATCAGATTTGGAAAAGCCCAACTACACCTCTAGATAGAGTGGAGCAAAATCATGAGAAAATGAGGTAAGCAAGCAAGGGGGCTGCTTGCTGGAGTTTATGACTTCGCTAAACTAATTGGGAGACTCGTGGAATGCTTAAATCTCAAGAAACAAAGGCGGTATGATGCTTATATAGACTTTTACTTTTCCTACAATCTAGCTAACCACCCACCAATCAGTTTAGGTGCACTTTTTGGTGGCTGATTTGATGAGATTTGAATTTGATTGAGTTTGGTGGAGCCTCTAACTTTATTCCACGACTTTGGGTCCTCCTTTTTTATTGGTCCAATTGCAAAACTCGTGGTTGAGCCTTTTTGCATGATTGGGACTTGATTTTCAACACTCCCCCTCAAGTCTCAATGCTTAGGTCCTTCATTCCAATGCATGCCTTGAAGTGTTGTAGCTTTACTCCATCCAATGCTTTGGTAAACATATGCATATTGGTCCTTTGTATTGACATGCTCCACCTTGACATCCTTTGACATGATCTTCTCTTGAATAAAGTGGTAATACACTTCTATATGCTTCAACCTTGCATGGAACACCGGATTTTGAGCCAAGCATATGCTACTTATGTTGTCATAAAAAATAGGTACTTGCTTAACCTACAAACCAAGATCAACAAACAACTTCTTGAGCCACATAAGCTCATGTGAGACTTGTGCTAAGCCTCTATACTCAGCTTTGGTCAATGAAAAAGCCACGGTTGGTTGTTTCTTTGACATCCATGAGATGGTATTCTTCCCTAGCATGATAAGATATCCACTAGTGCTCCTCTTGTCATCTTTGGAACCTTCCCAATCAGCATCACAATAAGCTTGTACATTTAATCCATCATCAAGTGGATAATATAGACCTTCATTCACTGATCCTTTGAGGTACCTAAGTACCCTTTTGGCTGCAACAAGATGAGTTGGTGCTTGCAAAAATTGAGATAACACTCCAACTACATGTGCGATATCAGGTCTTGTCATAGTAGCATACAAGAGAGAACCAATTACTGAGCACTTAGTTTAACATTTACTTCTTCTTAGTTTAACATTTACTTCTTCACCTTCATGAGCACTTAGTTTAACATTTACTTCTAATGCATTTGAAATGGGTTTGCAATCACACAAGCCAAACTTCTCCAAAAGATCAAGAATGTATTTCCTTTGCATCAAGTATATACCTTCCTCTTTATATAGTACTTCAATCCCAAGGAAGTACCTTAAAATCCCTAAATCTGATATTTTAAATTCACATCCAAGATTCCTCTTTATGTCCTTGATGTTGGCTTCATCATCCCCTGTAATGATCAAATCATCAACATATATACAAACAAAAACAATTTTTCTACCTTCCTTCTTCACAAAGAGTGATGGGTCTGCATGACTCTGATTGTATCCACATTTTACTAAGTAGTCCACAAGTCTTTGGTTCCAAGCTCTTGGGGCTTGCTTGAGACCATAAAGAGCCTTCTTTAGCCTGCATACATGATGTGGAAACCTCTCATCTTCAAAGCCTTGGGGTTGGTCCATGAAGACTACCTCTTCAAGCTCTCCATTTAGGAAAGCATTCTTCACATCCAACTGGTACATCTTCCAACCTTTTGAGGCTGAAATTGCAATCAAACTTCTAATGGTGGACATCTTAGCTATCGGGCTGAATGTTTCCTCAAAGTCTATGCCATAGGTTTGAGCAAAACCTTTGGCAACCAGCCTTGCTTTATACCTAGAGATGCTCCCATCTGCATGCCTCTTTACCTTGTACACCCATTTGTTGCCAATGACTTTCATGTCCTTTGTTCTTGGAACCAATGACCAAGTATCATTTTCTTCAAGTGCTTTGACTTCCTCCTCCATGGCTTCAATCCATTTCCTATGCTTATTTTCTTCTTCAAAAAAGTTAGGTTCTTCACAAGCTATAACTTGACTCATGTAGGCATAGTGTCTTGCAATGAATGAATCATAAGTTAACCGTTGAACATGGTATTTAACCCTATTGGATGACCTTACCTCACCATTGGGTGGTAGGAATCTCCTCCTCCTTGGTTTAGATGCTTTAAATCCTGGAGTTTCTAATTTTTCCATATCTTCATCACTTGTAGATTCCATGTCTACCCATCGATGGTCTTCATCATTTGCCTTTTCCTTTCCTTTGCTACTTCCTTCACTTCAATAAGCTTCATTCCTTGTCCTTCCATGCCAAGCTGATGTAGTACTCTCCTTTGATGGTCTGCTTGAAGTGGTTGGACCACTCATCTCCATGCTTTGTTGTTGTTCTTTGAACTTCTTCTCGGCTTCATATGCATCGTCAACCTGTAACACATCTTTGCTACCATACCAAAGCAACAACTCATCAAATATTACATCCCTAGATAACTTAAGCTCTTTGGTGCAAGGGTTATAGCATTTAAAATCCTTTTGCTCTGAAGAATATCCAAGAAATATACACCTGAGGTTGGACACCTATTCATAATGTATATGGCTATATTTGTTGCATCAGCCCAATAAGAGTTAGGAACATTCATTTCATTTAACAAAGATCTAGCCACTTCTGCTATGTATCTATTCTTCCTTTTTGCCACCCCATTTTGTTGAGGTGTATACCTGCAAGTGAATTTCCTTTTGATGCCATGTTCATGTAGAAAATCTGAAAATTCATTTGAAAAATACTCTCCCCCTCCATCCGATCTGAGAGTCTTTATATACTTCCCTGTTTCCTTCTCCACTAGGTTTTTGAACCTCTTGAGGTGGTAAAACACTTCTGACTTTGACTTCATGCAATACATCCAAACAAACCTTGAATGATCATCTATAAATGATGCAAAATATCTATTACCTCCAGTGGATGGCTCCCTTGTAGGTCCCCATACATCTGTGTTTATGCGATTCGACACTTCATTGCTCACATGTGCTCCCTTCTTGAATGACAATCTGCTTTGTTTTCCTAATTGACAAGCATGGCACAAATGTTGCATATTCTGAGATGTAAGATTAGGTAGACCACTCACGAAGCCCTTCCTTTGCATGTCCTTCATCCTTTGTAAGTTTATGTGCCCAATTCTTTTATGCAATAAGTCGATTTCTGCAATATGTTTATTTTCAATTGACAAGTAGATAGTGTGAGGGATTGATGGCTTTACCTCCATGGTGAAGAGTCTTCCTTGCTTCTTTCCTTTTTCTATGAGCTTGTATTCCTGCATGGGGTCTTCAACAAAACATCATTGCTCATTGAACTTCACCTCATAACCTCTTTCAACCATTTGACATACCGAAACCAAGTTCTTTGTGATGGTTGGCACATGCAACACATCCTTCAACACCTTGGAGCTTTGAGATCCATTCGATGAAACATCTCCCACATGTGTAATCTTGTGCTCAGTGTCATCCCATGTATCGCGTCCTTGAGTGATGGGGGAATGTAAATTAAAGAAAACATCTTTATTGCAACTCATATGGTTGCTACAACCACTATCAATGTACCATGTAAAATCTGAATTGACTCTTTAAGTTGAACCATACATCATAAGCAAGTTCTCATTTTCTGAATTTGTTGAAGTACTAGCATAATTACCTTGGTTCTTTTTGTATCCTTGATTTCCTCCTCCTTTGGACCAACAATCTCTTGCATAATGGCCCGGTTTTCCATAATTGTAGCATTCTCCATTAGATGCTTCTCTTCCATGTGATCTTCCTCCTCTTCCTCTACTCCTTCCTCTTCCTCTTGATCCATAGCTTTGGTTGGAGCCTTCTTGGTTGCTTGAGTTTGAGCTTGACCTTCCTCTCCCTCTGCCTTGGGAGTTTTGTCCACCTCTTTTGCCTTTGCCTCTACCTGCATAGAAAACTTGGGCTTGGCTGCCCTTTGATTGTGAACCTCCTTGGTTCATCTCCTCTGTCACCATCAATGTGATTAATTGATCAAATTTTGGTAGGGAATCCCTCACATAAACTGATGTGGTGAATGCTTTTCACCTTTCATCCTCTCTCAATGCATTGAGAGTGTGTGCGAGAAGATCGTCATCTTCGATTGGGCTCCCAATTGAGCCTAAGGCATCTACAAGCTCCTTAACCTTGAAAATGTATCCATTTATGTTAGTAATTGGTGATTTCCTAAGATTATTCAGCTCATTCTTGAGTTGAATCTTCCTTGCCTTGGTTGATGAAGAGTACAATCTCTCCAAGGTCTCCCAAACCTTATTGGATGTGTCCAAGTCTTGTATATGCCCTATCATGCTATTGATTATGTGTTGGGATAGAATGAATATGACTCTCCTATCCCTTTCTATCCATTCATTAAGTGCCTTGACCTACCCTTGAAGTGGTGGATCATGTACATGAGGCATTGGCTCCGTGCTGCTCACTAATCCCCACAATCCTTTGCCCATAAGGTAGTTGCTAACTCTAAATTTCCATGGTTGATAATTGCCTTTCTCGAACTTCTCTATTTGTGCATTATACTCAGCCATACTGAGCTCTAAGATGCTCCTATAGCTTCTCCTCAAGTGTTTGTATGCTTTAGAAGGTGTGGATATTACCTTTTGATAGCTTCTCCCTTGCTAACCTTCAACTAGTTGAGGTCTCGATCGACGTAGCCCCCTTTTGATGTCTTCTTGCTTTGATGAGTCCTCCTTGTGCTTCCACGAGTTGTCTTGATCCCTTCAAGTCTTCAATATGATGCCACTGATGTCTCCAAGCCTCCAAAATGGCTCGGATACCAGTGATGGGGGATGATTCTAACACCCCAATGCAAAAATGGAAGATGGCTGCCCTCCATTAGGTCCACAATCAGTGATATATGCTCACTATTTTGAACTTTTCTCTGCACCAGTACAGAGACTTAAAATGAAATTTTGCAGACTTGTAATAGACTATAAGAGCTACCCAACAAGCTTTAAATCATCCCAAATGAATATTCCATGTGGGAGAACCACCCTCTGTAAAATAGGCTACATGTTTGCAACATCTCTACCTATGTGCAGAGATATACCTTCACAAAGTTGGCAATTTCTCATAACTCACTCATCCAAATAACTTGAAACTTTGGAAAAGTTTAGGGCACAATATGAGAGACCAAATGAAGCTTGAAATCAATGAAAATGAGTACAATGAGAGAGAAAAAAATGCTCTACAATCTAGTACAATCATATTTGGAAAAGCCTAACTACACCTCTAGATAGAGTGGAGCAAAATCATGAGAAATGAGGTAAGCAAGCAAGGGGGCTGCTTGCTGGAGTTTATCACTTCACTAAACTAAGTGGGAAACTCGTGGAATGCATACAACTCAAGAAACAAAGGTGGGATGATGCTTATATAGACTTTTAATTTTCCTACAATCTAGCTAACCACCCACCAATCAGTTTAGGTGCACTTTTTGGTGGCTGATTTGATGAGATTTGAATTTGATTGAGTTTGTTGGAGCTTCTAACTTTATTCCACAACTTTGGGTCCTCATTTTTTATTTTTCCACTTGCAAAACTCGTGGTTGAGCCTTTTTGCATGATTGAGACTTGATTTTCAACAGTAAATGTATCCCAAGCATCCTTAGCTGTTCTACAAGAGCGAATGTGAGGAATAATGGCATGTTTGACAAACAAAGCTATCAATGCATGTGCCTGGGCATCTCTGCCATCCCAACGAATTTGCTCTGTAGTAGGTGCAGCAGAAACCGCAACACGAATAGGAATATGTAGAATATCATCATCTTCGACACCTTCTACCTCAGCTTTTGTACCTCCAGTTGTAACAGTTGCAGGTGTGATAGGACATTTTTCAACACCTTGCACAATGTTCCACAATCCTTTTTCAACCAATACATGTCGCATCATATAAGCCCAAAATGGGTAGTTGGTACTATCCAAATTATCCTCAACAACCAACATACGGAATACATCACTGCTTTCAACCATGGCCGGTGACTAAAATACCTTGATGTAGAAAATTGACTATATCTTAAAAAGTTGAACAGAACTACCCAGATGAATTCCACTAGACCTGTACCAGACTTCGAGACACTTATACTGGCGAACAAAAACTGGTATATACCTTTGGCTCAAAAAGATGAAATAGCCTGCACAAGTGCTGTGATAGTGTGTTTGGAGGCCGAAACGAGCTCAGATCGCGATTTTGGCACCAATTAGCGAAGTTGTTTTGATCTCGAAAACACGCTGAGTATGCTCACCAAAATTCATGCGATTCTGAGACTACAACCGGAGGAGTGTCGATGGCGCTCTAGATGAAGCGACGACCAGCTCTGATACCAATTGTTGGAGATATACGTCTGTGGAAGCACACGAACAACACAAGGAAGGAGAAGAAGCTTGGAGCTCAACACACAATACTGAATGTATTACTAGAGAATGTACAAAGATAAGTAGCCCATTAGGGCAATAGGCGTATATAGAAGCTGGGGAAAAAAACCTCCTAAAGAGGGAAAAAAGTGCCCGACGGTCCTAGTGTGTTCACACATATCACTACCTAAATATATCAACACTCATAATGAACAAAATGTAGAGCCTTAAACAAGATACTTAAAACATGATTCACAAAAATTTCATAGAGACACTTTTATTATCTTATGCATACTCTACCTTTCTCTCATACAACATTTCTCTTAATTCTTTGATCTTCACATTCAATTTTCAACTAGTAAACATGATTTAGATAAAGTTTAGAGAGAGGATATAAAACTTGTTATCCCTAAATTTTGCTTACATGCATAAAATGGCCTAATTATTCATTCGAATCATTATCCCCACAATGTAATTCAAAAAGTTTAAAATGGATTGTTTTCACTATCGAAACGGCTATTACAACGAGCATAGTACCCATGGGAACCCCCTGTATCCCACAAAGAAGGGGTTAGGCTACCCAAAGGCAAACATTAGGAAGAACTACTTGAAACCATCTAGTTTAATATGATCCAAAGGCATTACACTAGCCTTAGGTCCACACATGTCCTTCCGTAGAGAGGGATGAACCCTCACCCCTGCCTCAAGAGATAGAATGTCTGTTGGAAGCATCCAGAGGCACAGACGACACGGAAGCATGTAACGACAAAGCAGGGAGCCAGTCGAATCGTTTTTCAAAGAATTATGTTTTCAAATACTTTCCAAAAACCTCCAACAGTGATTTTTATCACTATTGTAACATATGTAACATAGAAAACCCCATTTTGTAATCCATAGCTCCATTTTGTGCAAGCCGAGGAGTCCTCAAGCTTGAGGAGCTTAGGTAGAATGCGCGTACCAATTTTCGTTATTTTTAGATACCGTTTACCCTTCCAAATAGCATCTAGGACCTAATTTTTAACTATGCCGGTCACTAGATGTGAAACCGGTCAAAACTAGTCTAGAAACTATAAAAAGAGCTAGAGAGCTCATTTTTGAGGTTAGCTTGTTTGAGGTTAGAGTTCTTTTGAGCTTGTAATAGTGTTCTTGAGTAATAGAGCTAATTTCCCACCTTCCATTGTGTCTTGCTTGTCTCTTCGTAGTGTGTGTGCATGTGTGTGTGCATTTCTATGCTTCTCACCTTCACTCTCACTTCATCTCACATTCACGATCTTCATATCACTCCTATCTCTTCCGCGGATTGACATTAAGGAGGTGAAGCTTCTTAACGTGGTTCTCACCATTGTGCTAGAGCAACACCAAATTTGGCGCCGTTGCCGGGGATCGAGTCTAGGACGAATGTGTGATGGTAAGAGTATAGCAAGAAGTGGCGTTGGAAGGTAAAAAATTTCAGTTTTTGTTGTTGTTTTTACTTAGTTTTTAGTGTTTTTCACCTCCCCCACACTCCATCTTCATCACCGCATCATCATCTTCATTTCCAAAAAAATCAGAAAATTCACCATATCCACCCATTCTCCTCATTTCCCCTCATTTGTGCATGCGAGAGAGTGAGAGAGAGCTTTTGTGCTTGTGTGTACTTTTGTTTTCTTGAGTTTTCTTGCAGGTACAAAGCTCCAGTGCATCAGGAAGGCTGCAAAAAGGTAAAAACTTCAGTTTCTGTCAGAAATTTCCGTCTGTGTCAGACCATCGCGATGGTCTGCAAAGTTCGGAATTTGGAGAAGGCGACCACACCAGCGTGAAGAGCACACTTGCGCCTACAGGAATCCATAGCTGCATTCACAAAATTTGCATTTTGGTGGACCATCGCGACGGTCTCTGACCATCGCGATTGTGTCACACCATCGCGACGGCTTGGCCGGACCATCGCGACGGTCTCTGACCATCGCGATTGTGTCACGCCATCGCGATTGGTTCACGCCATCGCGCCGACGGTGCCACGTGGCAAGTTAGACCATCGCGACGGTGCACTTCAGACCATCGCGACGGTGCAATTTCACGCCATCGCGACGGTGCACTTTCAGACCATCATGACTGTGCAATTTCACGCCATCGCGACGGTGCACTTTCAGACCATCGCGATTGTGCACTTTCACGCCATCGCGACGGTCCCAGACCATCGCGGTCATCTCACACCATCGCGATTGTGCACCCCTATCGCAAATTTTAGGGTTTCATTTTTTGGCCAATTTTGGGGCTATTTTTGGGAAATTTTTGGGTGATTAGACTCATAGGAGACCCCTTAGCTCATATTTGGAGAAAAACCTGTTTGTCAGTTTTTACCCCCCCAGGGCCTGAACGGTCATAACTTTTTCATCCGAAGTCCGTTTTTTGAGCTTAATAGCTCGTTAGAAAGCTCTCTACGAGTACTACGTGACCTCCACTGTTTTTTTCTTAAAGGATACATCTATTTTTAGATAAGCTATTTTGAGGTTGACCTAGTTTGGGACTAGAAAGCCAGGGGGCAAACATTGAAAAGTTGAGCAAAAGGGAAGAGACTTAAAAGGTGTATATACTCAAGTGCTTGATCATCCAACTGTGAATTGGTCTAATATTGGATTTTTCCAGGTCTAGCAAGGGCAATCAAGGGCAACCAAGGCAAGGCAGTGAAGGGCATAAAGCTTGGGAAGCGCGACTTCTTGGGCATCAGAGCAACCAGAAAGGCTGACTCCAGGTTGGAAGATTACTCAACCCCCTCAGTCAATTCTTAGCTTAGGCTAAACGGTAGTGTTGTGGATTAACGACGATAGGAACGCCTCAAGTTCAAGACATTTAATTCTTTCAAGTCTAAGACTACAAGTAAAGGTGTGTGACACGAAAACCTAAAGGAAAGAACATAAGTCTGACGGAACGAGAACTCAAAATTATAACAGAAAGTCGAATTCGTGACGCATACATTAAGACAAGAATCTAAAGAAACCTAAAAAGAATCAAGACAGTAATAACAAAGAATCATTGACGATCTGAGCGTGTACTGAGTGTGCAAGGAGCAAAATTAATGAACCTTAGATCGGGCAAACATATAGGTAAGTCAGACCGACGAAGCCTTAGATCATCAGAGGCAAGTGTAAGAACTACTACACGATCGTGGGCTCAACAATTGAACACTAGTTATCCCTACGAGAGCTCAGATACCAGCGAATCAGAAATGGCATTTAGCACAGACAGACCAGAAGGAGGGTCGAATGTAGCCTATTTAGAAAAACTAGAAGGACCCTATAGAACGCAACTAGAGTTTCTCTGAACTAACCGATTAGGTGCTTGCATCTATGAGGATGGTTTGCGAAGGCAAGTGGTGCAAATGCACAACCCCGATCAACCCATTGGATTGGAACGACCAGTGGTGAAATTCGAGAGAGACGCGTACATAGACAAGGAAGGAACGATGTACATCTTAAGTACGCAGCCAAACAATACCAACGAGTTTGGCGTGATTCAACCAGAGACGGAAGCAAAACCTCAAGGAAAAGAACCATTAGAAGAGCCTAGAACACCTAGAGGGAAATCTGTACTGACACGAGTACTAATCCCGGAATGGATCCCTCAGGACAACAGAAGCATAGAGTTGTTTGTAAATAAAGAAACTGATGAAGCCTTTTGGAGATACAAGACCAAAATACTTAGTGAGGTAGGTATCATCACGATATACGAGTTCAAGGACCCGGATACACCTGGAAAGGTTGTATACCTGGATGAGACTTCAGAAAGAGTCTTTGTGGTGCCTGACCGCGCTAAAAACACATACACATGGAGAGGTGAATTGGTATTCCCTCCATCTAGGACGAACATGAATACAAGTCAACAAGGGGCAGGAACATCCTCAGCCCATGGAAATCAAAGAGAGGGAAATAAAGAGAGACCGGAAGTAAGCTTCACTCATCCCATAGGGAGAGATAGAACAACCACGGACACTAATAGAGCGGATAGACAAAGAGATCATGGAGTACTAGGTGGTAGAGATGATTTTCCTCTACCTAGACCACGCGAACACGCAAGAATATTGAGACCCACACAGTTAGTAAAATCAATGAAGAATTACTTTGATGGGACAGGAGATCCCTACGACCACGTCGCAGAATTCAAGCAAGTACTAAGAGCCGAACAAGTTGAAGACATGTTCATGCAATACAATGCATTTGGACTAACGTTAAAGAATACAGCTTTAACTTGGTTCCAACCTCTGCAACAAAGGCAATTTAGAGACATCCATCACTTTTTAGAGTTATTCATCACCGAATTCTCTAAAAGTGGGATTAGACATGACACGTCTTCGTTGATTCATAGCTTTAAACAGACTCCTCAGGAAACAGTTAGACTGGCAGGACGTAGGTTTAGACAATATGTTGAACGATGTCCAATGCAAGAGCTACCCTCACAAGCTAAGCAAGTGTCATTGTTTCTAGATGGCTTGTTGAGCTCTAAACTACGCTCCTACGTGTACCTAAAAGAACCCAGAACGCTAGAGCAATGTGTAAGAATTTGTATAGACATTGAGGACAACTTAGGAGACGAGTTGGAACTCTCAAAGGTCTATAAGGACTCAGACTATTCATCTCTAGCATCCACAAAATTGTCTAGCTCAATAGAAGACCTAGCAGAAAAAGTGGCCCAGAAATTAGGAGTTTCTAGTAAACCTAGGGTGCTAACAAACAAGCATTGTTACACCTGTGGTGGTGATCATATGGCAAATGTGTGTCCCAATGCACCACAACCTCAAGCCAACCCTAGTGGCCAATACTGTACAATTAAGAGAAGATACACAAATCATACGGCTCAGGACTGCCCGTACAACAAACAGACCGTGAGACAGAACTACTCGCAAGCATACCCGCAGCCAGGTAGGTATCAAGGCCAATACAATGCTCAGCCTTATTACTATAGGCCTCCTCAGAATTACCCATACCAGGCTCAACAGAGACCTCAACCTGTCTTAGCTCAGCAGCCACCCCCACCAGCGAATGTCATCTCAGTCAAATACGCTTCTGCAGAAGAGAACCTAAGTAGGGCCTTAGTGCCTTCTTCACCTTTGATCACAGAGAGTGACCCACACTCAAACAGTTTTGACTCTACGCATGTAGATAGTCCACCCGCATATTACACAGAGTCACCAGAACATGTGGAGACATATCATTATGATAGTCCACTAGTGGAACCTAGTTGGGAGCCTGACTATGCTAATGTGATGTACACAAACCCAAATCCACGGCCCCAATTGAGACAACAAAGACCACAGGGCCCTAGAGGACCATGCTTTAGGTGCCAAGGAGATCATTTCATAAAGGACTGTCCACATCCCCCGATAGCAGGACAATCACAGTACTATAACATCCAAGGCTTTTGTGCTGATTGTGGCAAAGAGCACATAATCAAAGATTGTCCTAAAAATCCAGTTAACGCTTCGAATGTGACACCGATCAACGTGATAGGTATTGTAAATAACGCAGATGGATCCAACCCTACATACGTGCCTATCCAAGCTATAACAAGAGCCCAGGCACTCTTACAAAACCAAAAGCTTAATCAGGAGAAAGTAGTCGGAAGTAGTGAAGTTGCAGAATCTAGTAGTAAAAAGACGAAATCTTGGAAAGATTCTAGAGAAAGAATAAAGAGAAAGTGGAGTAAAAAGATAACGGAGTTGGAAGGAAGTTTGAAGGAATCTAGAGTAAAAATCCAAGAATTGACTTCACAGGAATTGAATCAAGAGAATCTAGCTCAAAAATCAGGATCGGTTTTAGTGGAACCCATACCAGAAAATCTAGACATGATGTTTCGTGCATATCAGGCTAGATTAAAAGAGGGACCTTAAGTAGCTGAAATGAGCAAAAACTACCCTCGGGCTGATCTAGAAATTGAGAGAACTAAACTTTGCATGAAGATGGTAGAACTAGCACAAGCTTTGTTCGAAGCCTCTAGATATCTTAATTGGAATAACATGGCAAAACCGGAATTACACTTTCAAGGACTAATGGAGAGGCTAGAATACTTGATAGAGAGCAAAGAGAAAAAGGATCAGCCTAGGAACCCTATTGTCCCAGAGACACAGGAAAGGAATGCACCATCCCTGTCTCAAGCACCCAACTCAGAAAGTCAAGACAATGTGTCTTCCATACATAGGTACTCACATGAATTTTTGAGAGAGATCCAAGAAGAGAAATGGAGAAAGGAACAAGGAACCCATCCTCCTATTCAAGAAATAGATGACTTGCAGGAACAATTTCCCCAAGACATTCCCTCTATTTACGATGAGGCAAAGGAGGAACAACTAAGCGAACACACAGGCTTTGAATCTAATTCTTTATAAGAATTACCTCAGTTCACGGGACCTTGGGAAGCAAAGTCTATTAGTATGAGAGCACCCACAATAATAGTGAGAAATGAAGAATCAGTAATCCCTAGAAACACGGAAGTGATCAAGAATACTAAAGTACAATGTAATCTCACTCTAGAGGAGTTGCTGAAGATAAAACCAGAATTGTGGAAACATGTAGCAAATCAATTCCCCGAGCTTGCTACTAATCCCTCACAAATAGGATCACAAAATAAGGTACCAGAGATACCCGTAGAAAAGATTGGAGATGTAAGCGAAGGAGAGGAAGGTAACACTTATCTTCCGATAACCCATCAGGGCTACACCACAAAAGCCATCTTAGATTCAAGAGCCGGAGTAGCCATAGCTACCACCGCTTTATGGAAACGTTGGGGTAAGCCAGCATTAAGGCCTACCAGGATGAAGCTACAAATGGCTGATGGACACATAGAAAAACCATTAGGCTTACTAGAAGGAATATCTCTTACCACTTGTGGTGTGGAGTTTGAGCATACCTTTGCCATTTGTGACTTTGCAAAAAATCATGCTTATGAGATGATATTGGGACGACCATTCATGCGTCAGTTGCAAATTGTACAAGATTGGGGAACTAATTCTTTGTACATGCAACATTTAGGAGTGACTACCAAAGTCAATCTTAAAGACTATTCACATCGAGATATACCCCCAATACAATGGAATACCATCCATAAGACACCAGTAGAGACGGAATCCGTGCACTCATTAGAATCAGATCCTTCTTGGTTGCATGAGGATACTCATTTATGGATGTGTAAAGTAGCAAAACAAGAGGAAGAAAGGTTAGAAGCCAGAACCTTAGGTGCAGAACAACATCCACGAACCCTTCAGGATCCAGCCTATGCGCCTGTAGTATTCCCTGACGAAGAGTTTGAACCCCATGGTTGGGCAGAAATCCTAGCAACCATGGATGTAGCCATCAATGAAGAACAATGGACACCCCATTGTGACGAGGATGGCTATGACATTTCAGTTTTCACGATAGAGCCAATCATGGGCGATGCAATTTTAGAAGAGTGTGAACCTAACACTGATGCATTTGAGGATGCGAGCGATTTCGATTTAGAATCAATTATCATGGACCCACCCTTTGCATCAGAGGAAGAATATTTTTTCGAGGTAGAGACTCACACTCAGAGACACGAGGAAATTACGAATGAGGTGAGGTTAGCCACTCAAGTGACTACTAAGAGTGAAGGCAAGAAAAGAAAGAAGAAAGAAAACATGTCAGAAAAAGAAGAATCTTTGTTTGAAGTACCCGAGAACTTCAAGAAATATGAAATCGAAGATAGAAGAATCATGGTACGAATGCCTAATAGAAGAGCGAATGACGGACAAGTATATGATAACCGAGAGAAAACTAAGAAAATAATAGTTGCTATCGAAGGAGAAGAAGAAAAATGTACATACATAGGGCATGATTTGACGAAGGAAGAAGAAGAAGAGCTAGTTGCCCTATTGCGCGAATATAGAGATGTTTTTGCTTGGAGTTACAAAGATTTGAAAGGAGTAGATCCAGATATATGTTCTCATAGAATCCCTATGACTCCAGATGCAAAACCGACAAAACAGAAACCGTACACGTATAATGATAACTACGCTGCGAAGATTAAAGAGGAGATAGATCGCTTGATAGAAGCAGGATTCATTTACGAAATTGAGCATACCGAATGGGTATCCCCCATTGTGGTTGTGCCCAAGAAGAATGGAAAATTGCGTGTGTGTATTAACCTTAAAAAAGTTAATGCCGCAACGATTAGAGATAGTTATCCTCTTCCTATCACGGAACATTATTGGAAAGAGTTGCGGGCAAGGAAGTTTACAGCTTTCTTGATGGATTTTCAGGCTATAATCAAGTAGCCATTGCTCCAGAAGATCAACACAAGATGGCATTTGCCACTGAATGGGGCATATTTGCATTTCGTGTAATGCCATTTGGCTTAACAAATGCACCCGCCACTTTCCAGCGACTCATGTGTCATGTTTTTAAGGAATTCCTACGCAAGAGTTTGGAAGTTTATGTCGATGACTTATGTGCACATTCAAATGTAAGACAGACACATATCCCAGAGTTAAGACAAATATTTGACAAATGTCGAGAATATCAGGTTTGTTTGAACCCAGAAAAGTGCGTTTTCATGGTCAGACAAGGTAAAATTCTAGGACACATTGTGTCAAAAAATGGAATCTCTACGGATGAAGAAAAGGTGAAGGTAATTGCAGATTTACCTAGACCAACTAATGTGAAAGAGGTACAGGCATTTATGGGCCATTGCGGTTATTATAGGAGATTCATACACATGTATGCAATCATAGCCAAGCCTTTGTACTCTCTTTTAACCAACTTTGAATGGACAGATGAATGTGAAAATTCATTCAATGAACTTAAACGACGCTTGTGCTCAGCACCTATATTGACTACCCTAGATTGGAGTAAGCCATTCCATGTACATGTGGATGCATCCAATTATGCCATAGGATGTGTGTTAGCACAACCCACGAATGAAGGTAACATAGATCTCCCCATAGCTTACGCTAGTAGACAATTGAACGCAGCAGAAAGAAATTACACCACGACGGAACGAGAAGGATTAGGGATGATCTACGCAGTAAAGAAGTTTAGGCACTATTTGTTGGCCAATAAGTTCAAGTTCTTTACAGATCATCAAGCACTATTGTATTTAGTCAACAAGCCATGTAACACAGGATGACTAATACGATGGTTTCTATTACTCATGGAATATGATTTTGAAGTCGTAGTCAGGAAAGGAAAGACACATCTTAGAGCTGACCACCTTTCAAGATTAACCTTAGGAGAAGCTCCTCAAGGAGTAGCGGATGATCTACCAGATGCATACTTGTTTAATCTTGAGATAGCACCAGAATGGGCTAAGCCTATAGTCCCTATTCTCACGTACGGACCCAAGAATCCTAGGATAAAGATCAAAGAGGGAGAGATTACCAAGTCTCAGAGATACCAAATAATGGCAGGAAGCATATATAAACAGGATAATCAAAAGATTCTTGCTTGTTGTGTAGATGAATCAGAACATGCGAATTGGTTGCAATTAGCACACATAGGTGCATTAAAGCAACATCATTCAAAACATCGAACATTACAGACTCTGCATAGATTAGGAGTATACTGGCCTTCAATGGAAGTAGATGTCTACAATTTGTGTAAGGAATGCCATGTTTGTTATGAAAGACCACCAGTAGAGCATGCTACATTATATCACGTGTCTCTCACACCAGACTGGAGTGAACAATTAGTGACATACTTGAGGACGAACACATTCCCTCAAGGAATGACCTTAGCTCAACAACGCAGTCTAGAGCAGGAAGCTCACGACTATTCACTTATTGGCGACAACCTATACAAAAGAGGACGAGATGGATATCTAAGACAATGTGTTCATGAGAGCAATTATCTGAGCATACTAGAGACTGCACACCAAGGTGTGGCAGGAGGTCATTTTGGACCCGATAGGATAATCAAAGCCATCCTCTTTGCAGGATTATGGTGGCCCACTCTTCACATGGATGCTCATACCTATGTAAAGAGATGTGATGTGTGCCAAAGAACTCAGTTTCCTACTCGCAGAGACGAAATGCCATTGAAACCCATGATGGGCGGACATGCATTTTCTAAGTGGGGTATAGACTTTGTAGGACCCATTAACCCCCCTGCAAAAGGTACACATGCGGAATACATTATTGTTGCCACAGATTATCTTACCAAATGGGTAGAGGCAAAAGACACGACAAAGAATGATGCACACACAACTGCAAAATTCTTATTTGAGAATGTCTTTACAAGATATGGATTGCCTATAGAGTTAGTGAGCGATCAAGGCACTCACTTTCTAAACCAAGTCATTGAATATTTGTTACAGGATTTTATGGTGATTCACAAGAAATCCGCACCATATCATCCTCAGGCCAATGGTCAGGCTGAAAGCACTAATAAGATCCTTTGTAACGTACTGACGAAACTCGTGAACAACAAACGTTTAGATTGGGACAAACAGTTACACCACGCTGTTTGGGCATATCGAGTGGCCTACAAGACCGTACTCAATGCAACTCCCTTTCAGATGGTTTTTGGTCAGAATGCTGTGCTTCCTTTGGACTTCTTGATACGGACCCTTAAGGTTGCACAAGAACATCAGTGGACCGGCCATGAATTATCAGCGAGAATAATGGACTTGGAACGATTAGGAGAAACCAGGCTAAAGGCAGCAGCAGGAATATATGCAGCGAAGAAGCGACAGAAAGCATATTTTGATGCACATGTGAAAGATAAAGGCTTAAAAGAAGGAGATTTAGTTCTAGTATATACGCTGAAGCAACACGCACGTAAGTTAGAAAAGCGAGGTTATGGACCTATGATCATTAACATACTCTCAACAAGTGGAGCAGTACAATTAGCCACTTTAGAAGGAGATATAATGCCTAATTACATTAGTGGTTGTAGAGTCAGGCTATATCAGGAACCTCTTACTGAGGATATGCTTAGACGACTCACGTTGGCAAAGAAGCGTAAGGAGGAAGAAAATAGAATACGAGCGGAAGCTCAGGCAGAAGCAATAGAATGCATCAAACGCATGAAGTTAAGAAGACAAGGACTAGGGAGAGAACATTATAACCATCTGGAAACTACACCCAGATACCCCATGGCCATGTGTCAAGTAAAGTCAACCACTCATCCTAGTATAGTGGACATGAGACCATTCATTACAGTCAGGCTAGAGCACGGCAACCCTTGCCAAGAGCTCAGGGCTTTAATTGACTCAGGTGCTGCGACTAGTGCGATTAGATGGTCCCACTATAAGGATTCAAGAATAGAAATGCGGCCAATTGAGGCATACCTCATAGGCCTAGGAGGCATGGAAACCCCTTGCATGGGTGAGGTGGACCTTCCTATCCTCATTAAGGAAGTGACCATGACAGCAAAGCTACTAGTGTGCCATGATGACGACCTGATAGAACCCCTAATCCTTGGCCAAGATTGGCTATATGATCACTCAGTGGACCTAAATCTTAGACAAGGCTCCTTATAGATTGGAACCTTAGAACAGAAGCGAGTGATACCGCTTGACTTCCCTAACGGCATTCCGATTGAGGTTTGTAACCCTAGACCCTATGAAACGCATGCGCCGGAAGACCGGAAGATCTTGGGTCAGACCAGTCACGTTAGGTCTACACCAACCCACTCGGGCTTGGCTATGGACAGTTGTCAATCAGAAGGACGACAGGAGATCTTCCCTGGGGCTTCCTGCAAACTAGAAGGGGCAGCTACCCAACCGCTAGGGCAGATGAACACAATCAGCGGTCAGGTGGGTTGCATCAGCGGCCAAATGAGCACAACACCCTGCGGTGCTCATCCTTCCAAACTTGCTGCGGACTGGCCTAGATTAAAGATAAATAACGAATCACTTCCTAATGGGCAGGTCACGCAAGTGTTGGATCTCCCTTCTTTTCCAAAGCAGAGTGTCCAAAGGACCTCTCAAACCCAACCACGAAGGAGTCAACCACAACAGAGGAACCCAGACCGACGACAACACCAGACAAGGCAAGGAAAACAGCAGTATCAGCATCACAGAACAAGTGGCACGAAACAAATATGGGTGCCAAAAGGACAACAACCACAGGCTATTGGCAACACTGCAGACAAGAACAGGACAAAGTTTCAAAAGAAGCAGAGTCAGTATCCAAAGTCCCCTCGATCTTCTTCTACAAGTACCAATACTCGGCAGATTTGGATCGCCAAGAAGTATCTTGTCAATCGACCCACACCCATGCAGATTTGGGTACCCAAACAATGTATTATAGCCCAACCCTCTAGCCATGTAACATATACCCCTCAGAAATATTTTCATCCTTCAATACCACCAAACCCGATACCGCTTTTTGTCCCTCAGCAGAAACACACCACCCACCCCAAGACTCTTAGGAAATGGATACCGAAATGTATCCAGACGTCTTCTTGTACCCCCTTATCTAACAATTTCCCCACCCCGTTTAAACTCCACCCTTGTAATAATTCACCCTCAACCAAACCTTGTATAAATTCATACACCAAAACCCCACATCATGCATAATAGACGCTCATCAAGAAATGTATGCATAATATGAACCATATAGGTGTCTAGAGACTTGCATTAGCTCTGCAAAAAGATCATTGCATCAATCACTTCACGACACTCGGCTACACGGGTTACACATCGGTCATGGAAAGGGATTGCGGTCTCACCAAGCTTACACACTAGCTATCAAGAAGCTGTATAGAACTATGGAAAAATTTTGGGCACGCAAAAAGCTGACAGAGGAAGAGAGTCAAACAATAATAGAACAAGAACTTGTCACAGGCGGATTCGAAGACGCATACATCAAAGGATTCCGCGAGTTAGTCAAATCAGTAGGCTCCAACGAAGCACTCAGGTACTTGCAAAGAAAGCCACTACCACAGTTTGACCCCCGCAGAGTACGACTACTTTCAAAGCCCGGCGAATACATTCGTGTACCAAGCGGAGCACATTCTTCTGAACAAGCCAGGGAGGCACGCCTCGTCCCCGAAAGTTCGTTGGCGGTAGAAACCATCATTGTAGACTCCCCACCCCGCGCCACAACGGTACCTACCTCAGCAGTCACTGAAGTACCGACCACCCCAACCACTCTTCTCTCACCACCCGTCCATCCAGCCTCCCCTCTTCACCCTCCTTTCCCCATACCAACATCTTCATTCGCCGGTGGTGTTGCAGAAATTGTCTTTACGACCACTCACCCCACAATTCCCGTACCCATTAGCCCTAGTCTACCCCCTCCCACACCCACCTTTCTACCCAACCCATTCCTTCATCAATCTTTTCCATCTTTCCCCTCAACTCCAAGACCCCTTTTCCCATTCCCACCGCCATTAACCTTCTCCCGCGTCTCACCTCCCCGACCCACTGTAACCCCCCTTTCCCCTTTCCACCAAGCTGCTCCAGCCAGCCCCCCTGTAAATTACCCCTCAACCTTTGTAAATCCCGTATTTACACCAGCACGAGCACCCACGATCACACCCATATTCACTGTCACCGCACTAGACACGTCCACTGACATGGACATCTCAGCACCCACAACACCATCACTCACTTCACTCACGGCACAAACATTTTTAGGCACATCACAATTTTCAACAATCACTACATCATCCACCTTCCCATCCCCATTCCCCATTCTTGTTGCATCTTTACCAACTGCATCTTCATTTAGCACCCCATTAATACTCTCACCCACTGTAGATAATGCATTCCGACAGATGTTCATGTGTATGACGCAAGTAAGAGATGAGTTCACATCTCTTGGTGATAATTATCAGCAGCTGCAGAGGACAACCAATGACTTACAGTCGCAACTTAATTTATTGTCTATTGAGAATGCCTCTCTGAACACCCGCTGCCAGGAATTACGCGAGGCTTATCACAAATTGGAACTAGAAAGCGAAGAAAAGACCAAGGAAGCCACTGCTGACCTGGACAACTTATTAAGAGCCCAGACAGTCTGCAATGCAACGCTAACACGAAACATGGGCTTACTACGAAGACACCTAGCAGCCGCCAAGGAAGAAAACCAGCACTTACAGGATCAGAACCGAGAAAACTTAGAAGCAGCGCTCGACCACCCAGACCAACCACTCAGTCCTAGCAGGTTCAAAGCCATTCCCTCAGACTCGATGAGGATGCTGCTAGACGATCATGTAAGATTACTAGATGAATACGACCGCATGAACGAGGAGTTACAGAAACTCAAAGAAGATCACAAATTACTCCAGTTACGAGAACCGGCACACCAAGACATACCAGCACCTGTGGACCCCTCTCCTGACCTCCTAGAGGAACTCAACTCATTACGGGCCCAGGTATCGACCCTTGAATCAAGGATTGCAGTATATGAAGCGCCACCAAGGCCAGATTCACCACCTGAGCTTCCAACTGAGGAAGAAACGGTCACCATCCCGGTGGAGGAAACGTTTGAAGAAGCATACGAGCCACAACCCATCCCAGGCGGACGCGTCACGGCCGAAGGTCAGATGACGTACGAACTTCCGACCCCCGCGTGGATGAAGACTATTGAGGAACTTGGAACAACGCACTCAGCGAGAGTAGAAGCACAATTACATGCCACGGCGATGATAGAAGAAAAGATATTACAGTCTCCATTCTTTGCTCATTTGGCCCCGCGACGATACATATCTGGGCACGAGCTACAGTATAAACCGTATTTCATGTTAATGGCCGAATACCAGTTAGCCATTGAGAAAGAGACAGGTAAGAAACCATCGCATGCAACTCAATTCGAGGCGGATGATTTGCCACTAGATGCATATAAAGGAAGGATCTATCAACCAGAGTGGCGAAAAGATTTACTACAGCAGTATCCAGAGATGATGAGTACATGGGTAAAGGCACCTTTGCATTTGAAGTATAACCCGTGTTGGGGACCAGTACCACGACGCCGCTCGTGGACTGCCTTTGCTATTAAGGTACAAAACAATAAGCAGTGCCAAGACTGGTTGAATTACCCCTATTTTAAGCCACCCAGTGAGTTACCAACTGTTGGCTACATGATGGCTACAATTCGCCACTGGCTCCCTAGATTAAAGCATATGGATGATATAGCAGCGCATATGACTGTCAAAATCTTTGACATGATGCAAATGATTTTTAAAGTCTTCCGACGCGTCAAGGCACCACATGTCAACACCCCGGGCTTTGAGCATGGCAATTTTGACCTGGTATATGACATGAGTACAACGCCATCGCTACGTGTGTGTTATGCCTGGCACTACAGGATAAAGTACCTACCGGCGTGCTACAAGCAGACGTTCGAAGAGATGTTCACAACCGGCTTCTGGGAATACCATTCAGAGGTATTCATAAGCAGGCCTACACATTTATTACAATTATTTGCTTGTGAACGAATGGTCTATTCCACACACTATCAGCTCCCGCCACCGGAAGAACCGCAACCAATCGACTGGGAGAAACTCGAGGCAGATCTGGCCCGAGGCATTCGTATCTCCGAGCACACCCTCGCTCAAGACCTCCTACAGAACTATATCCGACAGACCTCACAACAAGGTTCTGTCAGGGACGACAGAAGCGAGAGGGAGGGGGGTGTTGGAAGCAGCCAAAGGCACAGACGACACGGAAGCATGTAACGACAAAGCAGGGAGCCATTTGAATCGTTTTTCAAAGAATTATGTTTTCAAATACTTTCCAAAAACCTCCAACAGTGATTTTTATCACTATTGTAACATATGTAACATAGAAAACCCCATTTTGTAATCCATAGCTCCATTTTGTGCAAGCCGAGGAGTCCTCGAGCTTGAGGAGCTTAGGTAGAATGCGCGTACCAATTTTCGTTATTTTTAGATACCGTTTACCCTTCCAAATAGCATATAGGACCTAATTTTTAACTATGCCGGTCACTAGATGTGAAACCGGTCAAAACTAGTCTAGAAACTATAAAAAGAGCTAGAGAGCTCATTTTTGAGGTTAGCTTGTTTGAGGTTAGAGTTCTTTTGAGCTTGTAATAGTGTTCTTGAGTAATAGAGCTAATTTCCCACCTTCCATTGTGTCTTGCTTGTCTCTTCGTAGTGTGTGTGCATGTGTGTGTGCATTTCTATGCTTCTCACCTTCACTCTCACTTCATCTCACATTCACGATCTTCATATCACTCCTATCTCTTCCGCGGATTGACATTAAGGAGGTGAAGCTTCTTAACGTGGTTCTCACCATTGTGCTAGAGCAACAATGTCCAACCACCCACAATAAGGAGCACGAACACCTTTAAAAAACTTTGTGTATTTATCCGTTGATGTCATTGATGACAAATTCTCCCTTTAGGAATATTATTGTTTTACCCATAAAATATTTAATCCTTTTTAAAGCGATGTGGAGATGGAGATTATCGTATTTTGATGTATGTTAGAATTCTTAGAAATATTTTCTTAAGTGAATTTGTGACTAATATGTTTAGCGAAGTTCGTCCAAGATATTGCTACAATACAAAACCTTGGAGTTTAGAAGATAGCATTAAAGATGATTTGCATTTTTTGAAACAAGATATGTTCATTAATGATATGGATAAAATCTCACGATGCCTTGTTTTTATTTGTAGGAGAGTGATACGCATGCACACTTTAGCTAGATCAAACTCAAGAGAGTTAAGATCATCTTTGTTCATAAGAGAATTTGCTAAGAAAGCTCTAATAATTTTAAGATATAGTCAATTTTCTACATCAAGGTTGTGGAATATTGTGCACGGTGTTGAAAAACATCCTACTACACTTTCAAATGGAGTGATTGAAGGCAATCAGGATGATGTTGAAGATGATGATCTTCAATTTCATGTTCATGTTCTGTTCTTCTTAGACCTGTTATGAAGAAACTTTGTTGGGATGGTAGAGATGCACAAGAACATGCATTGATAGCTTTGTCTGACAAACATGCCATTATCCCTCACATTTGCTCTTGTAAAATAACAAAAGATGCTTTAGATAGTCTTACAACATTACACTAGGTAAGACATAAGGATTGCATTGCTTACCTCTAAAAAAGATTGGAGAGTGATCATATGAATGAAAGATATTCAATAGACGAATTTTTGACAAAGATCAAAGATTTGAAAGAGGAGTTGACTTTTACTGATGAAATTTTGCCAAATAGTTCACTTGTGTGGAATCTTCTTAACGGTCTTCCACATCATATCATATTTTTGCGTCTACTCTTTGGTTGATGATGAAAGGCAATCCAAATGACTTGATCTTTGAGGATTTAGTCTCTATTTTGTTGCACAAAGGTGAGAACATGTTAATTATGTGTGTTGTAAATCAAACTTTCTTAGCCAGTGAGATGGGAAAAGGTAGATGAAACCTTGCTACTAGTAAGTTAAAATCTGCTAATGTTGCATAGTAAAAGAAGTAAGACAAAGATGACAAGAAAACAGAAGGACAAATACAATTTCGCAAGTATTCTAAGGCAAATGATCATGCCATAAGGAGTTGTCCTAAACTAGCTGCAAAGAAAGCAAAGAAGGAAGAGACTCGAACGGTTATTTTTGAGGCCTCTATGCCAAAATGGAGTTCGCTAATGTTCCTTAGAATGAAGAATGGCATTTACTACTATTTGGAGCTATGACCCATCTTCTCTCCAATAGTGTATGTTTGTAGTAGACTCATATTTTTGGTACTTTGTGCTAAGATATCCATGCTCTATCTTTTTGCATTCACATGCATCCATTTTATCCTACATACAAGGATCTTCCATTTATTCCACAAAGGATGTAATTTGTCCTCTACTCCATATAAGACGGGCCTCATTTCACCTCTCCTCATTCATTTTCATGCACTCCCATGATGCTCTAGCCTTGAGGCTCAAGTTCCATGCTTTTTATGTAATTTTTCCATTCATAGTTAAGTTCACTTCTATTTCATTTCCATTGTCATATTGTTTCTCGTCTACTTGGATCCACCATAGTTTCCTATTCATGTTAGTTGCCTTGGGCCATGTTTCTCAAAATGGTATCAAACCATAGGTTGTTTTCACTCTTAGACTTAGTTCTTGCTATTTTTATTTTTTTGTAAATCATCGTGCCATTCTCTTTGTTCCCTCTTTTCCTCCCATTTCACATATTTCCTAGTAAAGAGTGCTTATAACCATTGCTCCACTTCTTCATTTAGCATGAGATCCAAGTTTTCAAGAGATGTAAAACAATTGTTCTCTTTTGTCTATTAGTTGTAGATCACCTTAATGTTCTCATCATCAAATTTTGCTTTTATGCCTGAAACTTACAAGATTTTCAATCTCTATTTGGAACTTTGTTACACTTCGTTCTGTTATGGGATTCCAACATATGTTCCATTGTGAAGGGTACCTTTGTCCACCTTCCAAAAGCCTCACTTCACCCCTCCTCACTCACTTTCATGCACTCAAGTGTTGCTCTCACCTTGAGGCTCAAGTTCCATGTTTCTTATGTAAGTTTTCCATCCATAGTTAATTTCATTTCTATGTGTCAATTTTTTATGACAAATGTAATATTCATGATCTCTCAAATGGTGATGTTATCATTGCTTCTAGCATTTTAGGTCTTGGTTTATATAAGCTCATACAAAATTTGAGAATGATTCAACATATGTAGCTCACAATTCTTAGGATATTTCAAATGCAATGCTTTGGAATGCACACTTTGTTCATCTGAATTTTACTAGTTTGCTTTGCTTGTAGAAGCGTGAAATGGCATCATCTCTAGCCAAACTGAAGGCAACCTCTAAACACGTTTTTGAAGGTTGTGCTTTGGGTTTTCTTCCTTCATAAAGGATGGCTTAGCTAGAGCTGCACATAAATTGCAATTTGTTCATAGTGATGTGTGCGGTCCTATGCAAACACATTCATTTGGAAACTAGCTATATTTTATGGCTTTCATTCATGAATTTTATAGGCAAGTGTGGATTATCCATTGAAAGCAAAGTACAAAGTTTTTATGTGCTTTAAACCTTTTTTTATTATGGTTGGAAATATGTCATCATGTAAAATGGGCACCCTTGTGATCAAGGGGGGGAATATATGTCTTCTGAGTTTAGTGCATTTCTAAATGAGCATGGGATAAAACATATGTGTACAATGCCCTATACACCTCAATGAAATGGAGTTGCTAAAAGGAAGAATAGGTTTCTCATGGAAATGGCAGGGTGTATGGTTAAAAGTTAGGCTTTACCGCGTAGCTTCTAACTTGAGCAATCAACATATGTACTTAACAAGTTTCCCACCAAAGCATTGTATTCTATCACTCCATATGAGGCTTGGCATGGTTGAAAGCCATATGTTTCTCATCTACATATCTTTGGTTTTCTTGCATATGCATTAATTGTTGGTGCAGACCAATCACCAATTGAAGACTTGGAAGGTTAAAGAGTGAAGGAAGGATCAACCATTGAAGCTTGGAAGAAAGACATATTCAGAGGATAAGAGAAGTGTACACATATGTACATTAGTATAGTCATAGGTGACTCAGATCTTTGTTTGAGTAATAAACTTGTACAAATTATCTATAAATACTTTGAGAAAAGTCGGGGCATGTATGAGAGCATTTGTAGAGGTCAAGATTGAGGAAGTTAGAAGTCAAGAGATAGAGAAAAGTTAGTTGAATTAGCTCTCATCACTCAGTTGTAAATTTCTGAGTTAATGAAGAAATTTTGCGCCCGATCTTTTCGTGTCTGCTCCTTCTGTGTTTGATCAATTGTGAAATCCTTTTGAGGATATCTAAGTTGTTAGTTAATGAGCCTGTGACCTGAATTTCAGAGTCTAATTGTAAACAGGCTAGGAGAATTGTGAGTAGGAACATTCATATGTGTTGAGTGTCTACAGTTCTCTGAAACAGGCGCAAATTTCGAGTTTAATCTTTTGGTCAGTGCTCACTCCATAGTTTAAAGTTTTGTGCAAGCAAGCACTTAATCTTTAAGTTGGAAGGTGATCTACTCGTGGCTAAAAGCATTTGGCAAAACGGGTTAGATATTGTGAGAACTAAAGTTAAGAAGTTAGGGGTGTCTAAATCGACTTCTCAGAAGTGCAGATTCAGACATAGGTAACTTGAGAAGTTGATTTCTCAAGTTATACTAAAGCTTTTCAAGTGATTCAACTTGGAGGTGATGCGCAATCTTTAGGAGAAGATAAGTACAAAGTTTCATAAAAAACTTTACATGTTTGATAAGTCAATGTGAAGAAATTCTGCAGCAGACTTTTCTGTGTTTCACTTTCTTCACAGATTTTCTTAATTTTGAGAATTTGGAGATTGGACCTATAATTTAGTTAAGGTTTTGACTTACTCTTGATATAGAGGTGTTCTAAATTCAAGAGTAGGTTGTTCTTTTGGAGATTAACACTCTCCATCAGTGGTATCAGAGCAGGAGACATCAAAATCAAGGAAAGGAAGGTCCCGACTGCTGCAGATTCAAGAAGTTCAACATTTGAAGAGCTAAGAAGTGAAAGCTTGGAGTCAAAAGGCTAAGGAGAAGTCTACTCGACATCAAGAAAGGCAAAAGGAGCCTAATTCGAAGTAAAGGTACATACATTACTTGTAAAGCTTGAAGTTTTCAATACACAGGTGGATACAAGATGGGAGATGCTCTACAGATAGAGAAATTGGATAGGGAAAACTATCCTGCATGGTCAATGAGGATGGAAGCTCATCTTATGAGCAAAGATTTAATTGGTTACATCACAGGAGAAGAAGAGAAGCCAGAGTTCAGAGATCCTAGTGTTCCAACTAGGGAAGAGTTAGCAGATCTGAAAAATTGGATGAAGAAAGATGCTCAAGCTAGGAGCATTATCTACATGGGAGTCAATGATTACTTGTTACCTCACATTAGAGGTCTTGAAAGTGCAACTGACATATGGAATGCTTTGGAGGAGCATTTTCAGAACACTACAAAGTCAAGGAAGGCATCCTTATGGGCAGAGTTTACTACCTTCAAGAAGAAGGCCTCTCAATCTATTTCAGACTATGTGACAAGGATGAAAGATATTGCAGATGCTTTAGGAGCTGTTGATGAAGACATTGAGGAAGATAAATTGGTAAGGCAAATCCTTACAGGGTTGAGAGGTGATGACAAATGGAAGCCATTTATTTTGTCTACAGAACTATCACTTGATCATTTCACTCCTGATTTAAATCAATTGTTAGGTCATATGCTAACATTTGAGCAGGATGTTAAAGGAGATGGTGACAAGAGTACAGGTCATGCAATGTACTCAAAGGATAAGAAGAAGAATAGCAAAGGAAAACAACAAGCAGGTGAAGATGAAGGAACAACTACTCAAGCCAACTTCCTAAGAGGAAGAGGAGGTGGCAAAGGTAGAGGAAGAGGCAGGAATAACAAAGATGGAGGCAAAGCTTGCTGGATTTGTGGTAAGACAAATCATTTAGCTAATGATTGTTGGCATAATAATCAGAATAATGGTGGATATAATCAAAATTATAATGCAAGAGGAAGAGGTGGCAGAAATCAAAGAGGTAATTACAGAGGTAGAGGTGGAAGAAATTACTTTGGAAGAAATGCAGGTAGAGGATTCCAAAGTCAACAATACAACAACACCTACTACAATTATGCTTCAGATCAAAAGGAGGATTCAACATTGATAATGAATGCAACTTGTGAAAGGCAGAGTGAAGATCAAAGAGTCTTCTACATTGACTCAGGGTGTAGCAATCACCTGAGTGGTAACATATCCTTGATGACTGATTTGGAAAGTAAAGTTTTTAATCATGTTGTTCAGACAGGTGACAACACAAAGCACAATGTGAAGTCAATTGGATCAGTGAAGGCCAAGGATGGAAGCACCTTATTGAGTAAGGTCTTGTATGTTCCTACAATCCCTAAGAATTTGATAAGTGTAGGTCAAATTGTTGAAAAGGGATATGAAGTAAGGTTCACTAATGATGGAGTATATGTGGAAGACCCTAGCCAAGGGTATAAACAAATTGTTTCAGGAAAAAAGGAAGGAAGATTATTTACATTGAAGATTCAAGGCAACATTGGTCATGCTATGTTCACATATGGAGGACATAAGATCTCTGAGTTAGATCTTTGGCACAAGAGGCTTGGACATTTCAATGAAAGAGGTATTAAAGATATGGTTAACAATGGTTCAGTGCTTGGATTGCCTAATGTTGCAGGTCAACATATGACATACAAATGTGAGGCATGTCAATTAGGTAAGGCTCATAAACATTCATATTCCAAGCATGGTTTTATGCACTCAGAGAAGCTTGAGTTGGTACACACAGATGTGTGGGGACCATCAAAAGATTTCAGTATAAATGGATCAAGGTATTATGTGATTTATGTTGATGATGCTACTAGGTGGATCACTATCTATGTGGTCAAAGATAAGTCAGAAGTGTTTAATACATTTAAACACTATCATGCATATGCAGAAAGAATTACAGGTCATAAGTTGAAAAGACTAAGGTCAGATGGAGGGGGAGAGTATTTCTCAAATGAGTTCAGTGATTACTTATGGAATGCAGGTATAAAAAGAGAAGTTACTTGCAGGTACTCTCCTCAACAAAATGGTGTTGCAGAAAGGAGAAATAGAACTCTTGTTGAGTTTGCAAGATCCATGATGAAGGAGAAAAATTGCCCTAATTATTTGTGGGCTGAGGCTGTAAATACAGCCACTTATTTGGTCAATAGGTTACCATGTAAAGCCTTGCAGGGTATGACACCATATGAGGCTTGGTGGGGTAAGAGACCTACCTTAGATCATTGCAGAGTATTTGGGTGTGTGGCATATGCATATGTGCCATCACAATTAAGGCACAAGTTGGAACCCAAAGCTGAAAAGTATGTTTTCATTGGCTATGATGACAAGCAGATGGGCTATAGATTGTGGAGTCCATCAACAAAACAATTTATGGTTTCTAAAGATGTTACATTTGATGAACAAAGCACTTGGTATGCAGGTACAATCAACATTAATACAGGTGATGAAGAAGAAGTGAGTCAAAGAAAAGGTAAATCAAAAGTTCAAATATTTGATGAGCAAGAGAATAATGAAGTGCAGGTTGAAGTGGAAGAGACACCAAGATTTGATCCTGAATGTGAAGAGCCAGAAACCTCAAGGAGTGGAGAACTCAGAAGGTCAACAAGGAATAGGTGGCAACCTACAAGGTATAGTTATGATACTTCATTTCTAGCCACAAAAGATTATGCTTATATGGTGAATACAGATGAAGACCCTTCTACATATGAAGAGGCAAAAGGTAAGGAAAAATGGGAGAGTGCTATGCAGGAAGAATATGATGCACTATTGGAGAATCAAACTTGGGATTTGGTTCCTAAACCAAATAGTCAGAAGATTATTGGATGCAAGTGGGTCTACAAGACAAAAAGGTTTGCAGATGGAAGTGTGTCTAGGTACAAAGCTAGACTTGTGGTCAAAGGCTTTGCTCAGACATATGGTATTGATTATGATGAGACCTATAGTCCTGTGGCAAAGATGACAACCATAAGGACACTTATTGCTATTGCTGCATGTAAAGGTTGGAAGCTATGTCAACTTGATGTGAAGAATGCTTTTTTGAATGGTTATATTTCAGATGATGTATTCATGGAGCAACCTCAAGGGTTCAGAGATAAAAGGTATCCAGATCATGTGTGCAAGCTCAAGAGAGCTTTGTATGGCTTGAAGCAGGCCCCAAGGGCATGGAACTATAGACTTGTGAAGTTCCTTAAAGAACTTGGTTTTCAGGTGTCTAAGGCAGATAGTAGCTTGCTTGTCAAAGCAAGTGAAAATGGTTTCATATACATGTGCATATATGTTGATGATATAATTCTTACAGGTACAGATGAAGAAGGAATACAAAAGCTCAAGAGGCAAATGGAAAAGGAGTTCAAGATAAGTGACTTGGGAGACTTGTCATACTTCTTGGGCATGGAAATTACATATACTCAACATGGAGTATTTGTGACCCAAGAAAGGTATTTGAAGAACTTGTTAATCAAGTTTAAAATGGATGATTGCAGGGTAGCACCTACACCAATGGAGGTGAATCACAAATTGAGTAAGTATGGAGGTGAAGAATTCAAAGACATGAGACAATATCAGAGTTTGGTTGGTAGCCTTATCTATGCTACTCTAACTAGACCTGATTTATCATATGCAGTAGGAGTTTTGTCTCAATTTATGCATTGCCCAAGGAAAGAACATTGGATTGCAGGACAAAGGGTGTTGAGGTACATTAAGGGTACACTCAATGAAGGTTTGTATTATGGGTTTACCTCAGATACAAATATCAAAATTTATAGTGATGCAGATTGGGCAGGTAATCCAGATGATAGAAGATCTACATTTGGATACATGTGTTATGTGGGAGATAAACTTATCTCATGGTGTTCCAAGAAGCAACATACAGTTGCTTTATCTTCTACAGAAGCAGAGTATAAAGGCATGGTTGAAGCTGCAAAAGAAGTAATTTGGATCAAGACATTGATGAAGAGTCTTGATATTATGCATGGGGTACCAATCATATATGGAGATAACATGAGTTCATTGTATTTAGCTGCTAATCCTGTTTTTCATGCCAGGACCAAACACATTGAGATTCAGTATCACTTTCTAAGAGAGAAAGTGATGGATAAGGAGATTGAAGTCATACATACTTCAACAAAAGATCAGATAGCTGATATGCTTACAAAAAGCTTGGATGGACCAAAGCTACAGAAGTTTAAGGACATGGCAGGTATAAAGAAGAAAGGAGAAACCTCAATTGATGATTGAGGGGGAGCTGTTGGTGCAGACCAATCACCAATTGAAGACTTGGAAGGTTAAAGAGTGAAGGAAGGATCAACCATTGAAGCTTGGAAGAAAGACATATTCAGAGGATAAGAGAAGTGTACACATATGTACATTAGTATAGTCATAGGTGACTCAGATCTTTGTTTGAGTAATAAACTTGTACAAATTATCTATAAATACTTTGAGAAAAGTCGGGGCATGTATGAGAGCATTTGTAGAGGTCAAGATTGAGGAAGTTAGAAGTCAAGAGATAGAGAAAAGTTAGTTGAATTAGCTCTCATCACTCAGTTGTAAATTTCTGAGTTAATGAAGAAATTTTGCGCCCGATCTTTTCGTGTCTGCTCCTTCTGTGTTTGATCAATTGTGAAATCCTTTTGAGGATATCTAAGTTGTTAGTTAATGAGCCTGTGACCTGAATTTCAGAGTCTAATTGTAAACAGGCTAGGAGAATTGTGAGTAGGAACATTCATATGTGTTGAGTGTCTACAGTTCTCTGAAACAGGCGCAAATTTCGAGTTTAATCTTTTGGTCAGTGCTCACTCCATAGTTTAAAGTTTTGTGCAAGCAAGCACTTAATCTTTAAGTTGGAAGGTGATCTACTCGTGGCTAAAAGCATTTGGCAAAACGGGTTAGATATTGTGAGAACTAAAGTTAAGAAGTTAGGGGTGTCTAAATCGACTTCTCAGAAGTGCAGATTCAGACATAGGTAACTTGAGAAGTTGATTTCTCAAGTTATACTAAAGCTTTTCAAGTGATTCAACTTGGAGGTGATGCGCAATCTTTAGGAGAAGATAAGTACAAAGTTTCATCAAAAACTTTACATGTTTGATAAGTCAATGTGAAGAAATTCTGCAGCAGACTTTTCTGTGTTTCACTTTCTTCACAGATTTTCTTAATTTTGAGAATTTGGAGATTGGACCTATAATTTAGTTAAGGTTTTGACTTACTCTTGATATAGAGGTGTTCTAAATTCAAGAGTAGGTTGTTCTTTTGGAGATTAACACTCTCCATCATTAATGTTGGTGCAAATGAGTCCAAGCCTACATACTTGGACAATTAGCATTTATCTCATATAGTCACATATGACTATTTCCTTGTAAAATTCAATTTACTTTTATCCTTGTAAAAGTGCATATGTTAATTGCTCTACTCTCACGTGGAGTTAGGAGGAATCAAATCTTGAATTACTTGGTAGTTGATTGATGAGAAAGTAATTCCTATAGTTTAGGATTCACTTTATGGGGAGAATTTGAATTTGAATTCAAAAATGGCTCCAACTCCAAGTTATAAAAGTGGGTCAAAATCTTGCGTGTATGAGCCCCGATTCTGAGATCATTTTGAGAGGGATTTGTGTGATTCGTGAGCTTATTCTATAGCTACCTAATTACCATCACATTCTGCAATTATACATTGCCAATGTCATTGTATTTCTATGTGATTTAATACATATACATTGATCACATATTTACTTCTCTTCTATGCTATGATTATCTCAGAACAGTGAAATTCTCAGAGCTTGTTCTCAGTGCATACTTGATCAATTGATGTGATTCAAAGTGGTATAGATTCAACGTAATATCTATTTTATAGCTACAAATTTTCATTGTCATTGCTTTTCTCAATCTTGAGAAATCATCACATCTTTTCTCACTGGTCTCCATACTGTAGCAGCCCAAAAATATCGGGTTAGTCTTCCAACTTGCTCAGCATCATTCTATGTGTACATTTGATTATTTTTATTGAAATAACTCATGATTGGTAGCTATCTAAGTTACATAGATACTCCCAAAAGGAATTTATTCAATTGCTAGCAGGTTGAGAGCATTGTTCCTTTTACTAAACATGTGTAGAGACCAAAATAGCAAGTCTTAGCTCATAGTTAAACTTTCTACTCATTTGTTTTGATCCATTGATTAGAGGATCATGCTCCAAAGCACATAGGTGATTATTTGTGATTTTGCTATACTCTCCACAACTTGTTCTTTGCTGCTCTGAAGAAGGATTTTGCAACACCACTTCATCTCTGGAATCTATCCACCATCTCCTCCAACAGTGGTATCAGGACAACAACAAGCAAAATGGGAGATGGATTTCCATCATTCATTGATAAATTGGATAGAAGCAACTATCCATCATGGACCCTAAGGATGAAAGCTTATCTCCAAGGAAGAATCTTATATAGATACATCTCTAGAGATGAGGAAATGCCAATATTCAGAAGCAAACATCAACCTACAAGAGAAGAGCAAGAAAGGCTAACTACATGGTGTGCAAAGGATGCTCTAGCTAGGTCTTATATACTGTTAGCTCAGAAAATGGTTGGTTTTGATGCACTAATGTGGTTCTATATGGCAGGAAAATACGTCTGATTTCAGGTACTTGAAGAGTGGATTTGATGATTGATGAGAAGTATTTGGAGGTAACACGACAACTTCTTGGTCAAAAAGGGGGGCTGTCATAGAAGATTGGAGATGATGCTGCTTGATGCTAATTCTTCGGATGCGCCATCTTCAGTGTGCAGAGCCCCTCCTACGGTGCATTTGAATGGAGTTACTGATGCCAAGTTGCAGGAGCTTTCGACATGTAATGTCGCATTAAAATAGGATGCTTTGAAGCAGAACATGAGGTGGCATATTTTCATGAGTTCAGAGCAGGGGTTGATTGGGTTTTTGTTGATCATCCATCTTATCATAGGCCTGGGAACCCCTATGGTGTAAAGCACCTTAGTATTACCCCTTGGAGGCTACACTTATGGAGAGAAATGTATATTTGTAGCCAATGACTGGCATGCTGGACCTGTTCCCGTTTTATTGGCAGCAAAATACCGAAGGTTTGGAGTATACAAAGATGCAAGGTGTATATTAGCAATTTATAATCTAGCACACTAGGGTGTGGAACCAACTACCAAATGGGTATTCCCCACATGGGCAAGGGCACATGCTTTGGACAAGGGGGAGGCTTTAAATCATTTAAAGGGTGCCATGGTAACAGATGATCGAATAGTCATTGTCAGTCAGGGATATGCATGGGAAATAACTACTTTGGAAGGTAGGCATTGGAGTTTTATGAAAAACAAGGTGAAAAGGGTTGTCCATTTTAATTGTCAAAGGCCGCATCCGTTTTGTGTGCAGAAGGGAGGAAGTTTCTTTTGTTTTTTTGTTACAAGGGCTGTGTGATCTATTTTCTCTTGAGGGAGTGGAGCCTTTATCTGGAGCGGCAGCAAAAAGGGTCTCTCTCTCTCTCTCTTCCTTCTTCTTCGCCAGCAAATGGGAGGGGCACACATTTTTTTCGTTGTCAAAAAAGGGGGCTTCTTCTTGGTGTTGTCGACAACAGGTGACGAAGGCAGTCCACGTGATGAAGCAGGAGGAGGGAACTCTCATTTTTCTTGGCTGGCAGATAACATCGGACGAGTTTTTTTATTATTACAGCAGTATCTATTGTTCCTTGATCTGCACTTTGGAGGGGAGTAACCATCAGGAAGGCCATTCACTCAGAACGCACAGGGGTGCTAGAGGGGAACCTCTCGGTTTCTAAAGAGGGACCTGCACCTTGTTCCTCTGATCAAAAGCTGTTCCCTTATGCCTGCTCCTACCACAAAGGAAGCTGCTATGCACTTGGTTCCATCCCTGTTGGGTCCGGTGTGTCTTTCCATCTTCGAGCTTTGTGCAATCCGTCGGTTGGGCATTTGGATGACTCAGTTGACATGGATGGCAGATGTGTCGATCTAATCAGGTATCTCTTTCATGGAGCGACTTCTGTTAGAGCTTCACTATTTACTGTGGGAAGGGATTTTCGTTGGTCATCCCAGTAAAAAGGGTTGTGTAGCAGAAAGGGGGGGAAGGGGGCTGCAGGAAGATTGTGGAGAGTAATACAAAGAGAGCAAAAGAGCTCTTAGGTGAGCTCGGTGATGGAGGCAGCAACTGCTTCTGAGAGGAGAGCATCGTTCAAGACCCCCGGTGTTTCTTTGTGGTCCACCTAGGGAGGAACGCTGTAAAAGTCGATTAAGCCATTGGAAGAAATATGGAGATTGGATTTGGTATTTATGGAAGAGATCTGGCTTATCACGGCTTACAGATGCATGGATTTCGAATGCTGAGAAAATAGTAACTCTATAGTGGTTTAAGGTTCCATCTCCATGTTTTGATGCTTCAAATCATTGCCTTCAACGACACTCGCACAGGTGCTTCGAGTCTTAACAATACGCATGTACGTTGAGTGTATCTAAATTTTTTCATCTGAATATTTGCATGATGTAGACGTATAAAAGTGTAACTTTGTGAAAATATTTATGTGGGTTCATGCTTCCCTGGTGCATACATATTAGGTATGGAATAACTATGTATGGGGCACAAGCGTGGTTATATGTACACCTATCATGAGCATTTGTTTTGTTGGTTTGTGTCCTCGGGATTGCTAAACTCTTTTTGGAGCAAAAGAAAAGAAAAACAGAACAGGGACATCTGAAGATCAGAGAGGCGTGAGAGGATATCATGGTCCCGATAACATGGAGTTCTTATTGCTATGTAATGGCACAAGAACATTGAGCAGAGAGATACTTAAAGCTGTCTATTCAATGCTACAAATCACTAAAGCTTCTTGAGACTACACATTCAGGTTATGTGGATAACCATGAGTCAGAATCACTTTATATATTAGTTTTCTTTATATAGCTATAAGACAGATTGTTTCAAACTTGGTCGGGCTTTGAAGAAGTAGGATTGGATTCAACTATCAAGGGAAATATCTGTTGTTTCTTATGCATTTACCCACTCAGATATCTCAAGTTGAGCACTGAAGGATTATGATGAGGCCGCAGGGGAGGTGAATTCTAGACGATGGGGGGGAATCTGCAATGTATTCTAAATTGTAATTTTCTCATGGTATGAGAGTTTTCTCTTTTACTATAGTTCAGAAGATCTGCACGTGTAATCAAAATTCTATTTCCCCTCCAACATATCATAGTAGTCCCATCGTCTACACTTCCAAACAACTTGTTATGACTGTTCCGTAAGATGCTCGTTGTATTGTTTTTTTCCTCTTTCATAGAAAAGTTGCTTTTGAAATTCAATATCAAAAAAAGTGTAAACCCGAGTGAGAACGAGAGTGAGAGTGTGTGTGGGAAGCAAGTGCAAGGAAATTAGGTAAAATATAATCGCATAGAAGTCTTTTCCCTTGGACTAAAAAGGAGCAAACATTTTGGTGCGTTTGCCGGGAATTAGCTTGGCACGTCTCTATAAGAGAGTGCCATAGGTTCGCCTAGCGCCACATGTTGGCTGAGCTTACGGACCCAAGATCTAGTAGATGAGCGAGGGAAGCTCATCCTCAGGAGCAACACAAACGCAAAGAGAGGAACGCGCTCAGAGAAGAGCCCTTGAAAAAGAAAGGAAGAGGTGGGAGTCGCAAGGTGAGTCGACCTCAACTAGCTCGAAGAAAGCTGCCAAAAACGTGTACTCCCGTAGGAGAGTCGCGAATCAAGTGCAAAAGTTTGAAGGAGGGATCCTGAGGCCGCGTGCACTACATTTTTGGGATCAAAGTGATATTGACATCACACCTCTGTTCGAAATGGCTCAACGGATTTCGGTTCATTTGGGGGACTTCACCAAGTTCTCAGGTGCTTGGGACGAGGATCTTGATAGTTTTATCCAACTATTTGAAGTTACTTGTGAGGCCAATGAGGTAGTTGACCAGGGTCAAAGATTAAGAATTTTCCGGCTATTCTCCGAGATGAGGCAGCCAATTGGTATGGGAATCTGACACCACAAGAGCGTGGAACTTATCAGATGCTCAAGGAAGCCTTCTTGGCAAAGTTTCAACGACAAGGCTTCCAAGATAGATTGACCCAACAGATGGATTACCTGCAACAGGGAGTCGATGAGAGCATAGATAACTACATTCAGAGAATGGAAACCTTGGTAAGAAAAATGGGCGCGAATGCCCCGAACGATGAGACATTGAAGAGAAGATTCATTGCAGGATTGAGAGATCCTATGACGCAGCAACATATCAGCCTGACAAGACCTGCAACTTTAATAGATGCTAAGGAACAAGCAATGCTTTGGGAGGAAGTGCAATTATGTCAACAGAGGAAGATGGAGCTCTTATACGAGCCAATGGGAGGCCCACGAACCATACCGATGAAAGATCTTGGCCAAGGAAGTCCCGCATTGACGACCCCAGCTTTTGTAGCTACCACTAGCACACCAGGCGAGGTAAAGCCTGCGCTAACTGAAGAACGAATATTGGAGTTGGTCACACAAGCTATAAAAGCTGCCACAATGACCCAGGAAACATACACAGTAAAACCAGAGGTAACTACAAACCCCAACCAAGTGTTTAGATCGAATACATGGTGTGGAAAGTGCCATGGTTATGGCCATTTGGCTTCAGAATGCCCTACAGTCTCAAGGGTATTCACAGATAGATCACCACCTAGAATGCGTTGTACTTTTTGTGGAAGGACTAATCACACGGAGGATCGATGTTACAACAAGAGGGCCTATGAAGAGCGGACCATGAAATCGGGAGATACAAGAGAAAGATCCTATACAGGATTGCCTGCTCAAAGTGTCCCGCCTACATCTCGTTGGGAAAATAGACAAACTTATGGATATGGTGTTCAGGGTCAGGGAGGAGACTATCCAAGAGGAGTTGCACGTGATCAAAGAAGAGATGGTCCGATCCAGTGCTGGAGATGTCATGGCTTTGGCCATACTCAATCTAGATGTCCAAACGAAAAGAAACCAGTTGATTATACCCTCTGTGTAGGTACTGTAGTGGAGAGGGCCACTTTGATGAAGATTGTCCAAAACGAAGAGCTACTGCCGGCAAGGAAAAAGAACCAGTAGGATCCTCGAATTATGTTGATACTCAGATGCATTCCACAACGAGAGCTCAAGAGCACGTTCCTACGATCGGAGTAGTATTCAAGACACCGAACCCTCAAGAAGGCTCTAGCTCGTCAATGCACTTTGTGGATGCTTACCAAGCCAAGAAACCGCATAAAGAGCCAACTGTGGCGGTAGTCACAAGAACTCAAGAGTATTTGAAGAAAAATCCAGAAGGTGAAAGCGGAAAAGCAAGCCAAGAGAAGATACCCGAACATGAAGAGGTAGGAAACCAAGCTGGAGGATTTGATGAGCAGCAAGAGTTTGAGGATGGGGAAGAGATTGAGATCCTTCCACCAGTGACCAAGGAGTTTGTGCAAGGCATAGCACCATTCCCTAAAAGATTAAGGGCCCCAAAATGTAGGAAGGAAAGACAAAGTTTGGAGGAAGTGGACATCGTAAAGCTGCTCGCTGACACGGAAGTCACGCTCGACATTGGCACATTGCTGAAATGTTTACCTGCATATAGGAAACAATTCTACAATGAATATATTAAGAAGCCGAGGAAAGCTCGAGATAAAAAGAGACAAGATAAAGACGTCCAAGGGATCATTCAAAGCATTACGATGCAAATTGATTCGAATGCTCCAGTTGTGACAGTCGAGATTAAAGGGTATGCAGTCCCCGGTGCTCAGCTAGATAGTGGAGCCGCAGTCAACTTAATGACTGAGTACATGATGAAAGCTTTGGGCCTCAACCACATGGAGGACACTCCAATGTCCTTGAGAATGGCAGATCAAACACAAGTGAAGCCTGCGGGTCTTTTGAAGAATGTAAGCACAGTTGTGGGCGGTCTAGAATTTAAAGTTGATTATCTGATAGTAAGACCAAGGACCTCAGAGGCCACCTTCTCGATCCTACTTGGACGGCCATGGCTGGTGCAAGCGAAATGTGTGCACAATTGGCGCACAGGATTTATCACAATTGGACCGAAGGGTGATCGAATACAACTTCAAGTGTCTCCAAACTTGTCCGATAAGAAATCAACAACAGCTGAGGAAAGGGAGCAAAAAGCAAAGGAAAAGGTTAGACAAGAAATGGCGTGGGTAAGATTTTCCTTGTGCACGGAGACTTCCAAGGACCTTTCACAAGATGGATTTAACTTGCAATTATCCCATAAACCAAGGTTTGGATATTACGTTTCATATTGAGTGGTTTGAGACATACATGATCCGACATGTAGGATGGGCGGGGGATCGATATTACTATTTCAACCCTTCGAGGAAATGCCTAACGAAGAGAATGATATCACTTGGGCTTGGGCAGATCTGTTAACGATAGGTAGCGACGACGGAGCTCCTAAAGTTGAGCCGGACTCGCCCTAGGGAGGTCATCGAGATGCGAGTACGAGGTGAGGCTATATGAGACATCCAGGAGACCCACATTCTAGATCATCTAAGTATAGGTATATGAGGGACCAAGGCATAGCCGGTTGTAGTTACCCAGTGAAAAGTCAAATCAATGAATACATATGTAGTGTCTGTAATTGAGAGACTGGAGTGAAGAGGTGGTTGATCTGTCAAAGGCTAGAGTGTATATGTTTGCATGCATGTGTGGGAAAAGTGGGAAAAAAATCCCTTTCTTCGTCTCCCTAATTCTCAGGACTGGGGCAAATTAATTGACTATGAAAAAAAAAAATAAAAAATAAAAAAATTTGTGTTGTGATTGTACCCACTGCGCTATGGTGAACTAGTAGGTGGGTGGACATATCCTAGCCGGGTGGTTAGGACCACGAGCCGCAGCTAGTTTCGCCATAGGCTTGAGATGTATATGCTTGTGCATTAGCTATGCGCCATAACGGGTTGGTAGGTAGGTGGAGCCATCGTGGTTGGGTAGTCACGACCACGAGCCGCATCCAGCTTCGTTATGGGCTAGCTGATATATGTTACTTGTCTCTCGTTATGTGGTTGTGTGTTGTGTGCTGCGTTGCGTTGGTAGATGGGTGGAATCAACCTGGTCAGGTGGCCAGGTCCACGAATTGCATCCAATGTCAACGTAGGCCAACATGTGAATATAAATAAAATTTACCTATGAAATTATTCCCCACTCCTGAGGGGGAGAGAGAGAGAGGAGAAGGCGACGATCACCTGGAAGGGAATGTTATTTGCTTGTTTGATTGTTATATGGTGGCTTGCGACAGATTAGCTTACTCTGAATCAACATTCTCAAAGGCACGGATACTGTATATGTGCTTATAGATGAGACCTCTAGCGAGGTAATGCAAAGGTTTTGCTTTATAACTTGTGTGCTTTATCCGAGGGTTTTCTAGAGTGTGGGACACTCCAGGGTTTTTATGTAGGTCTTGACTTGTACTCGGGTCTAGATGGCTTTTGTGGGACGACGATGGGGATTCTTAGGGAGTGTCTGGTCATGGAATATGTGTACATAGAGAATAGTAGGTCAATAAAAGGGGTATGCATTTTGGGTATGTTGTATCTCCTGTTGAATTCATTTCAGTTGTTGTTGTTTATTTCGGTATTTCCGTTTCTGTTTTTTCGCAATGACAGTTGCGTGTGTAAAACATGGAAAGGTATGCATGTGTTATTTTGGTTGAGACTATTTTCATAATGGAATGCATGAGCAATTTGATTCATGTTGGAATTGGAGTTGCATATATGTGCATGTTCTTGGATCATTTTGAAGTGAACGATTTGTATGTATTCATGAGTGATTTTTTGAGCACTAATAGCTTCAATGACTGTAGGTTCCGTTGGAGTAATGGCTCAATGGAAAGGTATGCAAACTATTTGTACACTGACATTTTCATGGCTGTTTTGATTATATTGCAGCAAGAGTGGCTCCTCGAGGACGACTTCGCAAATAAGAAGAGGGGAGTATGTTAGCTTAGAAAATGGTTAGTTTTGATGCACTAATGTGGTTCTATATGGCAGGAAAATACGTTTGATTTCAGGTACTTGAAGAGTGGATTTGATGATTGATGAGAAGTATTTGGAGGTAACACGACAACTTCTTGGTCAAAAAGGGGGGCTGTCATAGAAGATTGGAGATGATGCTGCTTGATGCTAATTTTTCAGATGCGCCATCTTCAGTGTGCAGAGCCCCTCCTACGGTGCATTTGAATGGAGTTACTGATGCCAAGTTTGCAGGAGCTTTCGACATGTAATACAAGAGAGATGTATATTTGTAGCCAATGACTGGCATGCTAGACTTGTTCCCGTTTTACTGGCAGCAAAATACCGAAGGTTTGGAGTATACAAAGATGCAAGGTGTATATTAGCAATTTATAATCTAGCACACCAGGGTGTAGAACCAACTACCACTTTTAGTAAACTTGGCATACCTGGAGACTAGTATGGAGCACTTGAATGGGTATTCCCCACATGGGCAAGGGCACATGCTTTGGACAAGGGGGAGGCTTTAAATCATTTAAAGGGTGCCATGGTAACGGATGATCGAATAGTCACTGTCAGTCAAGGATATGCATGGGAAATAACTACTTTGGAAGGTAGGCATCGGAGTTTTATGAAAAACAAGGTGAAAAGGGTTGTCCATTTTAATTGTCAAACAAAGGGGCCGCATCCGTTTTGTGTGCAGAAGGGAGGAAGTTACTTTTGTTTTTTTGTTACAAGGGTTGTGTGGTCTATTTTCTCTTGAGGGAGTGGAGCCTTTATCTGGAGCGGTAGCAAAAAGGGTCTCTCTCTCTCTCTTCCTTCTTCTTCGCCAGCAAACGGGAGGGGCACACATTTTTTTCGTTGTCAAAAAAGGGGGATTCTTCTTGGTGTTGTCGACAACAGGTGACGAAGGCAGTCCAGGTGATGAAGCAAGAGGAGGGAACTCTCATTTTTCTCGGCTGGCACATAACATCGGACGATTTTTTTTATTATTACAGCAGTATCTATTGTTCCTTGATCTGCACTTTGGAGGGGAGTAACCATCAAGAAGGCCATTCACTCAGAACGCACAGGGGTACTGGAGGGGAACCTCTTGGTTTCTGAAGAGGGACCTGCACCTTGTTCCTCTGATCAAAAGCTGTTCCCTTATGCCTGCTCCTACCACAAAGGAAGCTTCTATGCGCTTGGTTCCTTCCCTGTTGGGTCCGGTGTGTCTTTCCATCTTCGAGCTTTGTGCAATCCGTCGGTTGGGCATTTGGATGACTCAGTTGACATGGATGGCAAATGTGTCGATCTAATCAGGTATCTCTTTCATGGAACGACTTCTGTTAGAGCTTCACTATTAACTGTGGGAAGGGATTTTCGTCGGTCATCCCAGTAAAAAGGGATGTCTAGCAGAAAGGGGGGGAAGGGGGCTACAGGAAGATTGTGGAGAGTAACACAGAGAGAGCAGAAGAGCTCTTAGGTGAGCTCGATGATGGAGGCAGCAGCTGCTTCTGAGAGGAGAGCATCGTTGAAGACCCCCGGTGTTTCTTTGTGGTCCACCTAGGGAGGAACGCTGTAAAAGTCGATTAAGCCATTGGAAGAAATATGGCGATTGGATTTGCTATTTATGGAGGAGATCTAGCTTATCAGGGCTTACAGATGCATGGATTCCGAATGGTGAGAAAATATTAACTCTATAGTGGTTTAAGGTTCCATCTCCATGTTTTGATGCTTCAAATCATTGCCTTCAACGACACTCGCACAGGTGCTTCGAGTCTTAACAATACGCATGTACGTTGAGTGTATATAAATTTTTGCATCTGAAGATTTGCGTGATGCAGATGTATAAAAGTGTAACTTCGTGAAAATATTTGAGTGGGTTCATGCTTCCCTGGTGCATACATATTAGGTATGGAAATAACTATGTATTTGGGTACATGGGGCACACGCGTGGTTATATGTACACCTATCATGAGCATTTGTTTTGTTGGTTTGTGTCATGGGGATTGCTAAACTCCTTTTGGAGCAAAAGAAAGGAAAAACAGAACAGGGACATCTGAAGATCAGAGAGGCGTGAGAGGATATCATGGTCCCGATAACATGGAGTTCTTATTGCTATGTAATGGCACAAGAACATTGAGCAGAGAGATACTTAAAGGGGTCTATTCAATGCTACAAATGAGTGAAGCTTCTTGAGACTACACATTCAGGTTATGTGGATAACCATGACTCAGAATCACTTTATATATTATTTTTCTTTAAATAGCTATAAGACAGATTGTTTCAAACTTGGTCGGGCTTTGAAGAAGTAGGATTGGATTCAACTGTCAAGGGAAATATCTATTGTTTCTTATGCATTTACCCACTCAGATATCTCAAGTTGAGCACTGAAGGATTATGATGAGGCCGCAGGGGAGGTGAATTCTAGACGATGGGGGGGGGAATCTGCAATGTATTCTAAATTGTAATTTTTTCATGGTATGAGAGTTTTCTCTTTTACTATAGTTCAGAAGATCTGCACGTGTAATCAAAATTCTATTTCCCCTCCAACATATCATAGTAGTCCCATCGTCTACACTTCCAAACAACTTGTTATGACTGTTCCGTAAGATGCTCGTTGTATTGTTTTTGTCCTCTTTCATAAAAAAGTTGCTTTTGAAATTCAATATAAAAAAAAGTGTAAACCCGAGTGAGAACGAGAGTGAGAGTGTGTATGGGAAGCAAGTGCAAGGAAATTAGGTAAAAACATATACTTAACTCAATATCTGATTTCTTATTACCTCAAATTAGGAATCGCAAGACCTCCCAAGAGACTTGGGAAGTACTTTCTTCATACTTCTCATCAAATACAAAGGCTAGGAAGAACCAGCTTTGGATGGAGTTCACAACCTTGAAGAAGCAACCAAAGCAAAGTCTAGCTGACTATGTGACCAAGATGAAGGATGTAGCTGGCCAACTTGGGAGCATTAGAGGAGATATAGAAGAGGAGTGGATACTAAGGCAAATCATAAATGGCATCAAAGATGATGATAAGTGGGAGTCCTTCACCAAAACAATGGACCTATATATGGACATGCAGATACCTGACCTCAACAAATTGATGGGCCAACACTTCACACATGAGACAAAGCTCAATAAGAATGGAGACAACACTAGAGGTAATCAATCTTCTACCCTTTACAAATAGAAATAAGAGTAAGGATAAATGCAAAGGTAAAAGGAATGAAGAAGAGGCAAGTACTTCTCAAGTGAACTTCACAGGTAGAGGAAGAGGTACTAGAGGAAGGGGCAGATGAGGAAAGCAAGGCAGGGGGAGATCACACAACTCTTCACCTTGCAATATTTGTAGTTTAACCAATCACACCATTAAAGAGTGTTTTAAGAACACAAGGAATCAGAGAGGAAGAGGCTTCCATAGAGGAGGCTATGGACAATCCAAAGGCTGGTTTAACAATGGAGGAAGTTTACCATCACAACTACAACCAAGGCTACAAAAAAAACTATCATGGAGGTTTCAAAGGTAAAAGAGACTACAAAAACTATACAGAAGACCAAGAGGATTCTCTACTAATGATGAACATGACATCCAGATGATGAACATCTTTTCTATATTGATTCTCGTTGTTCCAATCATGTGGCTGGAAATGTAGAATGGCTATCTGATCTTGAAGAACCTAAAGGGAAGCATGAAGTGCAGACAAGAGATGACATGAGACACTCTGTTAAGAAGATTGGAAATGTTAAAGCATTTGATGGTAACATGAACCTTTTAAGTAAGTTATTATATGTGACAACCATAACAAAAGACCTAATCAGTGTTGGGAATATTGTTGAGATGGGCTTACAAGTTAGATTCACAAGGCATGGAGCATATGTGGAGGACCTTCAACAAGGCTTCAAGAGGATTGCAAAAGGTGAGAAATCTGCTAGACTCCTTACATTTGAAGTTGAAGATACCAAAAACATTGCACTCTTCAATTACAAAGCTCAAACCCTATCTAAACTAGAGATGTGGCATAAAAAGCTAGGTCATATAGGTGAAAGAACACTAAAGCAAATATGCAAAGATTAGAGTGTGATTGGCATTCCAAATGTGTCCAAGCAACATATGATTTACAAATGTGGATCATGCCAATTTGGAAAATCACACAAACAACCATTCAATAGAAAAGGATACATGTATGAAGATTACTTGGAGCTTGTGCACATAGATGTGTGGGGTCCTAGCAGAGAGCCATCAATCTCATGATCAAGGTATTATGTTTCATTCATAGATGATTATAGTAGATGGATAATTCTTTACTTCATGAAGCATAAAGATGAAGTCTTCCCTTGTTTCAAGAAGTATTTGGCATTGGTTGAGAACCAAACAGGTAGAAGCTTGAAAAGGATCAGATGTGATGGAGGTGGTGAGTATTTCTCACATGAATTTGATTTATTCTTACAAGATAAAGGTATAAAGAGAGAGGTCACAACAAGATACACCCCTGAACAAAATGGAGTGGTAGAGAGGAGTTAAAGACTAATAGTAGAGGCTGCAAGATCAATGTTGAATGAAAAGAAACTTCCAAACTACTTATGGGCAGAGTCTATTTCCATAGCCACATATTGAATTAATAGGCTTCCATCCAAATCCTTGGATGTAATGACACCTTATGAAGCATGGAATGGCAGGAGACCTTCCTTAGACCATTGTAAAATCTTTGGGTGCATTGCTTATGCACATATACCCTCATAGATTAGAGGGAAGCTTGATCCAAAAGCTGAAAAGTGTATATTCATTGGCTATGACCAAAACCAAAAAGGATATAGGTTGTACAATCCCACTAACAAAGGATTTACAGTTAGTAGGGATGTGGTGTTTGATGAAAATAATTCATGGTTTGAAGATGATTGCAGGAAAATAAAGCTACCCTATGACTTGGAAAGTGATTTTCCAATTGTGACTCAAGTAGATTCACAAATATCAGAAGATGACAACTCAAAAGATAAAGAGAAGATTGACTTCAAAGCTTGGAAGTCCAAGGGCAAGAAAAAGTTCAAACAGTTAGAAGACATTCCAAAGCATCCAATCAAGCACGCAGAAGATCTCAAAGGGAGAGTGAAAAACCCATAAGGTATGGCTATGACACATCACTAGTCACCAAGCACTCTATATACATGACTAAAGATTCTATGTTAGAAGAGTCTCTTCATTTAAAGAAGCCAATAAGAAGAAAGAATGGAGAGAAGCCATGTAGGAAGAAATTGAAGCACTTCAGGAAAACAACACTTGGGATTTGGTTCCGAAGAAACCAAGCATGAAGGTAATAGGATCCAAGTGGATTTACAAAGTAAAGAAAAACTCAGATGGTTCAATTAACATGCATAAAGCAAGGCTAGTAGCAAAAGGGTTTTCTCAAACCCATGGAGTGGATTATGAGGAGACCTTCTCACCTCTGGCTAAGATGCCAACAATCACAGTTTTAGTAAGTATTGATGCTTCAAAGAATTGGAACTTGCATTAGTTAGATGTTAAAAATGCATTCCTAGATGGATGGATCTCAAAAGAAGTTTACATGGCTCAACCACCAGCGTATGAACACAAGGACAAACCAGACTATGTATGCAAGCTAAGGAAAGCACTGGTTTAAAGCAAGATCCTAGAGCCTAGAGCCATAAGCTTGTCCAAGATGGACAACACTAAATTTGCAGGTACGCCCATGGAACTCAATCATAAACTTAGTTCTCATGAGGAAGAACTCCTTGAAGACATTACAGATTATCAAAGGCTTGTTGGGAGTCTCAATTATGCAAGCCTAACAAGAGTGGACATATGTTATGGAGTAAGTGCATTAAGCCAATTTATGCATACACCAAGAAAACCTCACATGGAAGCTACCAAGAGGATCTTAAAATATTTAAAGGGTACTATAAATGAAGGACTATTTTATCCATTCACATCTGATTTTGATATCAAGATATATTCTGATGCAGACTGGGCTAGCTCAAAAGATGATAGGAGGAAGAGTTCTAGCTACTTATCTTTTGCAGGTTCAAAGTTAATATCATGGTCATCAAAGAAACAACCAACTATAGCATTTTCATCAAAAGAAATAGAATATAGAGGCTTAGCAAATGCAACACAAGAGGTTATGTGGCTCAAACTATTCTACACAGATTTGGGATTACATTCTTACACTCCAATGATTTTTGGAGATATACTAGCTCACTTCATTTGGCTGCTAATCTTGTATATCATGCAAGGACTAAGCACATTGAAGTGCACTATCATTATGTAAGAGAGAAGCTACTTAGCAAGAACATCCAATTTTCCTATGTGTCTACAAATATGCAATGTGCAGATATGCTAACAAAATCCTTGGATGGAACTAAGATGAACAAGTTCAAGATGATGATTGGATTGCAGGAGATCAAACAAAAATGAAGACCAAGCATGTTAGTATTGAGGGGGAGCTATTGGTGCAAATGAGTCCAAGCCTACATACTTGGACAATTAGCATTTATCTCATATAGTCACATATGACTATTCCCTTGTAAAAGTCAATTTACTTTTATCCTTGTAAAAGTGCATATGTTAATTGCACTACTCTCACGTTGAGTTAGGAGGAATCAAATCTCAAATTACTTGGTAGTTGATTGATGAGAAAGTAAGTCCTATAGTTTAGGATTCACTTTATGGTGAGAACTTGAATTTGAATTCAAGAATGGCTCCAACTCCAAGCTATAAATGTGGGTCAAAATCTCGCGTGTATGAGCCCCGATTTCGATATCATTTTGAGATGGATTTGTGTGATTATTGATCTAATTCTATAGCCACTTCATACCCTCACATTGTGCAATTATACATTGCCAATGTCATTGTATTTTGATGAGATTTAATACATATATATTGATCACATCTTTACTTCTCTTCTCTGTTATGATTATCTCAGAATAGTGAGCTTCTGAGAGCTTGTTCTCAGTGCTTGATGTGATTCAAAGTGGTATAGATTCAACATACTGTCTATTTCATAGCTACAAAGCTCCATTGTCATTGCTTTTCTCAATCTTGAGAAATCTTCACATCTTTGCTCATTGTTCTACATAATGTAGCAGCCCAAAAATGTCGGGCTAGTCTTCCAACTTGCTAAGCATCATTCTATGTGTACACGATTATTTTTATTTAAATAACTCATGATTGGTAGCTATCTTAGTTAGTTAAATACTCCCAAAAGGAATTTAGATAATTGCTAGCAAGTTCAGAGCATTGTTCCTTTTACTGAACATGTTAGAGACCAAAATGGCAAGTCTTAGCTTATAGTTGAACTTTCTACTCATGTGTTTTGATCCATTGATTAAAGGATCATGCTCCAAAGCACATAGGCTATTATTTGTGATTGCTAGGAAGCTCAAGGGGTCTACTATAATCTCCACAACTTGTTCTTGGCTGGTGTGAAGTAGGATTTTGCAGCACCACTTCATCTCTGGAATCTATCCACCATCTCCTCCAACAATTAGTGCCTTATCAACAACATAGAAAATCGGATGATAAAACAATGAATGTTTTTTTATACAATTCTAAAAGAAAAGTCTATTTTTTGTATCCACAAACTAAATGCATTCTAGTGAGTTGTGATGTTGTTATTGTAAAAGATGCAATTCAGCCCTTATGTTCATGTACCAAGAAGATAACACTTCGCTCAAAGCATGTGTATAAAACTTTGTTTCATCTTTTTACAGGTGGACAATCAAGTGCTGGTCCAAATGAGGAAACTTCTCAGCCTTTAGAAGTTTCAAATGATGATGTAGATCATTCCATTTTTTATGCAAATTTACATGATGCACTTGTTGATGAGGGTGTTGACCTAGGAGAGGCTAAAACTATGCCTAAATGGTTGGTGTATACTTTGAGAGATAGAAAATTACATGCATCTTTGTCATACCATACTCATTCACATTCTCATAGTGGTTCCTTTGCATAATATTTGTATGCAATGAACATCTCTAGTCTTTGTGATGAGAATGAGCGTGTTCTTTTGATGAAACACATTATTCAAAAAATTGGATGGCTACTATGTAATCATAATATGGTGCTATTATAAAGAATGCTACTTGCTCTTATGCGATTTGACTCTAAGCAAAAAGGTCATTGGCACTATAATGGGTATACAAGCAAAAATGTAAAACTAATGGAAAAGTTAATAAGTATAAGGCTTTGCTTGTTACCAAAGGTTATGCTCAAGAGAGAGGCATTGATTTTGATATGTTTTTTGCTCCCACATGCCAAATGAGCACCATTCATAGCATTTGTGTACTTGCAGCTCATCATGGTTGGAATCACTACAAGAAAAATGGGGGTGTAGTGATGCCCCCAATTAAAAAAAAAAGTGGGGAGCATCATTTATGTGACACTATTTCCAATGAGCGTTGAATAAGCAATGCTCCGAAAAGAAAAACAATTTGGAGTCGCATAAGCAATTGTCTGGATCACTAATGCAATGCAACTAAATATTGTTGCTAGTTGCATCACAGTGTAGCGATGCACCTAATGATGTTGGCAAATTGCCTACGATGCAAAAAAAAAGTGTCACATAAGTGACATCCTATGAATACAAAGAAAAAATTTGATTTCTCCTAGCACATTTGTGCTAAGATCAAGAGTGAGAGAGAGAGAGCAATCAAGAAGCAATCACAGAGTGTGAGCATGTTCACATGTATATAGGTGCATACACGTATGCACACACTCATAGATAGACACACACACACATACACATACACACACATAAAATTACATACACATGCTTACACACATACATATACATACACATAAAGTCACATACACACATATTTATACACATGCATACACACACATACACACATCCACACATATACATACACAGACATATACACTCATATGCATACATACACACAAATAGACACACACACACATGCATACACATGCATATGCATGCATAAATACACAAATGCTCATACACACACACATACAAATACACTCACATGCATACATACACACACATGCATACACATGCATATGCATACATACATACACACATGCACATACACACACATATGTATACACACACATACACATATACACATACACACATACACATATACATACACACACATAGACACACACACATACACTCACATGCATGCATACACACACATGAATACATACACACATGGGTATACATGCATATGCATACATACATAAACACATGCACATACACACACATGCATACACGCACATACACTCACATGCATACATACACACACATGCATATGCATACATGCATACACACATGCATACACACACATGAACATATACACACATATGCATACACATATACACTCACATGCATACATACACACACATGCATACATACATGCACACATGCATACACACACATACACATACACACACATATGCATTCACACACATACACATATACCCATACACATACACACATACATATACATACACACACATACACTCACATACATACATACACACACATGCATACATACACACACATGCATATGAATACATACATACACATGCATATATACATATACACACATCAACACACACACATACACACATGCATACATAAACACACATGGATACACATGCATATGCATACATACATACACACATGCACATACACACACATACACATATATTTATACACATACATACATGTCTACATATACACACATACACTCACATGCATACATACACACATACATACAGAAATGCATACACACACATGCATACACATATTCATACACACACATACACCTATACACACACAAACACACAAACACACTATACATACACATGCGTACACATACAGACAAGCACATATACATACACAAACATACACATACACACACATATACATATGCCCACGTACACATACACACACATAAAGTGACATACATATGCATACACATGCATACACACACATACACACACACACATACACACATACAAATACATGCATACAGATATACATGCATATAGATACATACACATAGACACACACACACACATACACTCACATGCATACATACACACACATGCATATGCATTAATACATACACGCATGCATACACACACATGCACATACACACACACATATGCATACACACACATACACATATACACATATACATACATACATATAGATACATACACGTATACATACACACACACATACACTCACATGCATACATACCCACACATGCATACATACACACACATGCATACACATACATATGCATACATACATACACATCGTCACATACACGCACATATGCATACACACACATACACATATACACACACATACAAACACATACACATATACATACACACATATAGACACACACAAATACACTCACATGCATACAATACACATGCTACATACACACACATGGATACACATGCATATGCATATATACATACACACATGCATACACACACATTCACATACACACACATTCACATACACACACATACACATATACACATACACATACACATACATACACAAATACGTACACACACATAGACACACACATACACACACATGCATATATACACACACATACATACACGTGCATATGCATATAGACAATCACAAATGCATACACACACATACACATACACACACATGCATACACACACATACATACACACACATACATACACACACATACATATGCACACATACATACACACACATACACATATAAACACACATACACACAAATGCACTATACATACACATGCATACACACACATGTATAGACACACATATACATACACAGACATACACATACCCACATATATATATATGCACACACACACATAAAGTGACATACATATATATACACATGCATACACACACACACATACACACACACACATATACACATGCACATACACACATACACATACATGCATATAGATATGCACACATAAAGATACATACACATAGACACATGCACACATAGATACACACATACACTCACATGCATACATACACACACATGCATACACATGCATACACATGCATACACATGCATACACATGCATACACATGCATACACATGCATATGCATACATACATACACACACATGCACATACAAACATACACATATACACACACATCCACATATACACACACACATACACATATACACACACACTCTCGTATACAAACACACATGTACACATACACATACACAAATATATGTACACACACATACACATACACATGCATATACATACACACATACACGTACACACATGTAGATACATACACATATACATACACACACACATACACTCACATGCATACATATACACACATTCATACACATGCATATGCATACATACATACACACATGCACATATAGATACACATATACACACATACACATACATACACATATACATACACATATACGTATACACATATAGAAATACATACACATATACATACACACACATACACTCACATGCATACATACTCACACATGCATGCACACATACACATGCATACATACATACATACACACATGCATGCACACACATACACACACATATGCATACACATACATACATACACACATATACACATATAAACACACACATACTCACATACACAGTCACACACATGCACTATACATACACATGCATACACACACACATATACATACACATGCACATATACATACACCCACATATACATACATACACATAGACATTGAAGGTGGGATTTATTGTGCCTATTGAGCATGCAGAATGGATCTCTCCCATTGTTATAGTTCCAAAGAAAAACAAGCAGCTACGGATATGCGTGGATACCATGCTAGACGATGTGGCCGGTAGGGAAATGTATTCCTTTCTAGATGGATACAGTGGTTACAATCAAGTTTGAATGGCCGAGCAGGATATACCCAAGACTGCATTTATTACAAATTGGGGTGTCTATGCGTGTACCATAATGTGGTTTGGACTATGCAATGCTCCCAGTACGGTCCAACGCTGCATGCAGGAAATTTTTTCCCCTTATCTCAACACATTTATGAGAGTGTATCTGGATGATTTCTCGTTATCCGGAGATACGTCGGCGCACCTGTACCATTTACGGTGTTGCTTTTCAAAGTGTCGGGATATCGATTGTGCTTGAACCTGGACAAATCGGTATTCTTTGTATCCTGTGGCAAGTTGCTTGGGCACGTTATTTCCAAACAAGGTATTCAGGTGGATCCCGACAAAGTGAAGGCCATACTGGAGGCTCCTGCTCCTAAGACACCTAAAGATGTGATGTAGTTTTTGGGCCAAATCCGGTGGCATGGGTGGCATCTACGTTGGCTTGCTCATCTGGCAATACCACTTAATTGATTGATAATCAGTAGCCCGCGTCAGTTCGAATGGACCGAAGACTGTCAACTTTCTTTTGACCGGCTAAAATCATTGTTAACTCAGGCTCCCATTTTACAAGCACCAAATTGGGAATTGCCCTTGCATGTCTTTGTGGATGCATCCGACAGTGCCATTGGAAGCGTGTTGATGCATCATATGGATAAATGGTTTCGTCCCGTATATTACTCGAGTCACAGATTGGCCTCGACAAAGTGTAACTATTCAGTTACTGAACGAGAATGTCTTGGCTTAGTATATTCTGTGAAAAAATTTTGACATTATCTATTGGGCAGACGCTTCACCTTCCATGTAGATCATGCAGCATTGGTGTATCTTGTGCGACAACAGCATTTGGGAGGACGGTTAGCACGGTGGGTCTTGTTGCTTCAAGAATTTGATTACTCCGTCATACATTAACCAAGGTCAGCACACGCTCTTTCTGACTTTCTCTCTCGATTGGATTCCGATGAGGCGTCAGAAGGAATTGATGATACAACACCAGCCATCTACGCAGCAAAGACAATACAGGATGATCCATAGGAATTATCGGTACCCTCTTCTTACTATGATACCTTGCTTCTGTTCTTGACTAGTGGATGTCTGCCTGGTATGATTTCTTCAACTGCTAGACAAAGACTAGCCACGTACAGTTGACACTTTCGGTTGATTGTCTGAAAATTATATTACATGGACCACTCAAGAGTACTACTCAGATGTGTCCCCCCCCATGAAATTGCTTCTGTCGTTACCATGGCCCATACTGCTCCAATCGAAGGACATTTTTTGATCGACTTGACTCACCGGAAGATTTTTGAGAGCGGGTTGTGGTGGCCCACTATGTATCATGATGTGACCAAGTATGTCCAAGAGTGCAACGAGTGCCAGTGTTCCGATCAACCTTTACAGAGACATTACTTTCCTCTCCAACCCGTTGTGCCTCTTGAACCTTTTCGGAAATGGGGCTTGGATTTTATCGAACCAATTACACCTCCGATGACAGTCACCAATAATAGATATATTCTTACACGCACAGATTATGCAACTAGATGGGCCACGGCATGGGCTCTCCGATCAGCCACAACGGCTGCAGTTGTTAAATGTTTAATGAAGGATATCTTTCCGCGTTACGGGTTACCCTTGGAGATAGTAACTGATCAAGGTATGCACTTTGCCAATACATTAATGCAAGTGCTTACTAAAACCTTCTAGATTGTGCACAAATTCAGTTCTCCCTATTACCCACGATCAAATGGACTTGCTGAGAGTACCAACAAATCTCTCTTAAACATCTTAAAGAAACTCGTGTTAGATTGCTCAGAGAGATGGGACCAATTTCTATTTGCTGTACTATGGGCTTATCGTACCACATACAAAGTGGCGACCGGAACAAATCCTTTTAAGTTGGCTTATGGATTGGAAGCAATTGCTCCGATGGAGCTGGTGGTTCCCAGTCTGCATGTGGCCCTTGAACGGAAGCTCTTACCGGAAGAATCTTTTCCCTTTCGATTGGAGGCTTTATGGTCCTTGGATAAACAACGTCTGGAGAGTTTCCTGGTGATGCAGGAAGTGTAGTGGAGACAGGCCAAAACCCACGATCGTTTCCTCAAAACTCCCATGTTTACGGTAAACCAATTAGTCCTCTTCTATAATGCTAAGTCTAATAGATCCGTCGGAAAATTTAAGCTACAATGGTTCGGTCCATACCGGATTGCTGAACAAGTGGGACCTGCAACTTTTTGGTTATCCACCTTAACTGGTCACCTTCTCCCAAAAGTGATTAATGGTTCGAAGCTTCTACCCTATCCGTCGTCTACCACCTCGTGAGGTGTCTTCGGTATTTTTGCTCTTTTTCGCTTGACACTTGATTTTCTTTCCTGATCTCCGTGTTTTGGTTGACCAACTGACCGTAATCCTTTCGTTTTCTTATCTAACCATGAGTAATAGCTGCCTCTGTGTCACTGTGTCTGTTAATACATGCATGTCACCATTATGTCAGTATATTTCCAATATTGCGTTATGATTAGGGTTTTTGTCGCCTGATTTTTTCAGTGTTCCTACTTAATCTTGTTTTTTCTGCTATCAATCGCTATTATGTTTTTGTGTGTTTGCGACCAGTGTGTGGTTTATGCTTTCGCTTACCTCTGAGTGTGCCATGGAAGCTCTTGCGAACATAGCAACCTTCCGTGCGGGTCTCACTCCGGATCTGAGTGAGTACTTGCATGTTCGGGGACTTTCGGCCTTCGCTTAGTTGCCTTGGCATTCAGTGGAGTGTCATCCCTTCCATGCACAGATCATCTCTGCCATCACCGCCACGGCTGCTACAGAGCAGTGCTGGCCATTAACGTGCTTAGACCCCCGTATAGTAGTTTATAAAACGAGGCTTATCATGTTCAGGAACTTGAAAGAAGAGAAAAACAGTTAGGTGTTCAGGCAGACAGGCTCTTGCGAATTGATGTAGATATAGCCGAAATGAAGCTGCGATGAGACGCTGCTCTGGCCAATGATTTTTATCTACAGGAACGTTTTTTGCAGACTCAGTCCGAATTACTTATCAGCCAGGTTATCGCTGCCAATTCGGTTAGAACTGATGCACAACTTATAGAACCAACTATTTTGAAAGATATGCTAGATTTCGTCAAGCAGAAGATCTACCCGTACATTTAAATTAGCTCGGACTATGTATATTCAGGGAATCATAGATGAACCTTGATTTTGTAATCACCATTTTTGGGTTCAAGTCCACCATGCGTGCCAGTGTTAGCCGCCGGAAAAGAACTCATACTTTTATAATATACACTATGAAAAGTCACACACATCATGTAAAGGCATAGCACAAGGTTGTAACCTTTGGGGGCAAGATTAATGAAAGAAGTCGCATAAAGCAGGTGTAGTCACGGGACTGTTCGTCTGGGCGAGAGCCGGAAGCGAAGCACTCTTTGTCAAACTCTATGTAACACTGTGTCTTCTGTCAATTCTGTCGATTAAGTTTAATCATTAAGTGAAGTGAATGAAGTGTTAAGTAAATTGATTAACGCGATAAGTGAAGAAGTTGTACGGTACACTGTTTGATGTGGAAGTGTGTTGAAGAATGTATGTAAATAGTACTAAGAAGATAATCCGACCTAGCGAGTTAATTCGGAGAAGTAGTATCTTCTTAATCAGTAGATTGGGAAAATACAAACAGGGCCTCTGTTTACAGACCCCTAACCATCCCAAGAACCCAGGACTGAAAATATATTAAATTGGCAAAGGTTTAACACTCCTCAACCACTCCATTCACCAGAAAAGAGTTGTTTGTCCATAAGTATGTTTTCTTTTCATAAATTAATATTTTTATTGATATTATAAGACATCTTTTTTTTCAATTCTTTCTATTTATTTTTAGGACACCTATACCACCTCCAACTTATGGGAGCAGAGCACAAATACCTATGAGGACATTCATAGGTAGCCTAGGGCAAGAGTGTGATATAGAACTTGAGGGGAACATTGTATACATGAGACATGGTTTCGAGTTTAAAAGAAGAATGAGAGCTTTATAAGACTCCTACGTGCATTTTGTTCACTTAAAATGGAGGTAAGTATAAGTTTTAGTTATAAATTGAAATATATATTTTATATTTGACTTATATGGTTTTTTTTTGCAGTGAGTTTGATGAGAGAGACAAAAAGTATGTACTTAGTTCACTAGAGATAGAATCTGGCACTAGGTGGTCTCATAGTTGGTATTTGAAAGAGATGTGGATACTTATGGCACATCATCCTGACAATGCATGATATGCATTGCTTTTATTTGTTATATTTATGTGTATCTCTCTCTCTCTCTCTCTCTCTCTCTCTCTCTCTCTCTATATATATATATATATATATATATATATATATATATATATATATATATATATATATATATATATATATATACATACACACACACACACACATATATATATATATATATATATATATATATATATATATATATATATATATATATATATATATATATATATATATATATATATATATATATATATATATATATATATATAGAGAGAGAGAGAGAGAGAGAGAGAGAGAGTGACACACACACACACACACACACACACATATATATATATATATATATATATATATATATATATATATATATATATATATATATATATATATATATATATATATATATATATATATATATATATTGCATCTAGTACTCTTCTTATCATTGTATACGTTGATTTCAATTGCCTTGTCTTCAAGTGCAAATGCATAACCTACATTGAACACAACTCATTGACCACTCGAATCAATGAGGATTCTCGATATACAAATATATTAGAAAAATGTATACAAATATACCAATATATAAATGTAGTATGCTTAGGTGCTAATTTCACTCCGCATTTATTAGAGAAAATATTCCACCACCTCTTAGAGAGATGCCTCTCCTCCCAACCTTATGTCACTCTTTATATAACTACTCGAATCAATGAGGACCATAATACATATATATATATATACATACATATTATGCAAACACACACACACACATATATACATATATATATATATATATATATATATATATATATATATATATATATATATATATATATATATATATATATATATATATATATATATATATATATATATATATATATATGTATGTATGTATGTGTGTGTGTGTGTAACACATGTATACATATACATGCATACACACTTGTAAACACACTTGCATATACCATAGAAATGCACATGCATACATACACGTGACACACATGTGCATAATATACATACATACATACATACATACATACACACACACACACATATATATATATATATATATATATATATATATATATATATATATATATATATATATATATATATATATATGTGTGTGTGTGTGTGTGTGTGTGTGTGTGTGTGTGTGCGCACATATGTCACACACATGCATTCATACATACATATAACACACAAGAATAACCATATGGATAGACTGTTGGAGTTAGACGTCTGCGGAAGCACGCGAACAGCACAAGGAAGAAGAAGAAGCTTGGAGCACAACACACAAGACTGAATGTATTACTAGAGAATGTACAAAGATAAGTAGCCCATTAGGGCAATAGGCGTATATACAAGCCGGGGGAAAAAAACCTCCTAAAGAGGGAAAAAAGTGCCCCGGCAGTCCTAGAGTGTTCACACACATCACTACCTAAATATATCAACAAATCCCCCCTGGGAGTGATGCGGTGAACAAGGAGTTGGCACTCATGTATAAGGAAGTGCCAAGCTATGTGGAAATCACTCCACAAAAGGAAGTAAGCCCAAAGCTTTGCGGAAAGCTTCAAACTTCTCCCTAGGTAGAGCCTTCGTGAAAAGGTCTGCAATGTTCTCCTGCGTGGGCACATATGCCAAGCTGATCTCCCCAGCAGAGAACCTCTCCCTGACATAGTGATAATGCACCTCAATGTGCTTAGTGCGAGCATGGAACACAGGGTTCCTCGCAACTGCCAATGCGCTCTAACTATCAGTGAAGATGATGGTGGCAGAAGACTGGCCAACACCCAAATCAGCCATAAGGCGTCTGAGCCACACACACTCAACAGTCGCTGTGAAAGCTGCCCTATACTCAGCCTCACAACTGGAAGTGGCCACAGTAGGCTGCTTCTTGCTCAACCAAGATATACATGAGCTACCAAGCATGAAGCAAAAACCACTGGTGGACACACGAGTGTCATAGCAACCAGCCCAATCTGAGTCAGAAAAAGCATGCAAATCTGGCGGTAGTGATCCCCCCTTGGGATAAAACAACCCAAGTAGCCGAGTACCACTCAAGTAGCGAAAGATGCGCTTAACCGCTTTCCAATGCGTGACTCTTGGGCAATGCATAAACCTGCTCATCTGTGAGACAGCAAACTGAATATCTGGCCGAGTAATGCATAAGTAAATCAAGCATCCAACAGCCTGCTGATAGAGAACAGCATCAAATGCATCTCCAGCATCATGAAGACTCAATCGTAAACCTGTCTCCATAGGAGTGGCAATAGGCTTACAGTCTTCAAGGCCAAAACGCTGCAATAATGTGTCAATATATTTCGTTTGACACAAAGCCATTCCACCATCAACGTGCATAAACTGAATGCCCAAATAGTGATGCAAATGCCCCAAATCAGACATCTCAAATGAGGCATGCAAATCAGCCTTGAAATCAGCAATATGCTTCTCAAGAGGACCAGTGAGCAGCATGTCGTCTACATAGACAACAATGATCAAAAGCACATCATTAGCACGCTTAACATATAAGGTGCTTTCAGTTGGACTGTTCTCAAAACCATGTGCAATCAGATAGGCATGTATTTTCTCATACCAAGCACGTGGTGCTTGCTTTAAACCATATAACGCCTTCTTTAACCTGCACACCCGGTTTTCATGCCCTTTCTGCACAAAGCCACGGGGCTGAAAAACATACACTTCTTCATGCAAGTCACCATTCAGAAATGCTGTTTTAATGTCCAATTGATGTACATTCCAACCATGATGGGCTGCAAGTGCACAAATGCTCCGAACAGTAGTCATACGGCATGTAGGTGCAAAGGTCTCATCAAAATCAATGCCTCTTTCCTGCGCATAACCCTTTGCAACAAGCCTAGCCTTATACCTGTCAACTGTACCATCAGGTTTACGCTTCAGCTTGTATACCCACTTAGTGCCAATGGCCTTCTTGCCAGGAGGCAAGTCACATAAAGACCATGTACCATTCTTCATTATAGCATCATATTCAGATTGCATAGCAGCCATCCAATTTTCTGAATTTTGTGCTTCATCAAAAGAAACAGGCTCATTCTCATCACAGAGACTAGATGCAGCCATAGCATAGCAATCTGATGCAAAGGAGGTACTATGAGAGCCTGAACGAGTACGATATGACAAAGGTGCATCTAATTTGCTGTCACGCAAAGTCTGCACCAGCCATTTTGGCATAGTTTTTGCCTGTTCAATATCAGCTCTCTCATCAACAAGTGCATCATGTAAATCTGCATCAGAAATGGAATGATCTGCATCATCATATGAAACCTGCAAAGGCTGAGAAGTTGCCTCATTAGGACCAGCGCTAGCCTGTCCACCTGTAAAAAGAGGCATCAAAGTATCATACATGTCTTTGGAGCTAACAGATGTCTCCTTAGTACATGAAAGCAATGGCTGAATAGCATCTTCCACAAAGACAACATCACGGCTAACCAGACTGCGTTTAGTCTGTGGATGATACAGACGATAGCCTTTACTTTCAGAACTGTACCCAACAAAAATACATTTTACTGCCTTATCATCCAATTTTCTGCGATGTTGTTCAGGCACTAATGCATATGCCAAACAACCAAAAACACGCAGATGAGCAACAGATGGCTTGCGGTCATGCCAAGCCTCATATGGAGTGATAGACTGCAATGCTTTAGTGGGACACCTGTTCAGTACATATGCTGCACACATGACAGCCTCAAGCAAGAAACTATGTGGTAAAGCTTGACTTTTGACCATGCACCTCGCCATCTCCATGAGTGACCTGTTCTTTCGTTCAGCAACTCCATTCTGTTGAGGTGTATACGGCACTGTACACTGGTGTTTTATCCCACGTTCAGCTAGAAATGCATTAAAATCTGAAGACATATATTCCCCCCCTCGATCAGAACGGAGGGTGCCCATTTTACATGCTGACAGATTTTCAGCTAAAACCAAAAACTGTTTGAAGCACATGAACACTTTGGACTTTGCTTTGAGTGGATATACCCATGCATGCCTGAAAAAATCATCAATGAAAGTCACGAAGTAAAGGTAATTTCCAAAAGAGGGTGTCTGCATAGGACCACAGACATCACTATGTACAAGCTGCAATTTCTGCATAGCCCGAACTGAACCATCTTTTGGAAAGGAAGAACGTTGCATTTTGCCCAAAATACAGCCTTCACAAACATGTTTTCCAGGTGCCTCAAGTTTGGGCAAAGAGGACACCATTTCAGATTTCTGCAGGCGTAACAAACTAGCAAAATTCAGATGACCAAAGCGTGCATGCCAAATCTTTGCATCTGACATAGCCTGAGAATCATGAACTGCACATGCCGAATCATTCACAGATTTTTCATAGTCTATGAGCTTATACAGCCCACGACATAAAATGCCAGAAGCAATAATCACATCGCCATTTGAGAGATCATGGACTGTACACCTGTCATCAGCGAATTTCACAACCAAGCCAATCTTGGCTAATGCAGAAACTGATAACAGGTTCTTTTTGATCCCTGGCACAAATAAAGCATCTGACAAAGTGAAAGAACTACCATCAGCAGTGGTCAGAATGATCTTACCAACTCCCATAACAGGATAAGAGGAGTTATTGGCGCATGTGACAGTATTCCCTGTAGGGGCAGGCTCGAGTGAAGAGAAGAAACTGCGCTGCGAGGTAATATGTTTGGTTGCCCCACTGTCAAAGTACCAAACATCTGAGTCTACTGCAGACATGCACTGATCATGAGAAGATGGGTCAAAACTGCAGACAGTAGTAAACGCCCATTCTTCTTCCTGCACAAGATTTGCAGACTCTATTTTTGGTGTAGAGGCCTCTGCAACAACCATTCCAGCCTCTTTCTTCTTTGCCTCTTTAGCAGCCAGTTTTGGACAGTTCTTTATAATATGATCATTTCCTTTACAGTACTTGCAGAACAATTTCTGCTTTTCTGATTTCTTCTCATCTTTATCCTGGTTCTTCGATTGTGCAGCATTTGTAGATTTCTGCTTACTAGTAGAAGAGCTCCATTTTCCTTTGCCCTTCTGACTAGCCAGGAAAGCTTGATCTGCAACACGCATAATGGACCTGTTCTGCCTGGACTGATCTTCCTGCAACAGAACAGAGACTAATTCCTCAAATGACAAGGCATTCGGATTGCCTTTCATCATCAATCGAAGAGTAGAGGCAAAACTCTGATATGAATCAGGAAGGCCATTCAGAACGGTCTGCACAAGTGAGCTATCTGGTATAACCTCATCAGCAAAAATCAATTGTTCCTTCAGGTCTTTGATCTTTGTAAGAAAACTGTCCATCGAATCACCTTCATTCATGTGCTCACTCTCCAACTGTTTTCGGAGGTAAGCAACACGAGCCTCATTCCTAGCGTGGTACAAAGTGGTAAGTGTATCCCAAGCATCCTTTGCTGTTCTGCAAGAGCGAATGTGAGGAATAATGGCACGTTTGACAGACAAAGCTATCAATGCATGTGCCTGGGCATCTCTGCCATCCCAACGAATCTGCTCTGCAATAGGTGCAACAGAAACAGCAGCACGAACAGGAATCTGCGGAATATCATCTTCGACACCATCTTCATCAGCTCCAACACATGTATTTGCAGTACCTGTCGTTACAGGTGTAACAGGACGTCTTTCAACACCCTGCATAATGTTCCACAATCCTTTTGCAACCAGTACATGTCGCATCATATAAGCCCATAATGGGTAGTTGGTACCATCCAACTTATCCTCAACAGCCAACATACGGAATACATCACTGCTTTCAGCCATGGCCGGTGACTAAAATACCTTGATGCAGAAAATTGACTGTATCTCAAAAAGTTGAACAGAACTGCCGAGACGAGTTCTGCTAGACCTGTAGCAGACTTCGAGACGCTTAAACTGGCGAATAGAAACTGGTATATACCTTTGGCACAAAAGGACGAAATAGCCTGCACAAGCACTGCGATAGTGCGTTCGGAGGCCGAAACGAGCTCAGATCGCGATTTCGGCACCACATAGCGAAGCTGTTTTGATCTGGGAAACACCCTGAGTATGCTCACCAAATTTTGTGCGAATCTGAGACTGCAAACGGAGGAGTGTCGACGGCGCCCTAGAAGAAGCAACGACCTGCTCTGATACCAATTGTTGGAGTTAGACGTCTGCGGAAGCACGCGAACAACACAAGGAAGAAGAAGAAGCTTGGAGCACAACACACAAGACTGAATGTATTACTAGAGAATGTACAAAGATAAGTAGCCCATTAGGGCAATAGGCGTATATACAAGCCGGGGGAAAAAAACCTCCTAAAGAGGGAAAAAAGTGCCCCGGCAGTCCTAGAGTGTTCACACACATCACTACCTAAATATATCAACATAGACAATACTCCATCAATAATTTTATGATCAAATCCCCATGTCAAGAGCTTTGATAATTTAGGGCTTTGAAACATATATTTAATTCATGGAGCTGAAAAGAGGTATACATGCTATGCATGTGGCACATAACCCATGGATTGTGCATTTGAATCCATAAGTACAAGAGAGATAGAAGCTCGCATCTGATAGAGGGAAAGGAAATTCCAAAGGATCACTCAAAGCATTGTACTTGCATCATCATTGTACTTGCATCTTCATCCATTCTTTAGGGCAAAATTTAAAGAGAGTGTTGCTCAATGCCATCTTCCTCTATTAAATCACCTCCGCACAAATGGTTGGTACACTATCAAGATCCTCCATCTACCTCTTCAAGAGAAATCAACAGTGAGGGTGAAGATTGGAGAGTGATCACACTGAGCATGCTTAAAGGTGAGAGATCTTCGAGGTTGTCCATCTATTAATCACTCTGTTCTCTCAGCAATTAGTGTGCATATGCACTTCTCTCAGATTTGATCTATGATCTCCACCGAGATTCAATGCATAATGCCCACATCAAATCTCCAGCTAGATGCAATGCATAACGCCCACATCAAATAGGCAACAGTGCGGCACAGACAAATGATGCACACACACACACACATTTTGCTTTATCAAAGCGAATTGCTGATGAGCTACTTTCAATATTAGTTCTCAAGCACTATAGAACCAAAACGCATAGTCTAGCAGCTCATGATTTGAGTCTAAGCCCGAGTAACTTAGTGGATGATGCTTTGAGTATGTGGGAGGAAGCCTGGAGTTCAAATCGTGAATGCACATGTCCATGAGATCCCCAAGATGGGTGCCTCTATCTTATGAAGTTAGGTGTGTGCATCTTTCCAATTCATTGTACTCTCAAACAAAAAAGTGATATGCTTCTTCTATGGAGAGAGTGAGAGACCATGCGCAAGTTGTTGATATATTTAGGTAGTGATGTGTGTGAACACATTAGGACTGCCGGGGCACTTTTTTCCCTCTTTAGGAGGTTTTTTCCCCTCGGCATGTATATACGCCTATTGCCCTAACAGGCTACTTATCTTTGTACATTCTCTAGTAATACATTCAGTATTGTGTGTTGTGCTTCAAGCTTCTTCTTCTTCCTTGTGTTGTTCGCGTGCATCCATAGATGTCGAACTCCAGCAATTGGTATCAAAACAGGTCACCGCTTCATCTAAGACATCATCGACACTCCTACGGTTGCGGTCTTTGAACGCACTATCGCAATGCTTGTGCAAGCTATTTTGTCTTTTTGTGCCAAAGGTATATACTAGTTTTGGTTTGCCAGTATAAGCATCTCGAAGTCTGCTATAGATCTAGCAAAATTCGTCCGGGCAGTTCTATTCAACTTTTTAAGATACAGTCGATATTCTGCATCAAGGTATATTAGTCACCGACCATGGCTGAAAGCAGTGATGTATTCCGTATGTTGGCTATTGAGGATAAATTGGATGGTACCAACTACCCGTTATGGGCTTATATGATGTGACATGTATTGGTTGCAAAAGGACTGTGGAACATTGTGCAGGGTGTTGAAAAATGTCCTATCGCACCTGCAACTGTTACAATTGTACGTACTGAAGGTGATGTAGAAGGTGTCGAAGATGATGATATACTACATATTCCTGTTTGTGTTGCAGTTTTTGTTGCACCTACTGTAGAGAAAATTTGTTGGGATGGCAGAGAGGCTCAGGCACATGCATTGATAGCTTTGTCTGTCAAACATGCCATTATTTCTCACATACGCTCTTGCAGAACAGCTAAGGATGCTTGGGATACACTTACCACATGTTACCAAGCTAGGAATGAGGCTCGTGTTGCTTACCTCCGTAAACAGTTGGAGAGTGAGCACATGGATGAAGGTGATTCTATGGACAGTTTTCTAACAAAGATCGAAGACTTGAAGGAACAATTGATTTCTATTGATGAGGTTATACCAGAGAGCTCACTTGTGCAGACTGTTCTGAATGGTCTTCCTGATTCATATCAGAGTTTTGCTTCTACTCTTCGGTTGATGATGAAAGGCAATCCAAACGCCTTGTCATTTGAGGAGTTAGTCTCAGTTCTGTTGCACAAAGATCAGTCCAAGCAAAACAGATCCATTATGTGTGTTGTAGATCAAGCTTTCCTGGCTAGTCAGAAGGGCAAAGGAAAATGGAGCTCTTCAACTAGTAAGCAGAAATCTCCTAATTTTGCACAATCGAAGGGGGAAGACAAAGATGAAAAGAAATAAAAAAAGCAGAAATTGTTTTGCAACTACTGTAAAGGAAATGATCATATCATAAAGAACTGTCCAAAAATGGTTGCTAAAGAGGCAAAGAAGAAAGAGGCTGGAATGGTTGTTGCAGAGGCCTCTACACCAAAAACAGAGTGTGCTAATCTTGTGCAGGAAGAAGAATGGGCGTTTACTACTGTTTGCAGTTTTTGACCTATCTTCTCATGAGTAGTGCGTGTCTACAGTAGACTCATATGTTAATTACTTTGACAGTGGGCTGACCAAACATATTACCTTACAGCGTAGTTTCTCCTCTTCATTCAAGCCTGCCCCTACAGGGAATACTGTTACATGCACCAACAACTCCTCTTATCCTGTTATGGGAGTTGGTAAGATCATTTTGACTAATGCTGATGGTGGTTCTTTCACTTTGTCAGATGCATTGTTTGTGCCAGGGATCAAGAAAAATCTGTTATCAGTTTCTGCATTAGCCAAGATTGGCTTGGTTGTGAAATTTGTTGATGACAGATGTACAGTTCATGATCTGTCAAATGGCAACGTGATTATTGCTTCTGGCATTTTATGTCATGGGCTGTATAAGCTCATAGACTATGAAAGATCTGTAAATGATTCAACATGTGCAATACATGATTCTCAGGCTATGTCAGATGTAAAGCTTTGTCATGCATGCTTTGGTCATCTCAATTTTGCTAGTTTGCTATGCTTGCAAAAATCTGAAATGGTGTCCTCTTTGCCCAAACTTGAGGCACTTGGAAAACATGTTTGTGAAGGTTGTATTTTGGGCAAAATGCATCATTCCTCCTTTCCAAAAGATGGTTCAATTTGGGCTACTAAAAAATTACAGCTTGTACATAGTGATGTCTGCGGTCCTATGCAGACATCTTCTTTTGGAAATTATCTTTACTTCGTGACTTTCATTGATGATTTTTCCAAGCATGCATGGGTATATCCATTGAAAACAAAGTCGAAAGTGTTCATGTGCTTCAAACACTTTTTGGTTTTGGTTGAAAATCTATCAGCATGTAAAATGGGCACCCTTCATTCTGATCGAGGGGGGGAATATATGTCTTCTGATTTTAATGCATTTCTAGCTGAAAATGGGATTAAACACCAGTGTACAGTGTCGTATACACCTCAACAGAATGGAGTTGCTGAACGGAAGAACATGTCACTCATGGAGATAGCGAGGTGTATGGTCAAGAGTCAAGCTTTACCACATAGTTACTGGCTTGAGGCTGTCATGTGTGCAGCATATATACTTAACATGTGTCCCACTAAAGCACTGAAATCTATCACTCCATATGAGGCTTGGCATGATCACAAGACATTTGTTGCTCATCTACGTGTTTTTGGTTGTTTGGCATATGCATTACCACCTGAACAACATAGCAAAAAATTGGATGATAAAGCAGTAAAATGCATTTGTGGAAGATGCTATTCAGCCATTGCTTTCATGTACTAAGGAGACATCTGTTAGCTCCAAAGACATGTATGATAGTTTTTTGCCTCTTTTTACACATGGATAGTCTAGTGCTCATCCTAATGAGGCAACTTCTCACCCTTTGCAAGTTTCATGTGATAATGCAGATCATCCCATTTTTTATGCAGATTTACATGATGCACTTGTTGATGAGAGAGCTGATATTGAGGAGGCAAAAACTATGCCAAAATGGCTGGAGCTGACTTTGCATGACAGCAAATTAGATGCATCTCTATCATATCGTACTCGATCAGGCTCTTTTAGTGCCTTTTTTGCATCAGATTGCTATCCTATGGCTGGATCTAGTCTCTGTGATGAGACTGAGCCTATTATGTTTGATGACACACAAAATTCAGAAAATTGGATGGTTGTTATGCGATCTGAATATGATGCTATAATGAAGAATGATACTTGGTCTTTATGTGACTTGCTCCCTGACAAGAAGGCCATTGGCACTAAGTTTGTATACAAGCTAAATCATAAACCTGATGGTACAGTTGATAGGTATAAGGCTAGGCTTGTTGCAAAGGGTTATGCGTAAGGAAGAGGCATTGATTTTGATGAAATCTTTGGTCCTACTTGTCGAATGACTATTGTTCATAGCATCTGTGCACTTGCAGCTCATCATGGTTGGAATGTACATCAATTGGAAATTAAAACAACATTTCTGAATGGTCACTTGCATGAAGAATTGTATGTTTTTCAGCCATGTGGCTTTGTGTTAAAGACGGCATTATATGATTTAAAGCAAGCACCACGTGCTTGTAAGTAGGCTACAAATCAAGGAAAGACTACAACAACTATACAGAGGAGCAAGAGGAATCTCTTCTGATTAGAAATATGACTTCAAAACCAGGTATAAATGATGACCATCTCTTCTACATTGACTCAAGATGCTCAAACCATATGGTAGGCAATGTATCTCTTCTCTCTGACCTTGAGGAACCAAGGGTAAGCATCAGGTACAAACAGGTGATGACACCAAGCACTCAGTGATTAAAGTAGGGAATGTTAAGACCTCTGATGGAAATAGAAATTTGTTGAGCAAGGTTCTATATGTACCTACAATTAGAATTTGATGAGTGTTGGACAGATTGTGGAAAAGGGTTTGCAGGTCAGGTTCAACCAATATGGAGCATTTCTGGAGGATCCCCAACATGGATTCAAGAGAATTTCCAAAGGAGAAAAGACAGGTAGATTATTCACTTTTGAACTTCAAGATACATGGAATATTGCACTTTATAGTTACAAAGACCAAACACTATCAGAGCTTGAAATTTGGCATAAGAGATTAGGGCATATTGGTGAGAGAACTTTAAAGCAAATATGTAGAGATCAATGTGTGCTTGGGATACCCAATGTATCCAAGCAACACATGATTTATAAATGTGGTGCTTGTCAGTTTGGGAAATCTCACAGGTTACCCTTCACAAGGAAAGGCTACATGCATGAGGACTACCTGGAGCTTGTCCATATAGATGTATGGGGACCAAGTAAGGATCCCTTAATTTCTGGATCAGGGTATTATATATCTTTCATTGATGATTTCAGTAGGTGGATTGTCTTATATTTTATGAAGCACAAAGATGAAGTATTCAGTTGCTTTAAAAAATATCTTGCGCTTGTTGAGAACCAAACAGGAAGAAGCCTTAAGAAACTAAGGTAAGATGGAGGAGGTGAGTACTTCTCAAATGAGTTTGATGCATTCTTGTAGGATAGAGGAATCAAAAGAGAAATTACAACAAGGTATACCCCTGAGCAAAATGGGATGGTAGAGAGGAGAAATATACTAATTGTTGAAACAGCTAGGTCAATGTTAAATGAGAAAAAATTACCTAATTACCTATGGGTAGAGAGTGTATCTACTACCACTTATCTTGTAAAAAGGTTGGCATCCAAATCTCTTGATGGGATGACCCCCTATGAAGCATGGCATGGTAGAAGACCTTCTCTTGATCATTGCAGGATCTTTGGATGTGTTGCCTATGTGCATATCCCTTCTCAAATAAGAGGTAAGTTAGACCCTATGAGAGAGAAGTGCATCTTCATAGGGTATGACTTGAATAAAAAAGGATATAGGTTCTACAATCCTTCAAACAAAGGATTTATGGTCGATAGAGATGTTGTCTTTGATGAGAATGACTCTTGGTTTGAAAGTGAATGTAGGAAAGTAAAACTACCTTATGACTTGGAAAAGGAATTTCCAAGCCTCACTAAGGAGGAGCCTAATCAAGTTGAAGACATCAATTCAGATGATGAGGACATCATCAACTTAGAAGAATTCAAGGCATGGAAGTCCAAAGGCAAAGTCAAGATGAAGAAATTGGAAGATATAACTGAATCATCCAACCAAGCAATTAGAAGATCACAAAGGGAGAGCAAGAATCCAATCAGATATGGGTATGAAGCTTCCTTAGTTACTAAGCACTCTGTTTATCTTGCAAAGGACTTGTCATTTGAAGAGCCATCATCATATGAAGAGGCAAAGACCAGGACAGAATGGAAGGAAGCTATGCATGAGGAAATTTAAGCAGTCAAAGAGAATGATACTTGGGAGCTAGTACCAAAGAAGGAGTCTATGAAGGTAATTGGTTCTAGATGGATCTATAAGATCAAGAGGAATTCTAATGGATCAATAAGCAGGTACAAAGCTAGACTTGTGGCTAAAGGTTTTGCACAAACTCAAGGAGTTGATTATGAAAAAACCTTCTCACATGTGGCCAAAATGCCAGCCATCGGGGTATTGGTAAGTGTGGCTACATCAAAGAATTGGAACATGTATCAATTGGATGTAAAAAATGCATTTCTAAATGGCTGGGTTTCAGAGGAGGTGAACATGTCTCAACCTCCTGGCTATGAGGACCCAAGCAAGGTAGCATATGTGTGTAAATTGAACAAAGCTCTTTATGGATTGAAGCAGGCGCCTAGGGCATGGAACCATAGGTTGACTACATACCTTTAGGATCAAGGATTCATCATGAGTAAAGCAAATACTTTCTGTTTGTTAAGAGAAGTAATTCAAAGGTAATATACCTATATGTATATGTTGACGATATCATACTCACAGGTAATGATGCTAATTACATCAAGCAGATTAAGAATCAAATGATGCAGGAGCTCAAAATCAATGATCTAGGATCACTAAAGTATTTTCTTGGACTTGAGTTAGTCTATACTAACTCTGGAATTTATATTACTCAGAGAAAGTATATACAAGACATGTTAAAGAAGTTTCAGTTGCAGGATGCCAAGGTAGCAAGTACTCTAATGGAGGTAAACCAATATTAAGTGCTCATGAAGGTGATGTGCTTGAGAATATTGCAGGTTACCAAAGCATAGTGGGAAGCTTGAACTATGCTACATTGACAAGGATTGATATTGCTTATGGAGTAAGTGTCTTAAGCCAATTTATGCACAAACCTAGGGCACCTCATTTGGAAGGTGCCAAGAAGAATTTGAAGTACCTTAAGGGCATTCAAAATCAAGGATTATACTTTCCTTATACCTCAGATTTGGACATCAAGATATATTTAGATGCAGATTGGGCAGATTGCAAAGATGATAGAAGAAGTACCTTAGGTTACCTATCTTTTGCAAGTGATAAACCTATATCTGGTCTTCAAAGAAGCAACCTATTGTTGCCTTATCTTCAACAGAGGCAGAGTATAGAGGATTGGCCAATGCTACTCAAGAGGCCATATGGATCAGATTGTTGTATACAAATTTAGGCTTGCATACTACATCTCCAATTATTTTTGGAGATAATACAAGCTCACTACATCTTGCAGCAAATCCTATTTATCATGCTAGGACAAAGCATATAGAGGTACACTATCATTATGTGAGAGAGAAGCTATTGAGCAAGGAAATTCAATTGGCTTATGTATCAACTAATATGTAATGTGCAGACTTATTGACTAAAGCATTAGATGGTACAAAACTCTGCAGGTTTAAGTCTATGATTGGATTGCAAGATGTTCAAGAAGATTGAAGAAAGAAGACTAAGCCAAGATGTTTGGCTTGAGGGGGAGTTGTTGGTGCAAATATCAAGCCTACACATTTGTCTAGAGTTTATGTACAATTGAAGTTCCATGGGAACCATTGCTATGAAGACTTTACCTTTTACCATTTGTAAAAGCCTATTTGACTTGGAGGAATAATTGTAACCACCACTAAACTCATGGATTTGTTAGATGAAAAGCCACGACTTTATTTGGAGAGAATATCTCCTAGATTGGAGGACCACTTTATGCCAATGATCTTGTACAACATTGTCTTCTAATACAATAGATCAATACTTTTCATCTATGTCCTCTCTATCATAGTTACTCAAAACAGTCACTTTGTACTGATCATATCTCAGTCATTTCTTCACGATTTTCAATGTTCTATAGATTTTTGGAATCAGCTCCATGTCCTCTACATGATCACAAATTTTTTAGACAATCCATTTAGCTGATGTGGAGAAAAGCTCGTCGAACTACCCACTGGTCAAACTTTGCAGAGGTCTTAAAAAATCGGGGGTAATGATTTGATTGCTAAATTGATTGCTCTGTGTATAGTGCATCATTTTAAGTAATTCTACTTGGAATCATTAGCTCATTAAGCTTATTTGATATCTCCAAAAGAAATTTTTCTAATTCCTACTGTAATGGAAGCACTGAGCTTAACAAGCAGCAGGTGTGTGAACAAAAATAGAAGGTTTTCATTGATCCTTCAACTTGGAAGTAGTCTGTTTTGGCTTAATCATTTCTCACATCATTTCCAAAGTACATACGCACTTGTTTAGTGTCATTGGAAAGCTAAGAGGGCCTACAACTCAACTTTGAAGCAAAAACGGGCTGGTACAAAGCAGGGATTTGTAGTACCTACTCATTTATTAGAGTGTCCATCCATCTTTCCCAACATTCACTAGGATTCAAATGGCTAGATTATCACCACACTTAAACTTCATCCCCAACCAACCCTTAGTGATATTGAAACTACTCTACTTGATGAAGAAAATAATTTTAAAAGCCACAATCCCTCTCAAGAGAAAGCCCTTTTTAGCAAGAAGAAACCTCCATATAAAAAGTACGAACGATGTCTCTTTTGCAATAAAACCAATCATCGTGAGGAGAAATGCTACTACAAAATCAAGAGATATGCAAACATCACTAAAGAAAGGAGTCATAAAGAATGAGATAAATCACCCAAAGCGATTTTTTGTGAAGAATATCTCTTTTATGCATCTCCTTTAAGAACCACCTACCCCATGATCGTAAAACCCTTTTTATAGAATGTCTAGGGATGACATATGTACCTAGATCCATCCAATACCATGGACGCCATATGTCCCTCACTTGGATGAAATATTTCCAAGCTATGAATAAGGATTTCATATTTCCTTAGATTTAAAAAACCAATGGACTAGGTGATGCCAAATGCCACTAGTTCCCAAACATTACAACAAAAAGGGTCATCACATGGAGGGAGTTGTTGAGATATCCATGCTCTACTCTTTTTTCATTTACATGCATCCAATTTATCCTAGATACAAGGATATTCTCCCAAGATCTTACATTCATGGAAGTTCCCTTTATCCAACATAGGATGTACTTTTCCATCTACTCCATATAAGAACGGCCTCACTTCACCTATCCTCACTCATTCATGCACTCCAATGTTGCTCTCACCTTGAGGCTCAAGTTCCATGTTTGTTATGTAAGTTTTCCATCCATAGTTAATTTCATTTCTATTTTTTAATTTTTTTAATGAAAAATATAATATTCATGATCTCTCAAATGGGGATGTTATCATCACTTCTAGCATTTTATGTCTTGGGTTTTATAAAAATGTATGTTTGCAAAATCTGAGAATGATTCAACATGTGCAGCTCATGATTCTTAGGATATTTCAAATGCAACACTTTGGCATGCACACTTTGTTCATCTGAATTTTGCTAGTTTGGTTCACTTGCAGAAACCTGAAATGGCATCCTCTCTGCCCGAACTAGAGGCACCCTCTAAACATGTTTGTGAAGGTTGTGCTTTGGGTAAAATGCTTTGTTCTTCCTTCCCAAAAGATGGCTTAGCTAGAGCTGCACATAGATTGCAACTTGTTCATAGTGACTTGCGGTCTTATGCAGACACCTTCATTTGGAAATTAGCCATATTTTGTGGCTTTCATTCATGAATTTTTGAGCATGCATGGGTCTATCCATTAAAAGCAAATCCAAAGTTTTTATGCGCTTAAAATTTTTTTTTTATTATGGTTGAAAATATGTCATCATGTTAAATGGGCATCCTTCACTGTGATTGAGAGGGAGAATATACGTCTTTTGAATTTAGTGCATTTTTGGATGAGCATGGGATAAAACATTAGTGTACAATGCCCTATACACCTCAATGAAATGGAGTTTTTGAAAGGACGAATAGGTTTCTCATGGAAATGGCAAGGTGTATGGTTAAATGTCAAGCTTTACCACATAGCTTCTAGCTTGAGCAATCAACATATGTACTTAACAAGTTTTCCACCAAAGAATTGCATTCTATTACTCCATATGAGGCTTGGCATGGTTGCAAGCCATATGTTTCTCATCTATGTATTTTTTATTGTCTTTCATATGCATTAGTGTGCGAACAACAACATAGAAAATTGGATGATGAAGCAATGAATGTTTTTTTTTATATAGTTTTGAAAGCAAAGGCTATCGTATGTATCCATAGAATAAACACATTCTGGTTAGCCATGATGTTGTTATTGTAGAAGATGCAATTCAGCCATTATGCTCATGTACCAAGGAAATAACACTTCAGTCAAAGCATGTGTATGAAACTTCGTTGCGTCTTTTTATAGGTGGACAATCAAGTGCTTGTCCAAATGAGGAAATTTCTCAGCCTTTACAATTTTCAAATGATGATGCAAATCATTCCATTTTTTTATGGAAATTTACATGATGCACTTGTAGATGAGGGGGTTGACATAGGAGAGGCTAAAACTATGCCTAAATGGTTGGTGCAAACTTTGAGAGATAGCAAATTACATGCATCTTTGTCATACCATACTCACTTAGGCTCTCATAGTGCTTCATTTGCATCAGATTGTTATGCGATGAAAATCTATAGTCTTTGTGATGAGAATGAGCATGTTTCTTTTGATGAAACACATAATTCAAAAAATTGGATGGCTACTATGCAATCAAAATATGGTGCTTTTATGAAGAATGGTACTTGCTCTTTATTTGATTTGCATCTAGGCAAAAAGGCCATTGGCACTAAATGGGTATAAAAGAAAAAACGTAAAATTAATTAAATACTTAATAAGTATAAGGCTTGGCTTGTTACCAAAGGTTATGCTAAAGTGATTTTTATAGTTTGTTTGCTCCCACATGCCAAATGAGCATCGTTCATAGAATTTGTGTACTTGCAGCTCATCATGGTTGGAATCACTCTAAGAAAAATAGGAGCATAGCGACACCCCCAATTAACAAGAAAAATCTTGGAGCATCGCTTATGTGACACTACTTCCAACAAGCTTCACATAAGCTTCACTTCGAAAAGAACAAAAAAGTTGGATTTGCATAAGTGCCGATCTTCATCCCTAATGCAATGCAATTCTACTGTTGAGTGTGTGTGGCTCAGATGCCTTATGGCTGATTTGGGTGTTGGTCAGTCTTTTGCCACCACCATCTTCATTGATAGTCAGAGTGCATTGGAAGTTGTGAGGAAGCTTGTGTTCCATGCTCGTACTAAGCACATTGAGGTGCATTATCATTATGTAAGGGACAGGTTCTCTACTGGGGAGATCAGCTTGGGATATGTGCCCACACAAGAGAACAATGTTAACCTTTTCACAAAGGGTCTGCCTAGGGAGAAGTTTGAAGCTTTCTGCAAAACTTTGGGCTTACTTCCTTTTGTGGAGTGATTTCCACATAGCTTGGCACTTCCTTATACATGAGTACTAGCTCCTTGTTCATCACATCACTCCCAGGGGGGATTTGTTGATATATCTAGGTACTGATGTGTGTGAATACTCTAGGACCGCCGGGGCACTTTTTTCCCTCTTTAAGAGGTTTTTTCCCTCGACTTGTATATACGCCTATTGCCCTAACGGGATGCTCATCTTTGTACATTCTAGTGGTAATACATTTTGTATTTTGTGTTGTGCTCCAAGCTTCTTCTTCTTCCTTGTGTTGTTCATGTGCTTCCATAGACGTCTAACTCCAACATTTTGAGATGTTAGATTTGGGGTATTTGCATCATTATTTAGGCATTCAATTTATGCAAGTTGATGGGGGAATATTTTTGTGTCAAACAAAATATATTGATGCATTATTGCAGCATTTTGGCCTTGAGGATTGCAAACTTATTTCCACTCCTACCGAAATAGTATTCATGATGTCGGAGATGCATTTGATGTTGTTCTCTATCAGCAAGTTGTTGGATACTTGACTTACTTATGCATAACTCAGCTTGATATTCAGTTTGATGTCTTTCACATGAGCAGATTTATGCATTGCCGAGGTGTTAAGCATTGGTAGGTAATTAAGTGCATCTTTCCTTGTTTGAGTGGTAATGGACTACTTTGATTGTTTTATCACAAGGCTGGATCATTACCGCTGCATTTACATCCATTTTGTGACTCTGATGGAGCTGGTTGTTATGAAACTTGTATGTCCACAAGTGGTTTTTGCTTCATGCTTGGTAGCTCATGCATATCTTGGTTGAGCAAGAAGTAGCCTACTGTGGCCACTTCTAGTTGTGAGGTTGAGTAGTATAGTGAAGATTTTCATAATGACCTTTCAGTGTGTGTGTGGCTGAGATGCCTCTTCATCTAAATGTGTTGTGTGTGAGCATGGAACACATTATTCCTTGCAACTAGCAACACACTCACTGTTAGTGAACATGGTGGCAACAGAACACTGATAAACACCCAAATCGTCCAAAAGGCACTTGAGCCACACACACTTAACAATCACTGTGAAAGTTGCCATATACTCAGCCTCACAACTAGAAGTGGCCACACTAGGCTGCTTCTTGTTCAACCAACATATGCACGAGCTACCAAGCATGAAGCAAAACCACTAGTGGACACATGAGTTCATAGCAACCAACCCATTCTGAGTCACAAAAAGCATGTGAATCTGTCGGTAATGATCCCCCCCTTGGGATAAAATAGCCCAAGTAGTCGGGTATCACTCAAGTAGCGAAACATGCGCTTAAATGCCTACCAATGCTTGATACTTGGGCAAAAATATAAACATGCTCATTTGAGAGACAACAAATTGAATATCAAGCCGAGTTATGCATAAGTAAATCAAGCATCCAACAACTTGCTGATAGAGAACACCATCAAATGCATCTTTAGCATCATGAACACTCAACCATAAAGTTGTTTCTATAGGAGTGGCAATAGGTTTGCAATCTTCAAGGCCAAAATGCTTCAATAATGTGTCAATATATTTTGTTTGACACAAAACTATTCCCCCATCAACTTGCATAAGCTGAATGCCCAAATAATGATGCAAATGCCCCAAATCCGACATCTCCAAAGAGGCATGCAAATCAGCCTTAAATTAAGCAATATGCTTTTCATTAGGACTAGTGAGCAACATGTCATCAACATACACAACAATGATCAGAAGAACTTCATCTACACACTTAACATATAAGGTGCTCTGAGTTGGACTATTCTCAAAACCACGCGCAATAAGATAGGCATATATCTTTTCATACCAAGCACCTGGTGCTTGCTTCAAACCATATGATGCCTTTTTCAACTTGCACACTTTGTTTTCATGTCCTTTTTGCACAAAACCACAATGTTGAAATACATAGACTTTGTCATGTAACTCAACCTTCAAAAATGCACTTTTAATGTCCAACTAATGTACATTCAACCATGATTTTGCAAGTGCACAAATGCTACGAATGGTGTTCATTTAGCATGTGGGTGTAAAAATCTCATCAAAATCAATGCCTCTCTCTTGAGCATAACCTTTTGCAACAAGCCTAGTTTCATACTTATCAAATATTCCATCAAGTTTACGCTTTAGCTTGTATACCCATTTAGTGTCGATGGCCTTTTTTATTGGAGGTAAATCACATAAAGACATGTAACATTATTCATAATATCATCATATTCTAATTACTTAGCAACCATCCATTTTTTTTAATTTTTAGCTTCGTCAAAAGAAGTAAGCTCATTCTCGTCTTAGAGACTAAAGGAATCCATTGCATAGAAATTTGACACAAAAGAAGCACTATGAGATCATGAATGAATACGATATGATAGAGGGGCATCTAATTTGTTATCTCGCAAAGTATGCACTAGCCATTTAGGCATAGATTTTGCCTCCTCTTTATCAACCCTCTCATCACAAAGTGCATCATGTAAATCTGCATCACAAATGGAATGATCTATATCATCATATGGAACTTGTAACGGTTAAGAAATTGCCTCATTTGGTCTAGGACTTGATTGTCCGCCTATAAAAAGGGGTAGAAAAGTTTCATATAAATCTTTGGAGCTAATTGATGTCTCCTTAGTACATAAAAGTAATGATTGACATTAGGGAAAAAAGTGAACCCTACATCGGCCTTGTAAGGATCCCTAATTTTTAGGGATTAAAATTATTTTTTTGGATTAATAGGGGGATAAGAGATTAATAGGGGGATAAGAGAAACCACTAGTGGTATTTTATAGGTGGTCATTTTGGACCATTAGATGAATGGCTATGATAAAAAACGCACTGGCAGAAAAAGACAAAATAGGCTCAGTCGTGGGAGCTTCAAAATTTAAGAGAGAGAATGTCATGGGCATTGGAAAGAATCTAGACCCTTAGATGAGGGCTAGATCCAATGGTATAGGACAAAAGGCACATTTTTCTGGATTTTTGGATCATAGATGATGTTGGATCCTCATTAGAATTGAATGGCTAGGATGAGAGATAGACACTGGTAGAAAACGACGAAGGGACTACAGTGGTGGGAGATTGGAAAAGGAAGAGAGAGAGTATCTTGGTCAATGGGAATGTTGTGCACCCTTAGATGATAAGTTGATCCAATGGTAGAGATCATTAGGTGCCATTTTCAAAAGCGTGGCTCATATGAAGCGTTGGATCTCTGTTTTAATCCGATGGGCTAGATTGAAAAGCACCATTGCAATGAAGGGGTGATTTCTAGCCATTGGATCTTGGCTAGATCCAAAAGTCCAAGATTGTATGCACCTTGAAAGTTTAAATTCAAACTCATCCGTTGGATTCAAAATGAGATCGATGGCTCGAATTGAAAGGCGCAAATCTCCTTTGCTCTCCCAAACCGGATTTTCCAGAAAACTACTATCTTATGGTGGGTTTGAGCCCTTTGACCAAGGAAAAACAAGGAAACCCTACTAGCTAGCCTATGTGATCAAGGGACTAGACTGTGTCCACCACCCTCTTCTCATTGGTCCATCACTAATCACTCCTTAGTCTAAAAGGCCCATGCAGGGTTCATTTTTTCCCCTAATGAATTACATCTTCCACAAATCCAACATCATGGCTAACCAAGATGCATTTATTATGTGCATGATGGAGATGATGGCCTTTGCTTTTAGATATGTATCCACATTTGACATCTTTATCATCCAATTTCTTGCATTGTTGTTCAGGCACTAATTCATATGCTAGACATGCAAAGACATGCATATGTGCAAATATGCCAAGCCTCATATGGAGCGATAGATTGCAATGCTTTGGTGCGACACCTGTTAAGTACATATGCTACACACATATTAGCCTCAAGCCAGAAGCTACATACTAAAACTTGGCTTTTGACCATACACCTAGCCATCTCTGTGAGAGACCTGCTCTTTCTTTTAGCAACTCCATTTATTGTGGTGTATATGGAACTGTACACTAATGTTTTATCCCATACTTAGACATAAATGCATTAAAATAAGAAGAAATGTATTCTCCTCTCCATCACAACGAAGGGTGCCCAATTTACATGCTGAGATATTTTTAGTCGTATATAGAGACTATTTGAATCACATAAAGACTTTGGACTTTGCTTTCAATGGATACACCCATGCATGCCTAGAAAAATCATAAATGAAAGTCTTGAAGTAAATTTAGTTCCCAAAAGAAGGTGTCTGCATAGGACCACAAACATCACTATGAATAAGCTACAATTTATGAGCATCCCTAGCTCAACCATCTTTAGGGAAGGAAGAATGCTAAACTTTTCCCAAAATACAACATTAATATACATGTTTACAAGGTGCCTCTAGTTTGGTCAAACATAACACCATAGAAATTCTACAGACATAGCAAACTAGCATAATTCAGATAACCAAAGCATGCATGCCAAAGCTTCGCATTTGAGATAGCCTAAGAATCTTGAACTACACACATTGAATCATTCATATATTTTGTATAGTGTATGAGCTTATACATACCATGACATAAAATGCTAGAAGCAATAATTAGATTGCCATTTGAGAGATCATAACATGTACATCAGTCATTAACAAATTTAATAACCAAGCCAATTTGGCTAATGTTGAAACTAACAACAAATTTCTCCTTATCCTTGGTACATATAAAGAATCTAACAATGTGAAAGAACTACCATCAATAGTAGTCAAAATGATCTCATCAATTGCCATTACAAGATAAGAGGAGTTGCTAGTGCATGTGACAATATTTCCTATAGGGGCAAGCTCAAGTGAACTGAGGAATTTATGCTATAAGGTAATATTTTTGGTTTCCCCACTATCAAGGTACCAAACATTTGTGTCTATTATAGCCATACACTATTCATGAGAAGATGGTTCATAGTTGCATACAATAGTAAATCCCTATTCTTCATTATGCACAAGATTAGCAAACTCTATTTTAAGTGTAGAGGCATCTTCAAAACCCATTCCAGCCTCTTTTTTCTTTGTCTCTTTTGCTACCAGTTTTGGACAACTCTATATCATATGATCATTTCCTTTACAATATTTGCAAAATTGTTTCTGCTTTTTTGTTTTCTTCTCATCTTTGTCTTCCTTCTTTGACTGTGTAGGATTAGCAAATTTTTGTTTATTAGTAGGTGAGCTCAATTCATCTTTGCCCTTCTGGCTAGCTAAGAAATTTTGATACACACATAATGGACCTATTTTTCCTAGACTAATCTTCTTGCAAAAAAAGAGAAACTAACTCCTTAGATGTTAAGGCATTTGGATTGTTTTTCATCATCAATCAAAGAGTAGAAGCAAAAATCTTATATAAATCCGAAAGACCATTAAGAACAATCTACATAACTAAACTATCTCGCAAGAGTTCATTACCAAAAATCAACCGCTCCTTCGAATCTTTGATCTTTATCAAAAAACTATCCATGGAATCTCCTTCATTCATGTGCTCACTCTCCAATGTCTTTCAGAGGTAAGAAATATGAGCCTCATTTCTTGCTTGATATAAGGTTGTAATAGTATCTGAAGCATCCTTTTTTGTCTTGCAAGAGTGAATATGAGGGATAATGGCATGTTTGACAGACAAGGCTATCAATGCATGTGCCTAAGCATCTCTGCCATCCCAACAAAGTTGCTCTTCAATAGGTGCAGTAGGGAATGCAACACAAATAGGAATCCGAAAGAACATCATCTTCAATGCTATCTACATCACCTTCAATAATGGTATTTACATGTGTAGTAGGGCATTTTTCAATATCGTGCACAATAATCCATAGTCCCCTTGCAAACAATACATGATGCATCATATATGCCCATAATGGGTAATTGATACCATCCAACTTGTCCTCAATAGCCAACATACCGAATACATCATTGCTTTCAACCATGGCCACTAAATAAATACCCTGATGCAAAAAAAATGATTGCATCTCAAAAAGTTGAACAAAACCACCGTGTAGAGATTTGCTAAACCTGTAAAAGACTTCAAGGTGCTTGTACTGGCAAATTGAAACCTATATATATGTTTGGCATAAAAGGACATAATTAGCTCCACAGGTGCTACCTATCGGATGACACTCAAATGATGACTACGTAACCTTTTTTCATAACTACTACCGGACTTCCATAACTAACCCGTAAGCATCACATAGTAGGCTTTGTTTTCTCTAGTTATTCAACAATTGTGCAACCTATTGACATGAGCACAGAGACTATAGAGATAATAGAGTACAAATCTTATCAGGCTCAAACCCATATACACATTTCGACACACATCTTCAACATGTACATAGCTCAACACACACACATACATACATACATGAATGCATGCATGCACACACACACACACACACACACACATATATATATATATATATATATATATATATATATATATATATATATATATATATATATATATATATATATATGTATGTATGTATGTATGTATGTATGTATGTATGTATGTATGTATGTATGTATGTATGTATGTATGTATGTATGTATGTATGTATGTATGTATGTATGTATGTATGTATGTATGTATGTATGTATGTATGTATGTATGTATGTATGTATGTATGTATGTATGTATGTATGTATGTATGTATGTATGTATGTATGTATGTATGTATGTATGTATGTATGTATGTAGTATGTATGTATGTATGTATGTATGTATGTATGTATGTATGTATGTATGTATGTATGTATGTATGTATGTATGTATGTATGTATGTATGTATGTATGTATGTATGTATGTATGTATGTATGTATGTATGTATGTATGTATGTATGTATGTATGTATGTATGTATGTATGTATGTATGTATGTATGTATGTATGTATGTATGTATGTATGTATGTATGTATGTATGTATGTATGTATGTATATATATATATATATTATATATATATACATATATATATATATATATATATAGCCTCTCTCTCTCTCATATATATATATATATATATATATATATATATATATATATATATATATATATATATATACACACACACACACATACACACTGACACACACACACATATGTATGCATACGTGCTACTCATGTGTGTATACATATATGTATACATACATACATACACACATCTCTCTCTCTCTCTCTCTCTCTCTCTCTCTCTCTCTCTCTCTCTCTCTCTATATATATATATATATATATATATATATATATATATATATATATATATATATATATATATATATATATATATATATACACATACATACATACATACATACATACATACATACATACATACATACATACATACATACATACATATATGCATACATACATACATATGCATACACATACACATATGCATACGCATGCACATGCACATACACATACACATACACATACACATACACATATGAAGTATTTCTCCGACAATGCACCACAGTGCACTCTCCTTTCGAGAGCTCCACGATGATATGCTCGAAGTAGAAAACCAAGCTCCTGAGGCCATACACAGTACTTCACACAGATGCTGCAGAATACACAGAAAAACACAGTACAGAGGGAGCACGAAGACAGACTTCTTAGGTTTCACAAATGTGGTCGTACCTATAGTCTGTGGCTGACCAGGCCACTATATGTTTTATTAAAGAACATATATGAAGAAGTGTCCAGTGGCCATTGGGCCTTTCACGTGGACACTAATGGTAACAATCTCCCACTAAAGGCCAATATGGCCAAAGTAACTATGGGAGAAAAAATAAAGAATGATAAAGAATACCTAAGTGTAAGTATACAAACTATACCTCCCACCTGATGGGCATGTTACACAGTAGACAAGTGACTGTGTAAGATCAGGAATCAAGTAACCCCCATCAAGTGACAACAATGTCAAAAGCTATCCTGTGGTAGAGCTTTAGTCAACATCTGCAGCATTATCTCGAGTATGAACCTTCTCAAGAATAATGCGATCAGTGGCTAAGCAATCTCTAATGAAGTGATACCTCACCTCAATGTGCTTAGTCTTTGCATGATAGACCAGATTCTTAGCCAAAGCAATGGCACTCTGACTATCACTGAGAAAACGAGGTACATGTTGAGGTAAACCCATATCACAAGCAAGACGAGAAAGCCACAACGCTTCCTTACATGCCTCACTTGCTGCAACATACTTTGCTTTTGTGGTGGAAACAGCTGTACATTCTTGAAGATGAGATCTCCAAGAGATAGCACCTCCAGCAAAATGAAAAATGTACCCTGATGTAGACTTACGATTGTCTACACAACCAGCATAGTTAGAATCTGTATAACCAAGAATGGATGCTTTCCCTCTACCTAAGCATAGACACTTGTCCTTAGTGCCAGGATTAGACATATATCTGCTCACAACTCCCACTGCAAATGCAATGTCTGGTCTTGTGGCTACCAAGACTACCAACAACAGACTGATAGGGAATTTTGGTCATGAATTCCTTTTCCTCATCTAATTTGGGGGAATCATCCTTGCTCAATTTCACATATGTGGGTAAAGGTGTACTCAATGCC